>JAVIAB010000001.1:19342913-19536021 GCA_032433765.1 Megaustenia siamemsis
CTGTGTTATTTCCCTTGTAACAGAGAAAGAAGTATAAGATACATTGATGTAAATAAATGTCTTCATAACCGTTTTACATTTGAATTTACATACTAAGTATGAGACATGTTCGTCCGTACCCTCTCAAGTCCCGAAAGAGGAGTAAAGAGTAGCAGAGCTGTACTCCACCGGACATCTTATAAGATGCGACTAAGGATGGTTGGCACGGGTTGGTAACTCTATACTTTAAATTACGATACACAGACGTCACAAACACGAACATGGAAAAGAGGAAAAATATATAATGACTTGAAAGAAGGTTAAATTAAAAAAAAAACTATGAAAATTAAATTTTAGAAAAGTGCGCACATTTCAAAGATATAATGTTGATATCAGTATCAGGATAAAAATATGAAGTGCATCATCCAGGAGAGATTACCAGGCCGTACAGAAACATATGGGAGAAGAACAAGTAGGTTTTTCGGAATAATAGATTGTGTACTGCCTGACTGGAGATAGTTGAGAGCTACAGCTACCTTAGACATTCTACAACCAGTTATGGAAAATGTAAACTAAAATAAACAAATGAATAGGAATGAGAAAAAGTACTTTAAATGCTTTGAAAATATGCTAACATTAAAACGAAAAACACCAACAAAATGTTCTATCTTCTCAACATTCCTGTATGGTGCAGAAACATGGATATTAGAAAAGAAAACAGAACATAAAATTGAATCCTTTGAAATATGGATCTATTGAGGAATATATAGAATTGGATGGAAAGAAAATAAAACAAATGAGTCTTGAAACAACTAAACTGAATGAGGTCTACTAAATACAATTCAAACAAGAAAAATTAGATTTTGGGGCATGTTAGAAGACATCCTCTTTAGGACACAGAAGAAGGAAGACGCCATCTCTTATACTCGGCACCTGGAACGTTACAACCATGTCTCCTGGATTAAATAATAACATGATAATGTAGAAAATATAATAAGAACATCCCTCATCGACATGGAGTTGCTGAGACTACATGTTAATATTGCAGCCATCCAGGAAACAAGGCTTGCGGAATGTGATTCAGTGGGGAAGACAAATTATACTTTTTTTCTGGCAGGTGCTAAGACCTGAGCAGCCTCGTCTACATGGAGTGCGTTTTGCTGTACATAATAAGCTCGTGCATTCTATAAACACCCAAAATAGTACATCAGAACGCATAATAACACTAACAATCCATTTAAAGGCTGGACCACTCAACACATTAGCCCCTATGCACCAACAATGTCAGCAACCACAGAATATGTAGATACATTTTACGAGATGATTCCAGTTACCTTTGATCCAATCCCCAAAGTAGAACAACGTTATGTGCTTGGACGATTTCAATGCACACATTGGATTTGACAGTCATTCATGCCTATCATGCCTAGGTTATCATGATATTGGCAAAATGAACGACAATGGTCAGAGACTTCTAGAATTCTGTTCCCTTAACAACCTGTGTGCTACCAATACCTTGTTCAGCGTCAAGAACCGACAAAAAGAAAAACCAAGATCTGGGCAATGGCACCAGCTGGACTTTGTCCCAGTTCACAAACAACACTGAAATGATGTTGTAATAACCCGAACATGAAGCCATAGCGCAGATTGTGACGCAGACCACGCACTTGTCATGAGTAAAGTGAAAGCATCCACCAAAAGGATATACCAATCTAGAGAACCAATCAGGCCGAAGATTAATATCGCTGCAACAAAATTACCCGACAACCAAGTCCTGTTCAAGAATGTCTTCCGGAAATGCACGGAGAGTAGAAGATTTAGACACAGTAGATGATTCGTGAAACAGGCTGAAATCGCACACCCTTGACTGTGTAATTTCATCCACTGGTAAAGATAAACATTCCAGCAAAGATTGGGTTAAAAAAAAACTCGATGAAACACATGCCAACTGTAGGGAAGAAGAACAAAGTTTTCTTAACCTGTAAGAATGATCCATGACAGAACACAAAAGTTCAATACAAACAAGCAATAGCAGAAGTACAACGGGAATGAAGGAGATGTGCTAACGAGTTCTGGTCAAATAAATGTTTTATTATCCATCCAGAAAGATGCTGAGCTAGTAATTCAAGAACACTAAATAACAATATTCAGATTGCTCTAGACTCAAACATCTCAAAAATTCTTAACTCAAAAGACGCAAACGGTGAGTCTATCGGTGACAAAACTAAATATCTGGAAAGATGGGTCGAACATCACTCAAGTCTCTATTCTGAAGGCAGACCGCCAGTGCTGATCGAAGTCAACAAAGAGGTCACTAAGAAGGAACTTCATGATGTCATCCGCGACCTCTCAAGTGAAAAAGCTTCTGGTAACGACAACACCCAAGCCGAAATATTCTAGGAAAATCTTGAAACACTTCTGCCCCACCTCTACAAACTCTTTGCCTAATGCTGGAGAAGTGGAGATATATCCCCGGACACGAAAGATGCCAAGATTGTAACGTTATACAAAAAAAGGAGACAGGGGCGATTGTAACAACTATACGGATATCTTCCTCCTGAGTATAACTGGAAAGGCATTCGCAAGAATTGTTTTAAAGCGCCTACATCAACTGGTGGAACGTTATTGTTATTGTTATTGGTTATGGAAGGCCTCGGTCTCACAGCAAACGAATTAAAATCCATAATTGCTCAACCGCCCGTGCCAGTGGAATCATCCGAATTACTAACTCATCTCCCAAACAAAGAAAGGTAACTGTAGTCCCCTTCGTAGCAGTCTCAGCACACGCCAAAAGACATAAGGCGAAACCGCGCAGAAAGTGAACACAGCCAACTGTTCCCCGTCATACGATATCATCATTCATCGTAAACAAGCGGGATATCGAAGCAGGATCAAAACGGATGAGACACACAGCTCACGGTGTGCACAGAGCACTTAACTCAGTAGCTCCTGCAACAAGCCGGACTTGGAATATGAGGAAACTGCAACAAGGAACACTTTTCAGACATAGCCTTCAATGGTTCCTGCCGCCTATCCACCATATACCATGTGAGTTTACGTCCTCCCGAAAATGATGATCGTCGTAGCACTTGATGATGTTAGGCCGTCATTGATGACTCCAACTCCAAACATATAGACACACAGTGGTGGCAAGTTATCATTTCTAATCCAACAGAAGCCACATGACCTGTAGTTAGTAAAAACACAATTGATGATGTTCTCCGCTCCCTTCTTGTAGCTGCCGCCACACGATTCTGATGTCTCATTATCTTGGACATCATTCAAGAACAATGTCAGATGAACATTCCATAGATATGGCTTTGCTGATGAAGTGCTTGGTGCAACAGTTGTATCAATCATACTGGAGGCTCCTGATCTGTGTCATTAATATCACAGAAGGCACATGATGTTGTTATATTCAGAATTTCTTTCTGGGGTGTAAATATGTGGCACACACATGGAGCGTGGTTTGTGGTCACAGTAATCCCATTAAAGGCAATTCAAGGGTAGCATGGCATAGCTTTTTCAGAACAGCACAATCCTGTGATGTTTTCTGTGTTCGCTATAAAGCTGCTGCTGCTACACAATCCTGACCAATTACAGGTGCGGACATTATTCACTTGCAAAGACAAAACTGCTTTGTTTACATCATAAACCTCTGGAAGCGAATCATTTATGGGACTAATAGTACAATTTATTCTTCCATCGGGAATATCTTCATTGAGTCCCCCCCCCCAAAAAAAAAAAAAAAAAAAAAGGTCGTTGGTTAAAAAGCACATATGCTTTTGAGTCAAACACAAAATGAGCCAATTCATATATTTAAAATTATCCTTTCCAATGAATTCCGTTTGCACAAGTTAGGTCCTTAGCAACCAAGGTCACAAACTAAGCCATCAATTTAACGACTTTATCTACAGCGAAGGTTAACGAACTGTGAACAAACATTTATATTCAAACCCCTGAATACATTTTCAAAAATCTGCCAACTCGCAGCAATAATATATATCGTGGTATTCAAAGTAAACATTGCTTAGTCCATGGCTCGAATGTAAATAAGCTGCCATTTTGGTGCGTCCCATGACGTCATTTTAACGTACATTATGTAATCATGTAATTACGTAATCATGTCGGGTAATTGGTGGAACGTATCCTTCCTGAGTCCCAATACGGGATTAGAGCTGGATGGTCAACCACGGATATGATTTTTACTCTCCGCCAAATGCAGGAAAAATACAAGGGACAGAGAAGACCTCTATTTATAGCCTTCATTGATCCCACAAAGGCTTTTGACACCGAGATCAGAGCAGGTCTATATAGGGTGCTGGAAAATGTTGGCTGCCCTCCTACATTTCTCAAGATTTTAAAAATCATTTCACAACAACATGTATGCCACCATCCAGTTCGGCAGTAGATCTTCCTAGCCTTTTGAGATGAACTGTGGAGTCAAACAAGGGTGTGTCCTTGACCTTACCCTATTCAGAATATGTTTCGCTTCCCTTCTACACAATACGCTTGAAACCGTTACTGGAGACATCTACATCCATACAGGATCTGACGGCTCCGTATTCAGTCTAGCACGTATGAGGTTAACATTTAAAACAACTAAGACCCTAATCAGGGGAGCTTCTATTCGCTGATGATGCTACACTGGTTGCTCACAATGAGTCCACCCTGTAGTCAATGACTGACAATCAGCTAGATAATGTGATTTATTCTCCTTGTCAATAAGTATCCAGCAGACTGTAGTGCTTCAACAAGGTGTAGCCAGTCCTACAGCTATATCATTAAATAACACACCCCTTGAATCTGTGAGTAAGTTCACCAACTTGAGTTATCTATTGTCACAACCATAATCTCCACTGAAGAGGAAATAAATTCCGGAAACGGAAAGGCAGCTTCCACATTTGGTAACTTAAAGATAGAGCATGGGCCAACACCAAATTAACACTCAGAACCAAGATTAAAATTTATCATTCTTGTGTGAATAGAACTCTTATATATGGATCATAACCTGGACTACCGATGCTGGGCAGGAGAAAAGATTTAAACTGCTTTCATGTGTGTTGCCTTCGAAAGATTATGAACATCAAATGATAGTATAAAGTAAACATCTGTAATGTCTTACAACGAGCCAAGTTCCCATCCATCATGGCAATACTTAGAAGTCGCAGACTAAGGTGGCTGGGTCATGTACAAAGAATGCACAAAAATCGTATATTCCCAAACAAATATTGTATAGCGAACTTAAGGACGGAAATAGACCAAAGGGCAGACAGGTACTGATATATAAGAATGTTTGCAGGCTTCCTTGAGGGTATTCTCTATCAGTGAAAGAAAAAGAAAAATTTGGCTACACATCGCAGAACATGGAGAATAAAAAAAAAATAGCACAGCAACCTTTGAGGCAGTGCTTATATCAAATTCAGAAGACAAAAGGCGGAGGAGAAAAGAGACTAGGCCAGGCGCCACGAATACTTCTTGTTCGTTCTGATGTGTAAGCGATAAGTAGCAAAATAATCATCATCATCATGGTTTTGTCTACTGCTGTTTGTTACCAGTACGTTTTTTTTGTTGTAATGATTCACAACCCGTTGCCAAACTTTTTTCTCCAGCATATTCATTATTTCCACACGCTTTACTTTGTCAAATGCTTTTATATTTTCTATAAAGCACATATATAGATCTTTCTTTCCTTTCTATAGATCTTTCTATTAATGTTCTCATGATGTATATTGCTTTATTGGTGTCCTGCCCTTCCACAAATCCAATTAGTTCCTCAATTATTTCTGATTTTATTTTGTTCCTTACACATCTATGATGATTCTTAGCAATATTTTGGATGCATGGCTCATAATAATAGACCACTAATAATCACGTGACTCCACAGGCAAGCAAAAAAAAAACAGCAGTTTACAAGTAGGAACAAGTAGGAAGTAAAGAAGAAATAGGGGATAGAAACCCTCTGCTTAAGGATAATGAAGAATGGCCCCAAGAAATGGGGAAGAGACAGATAGATCGGAGTTAAAGGTAGGGAACATAATAATGATTTGTCTAAAACAAATGTTATGAGAGAACCAAATATACGGAATTGATCCTGCTCTGCTGGAAAGAATCGAGACGCGATACAAGTGAGTTTTCCAGGGTGAATCGATTGAAGTCTTCAGTGTAGGAGAGAACAATAACAGCGGAGGTCAACGATCTCATTTGGGATAACACCGATGAGAAACATGCGGTCATCTATACAGACGGATCTGTAATACGACACAAAAGGAGTGCATGGGCATTTAGAGCACGCTAAGCAGGCAGAATAGTCAGAGAAGACTGTGGTTCATATGTCATAACTACGAGTATAACGAAAGAGGTGATGGCATGACCAGAGTGTTAAATTAGTTAGAGTCACAAGATTACACCCAGGCCTGCATGCTGAGTGATTCGATGAGGATGATAAAAAAAAAGTGGAGGCGGGCTTTGTATGCATAGAATGGTTAGAGTCATTGCAGAAGTAAAAAAATATGTATGGTCACCTTTGTTACGTCCCTGGGAATGTGGGAGTACGGGTAAATGAAAGAGTGGACCAGTTGGCTAGCTGCGCTGTCGTTGAAGACGGTCAACCAATGGATCGGGCGGACATCACCAATGCCCTCCGAGATGTGGGAAGGGCACAGATCTTCGACAAAAATGAGACAACATCACTCCTTCGGATAAAAGAGATGGGAGTTAACATGGGCACAGCCAGAAACGAGAAACGTAGTGGGCGTATAAGAAGACTTATCAAACAATACATAACTAGAGCCGTCATTCGCTGGACACTGTGGGACTTGCTGAGGAGGGAATCTGAGCACCCATGGACATGTTCGGAGTGCAAAGATGATGACCCGCAAATAACTCAATAACAGTAACTAGGATATTGTAGGAGTCCTCGAAGACAAGAACATGTCAGATTAAGTGGTCCAAGGAATTTATTAAACTATATAAGTATATTGTCACAATTGTCACTCCAGAATTTGACTACTCAGCCACAACAGGAGTTCCAGGGCGTAATACCGACCACATTGTCCCAAAAATCATGTGCCGAAGGTCTGTAAAATGTATGGTCACTAACACCATATTCCCTATACGCCACTTGGCGTGACGAGGGTACTTTACTTTACTTATAATAACATGTTGTACACATTTTGTATGCAGGTTTGTTTACATTAATTCAAGTGGACTTCTTGTAAATGTTCTGGTAGAACATCAACCTTTATTATTTACATTTTCAGATTAATTAGCGTAAACATTGGTGTTAAAGCATTGAAACACATTTGTGAACTGTTAATGCCAATGTCCTTAATGTTTAAAGAACTTGTGTTGAAATGGTTAGCTCATATTTCTTCACCGATTATTACAGATCTTTTCAGAATTTGTTCTTCCTTGCTCATTTATCTGGTGGTAAACGAAGTAATCAGCGGCCTTTACATCGTCCAGCTGAAGACTTCTTCTACTTCCTTTAGTCCATTGTTATAGTTGACTCGTGACTGTATCATGACCTATAGCATTAACATTCTTCAAGATAAAGTATTGCGTATTAAATGTTTATTATGCTTCTCCAACATACAATTAATTACGTGTATTAAATTACAATTATAATTATTAGCTACTCATAAATTAAGAATGTTTAACATTTCTATTTTAGGATAACATTTTGAAAAACTTGATCGACCATGGCACTTCTGATGAACAGATTCCCCGGTCTTTTGCAACAAATCAATAGGGAGATTCCCTTGCCAATGACAGAAGATGTGTTTAATACAACGACAACTGACAGTATTGTGTTCATTGAACATCATTTTTCAGCACTGAATTCCACAAAAATGAGTCACCACGTTCTAATTAGTAATGAAGTTCTTTCTTATTTCTTAATGATCAATATCTGGGGACCTGGACAGTGTGTCACCATTTTGGGATTGATTGACAATGTGTTGAACATCGTGACTTTTGTTAAACAAGGAGTGAAAGATTCTGTCAATATAAGTCTTCTAGGACTGACCATATCTGACTTAGGGTCTTTAGTGTTTCTGTTCTTTATTAACTTGTGCTGGACACCATCAATCATGAGAATGAACTTGCCGTTCTATCCTCAACAGATAATGTATTTTTTCTTTTGGGCTCACATTTTCTTTACAAGAGTCACAACAGGAACTACAGCCTGGATCGCGTTTGAGCGATGTGTCTGCATTGTCGCTCCTCTAAAGATCAAGTCTATCATCACGCCAAGAAGAACCGTCACGTTTATATCTGTGCTCTACGTCATCGTTGCGGCTGCTATCGCCCCAATGTTTTATACATCCAGATTCACGTGGATCTTTGATCATTCCAAAAATAAATCTCTTCTGGGTTTCGTCAAGATTTCAAACAGAGGTGAATTGGAAAGCGTGGTCTTTCTAGTCAACAACATACTTCCTATGGCGTTCTTTGTTTTTCTCGTCGGATGCACGATTGTTCTAGTAAATGCTTTGCTGCATAACGCAAAATGGCGTAACCGAATGAAAAGTGGGTCTGAAAGTCAAAACATTTCAAACAGAGACACGAAGGTAGTCAAACTAGTTTTAATAATTTCTTTAGTTTTCATCTTTTCTTACGCTCCAAGTGCTGTCTTTTTTATATGGCCACTAACCAACCCAGAGATGAAGATCGACAGAAATGAGAGAAACTTTGTTATCGCAGTTTTCTCCCTTCTTCTGCACATGGAAGGTATCAATGCTACTGCCAACTTTTTTGTTTACCTCAAAATGAGTTCAAAGTTCAGATCAACCTTTCAAGGACTATTTTATCTACGTCACAAAGATAGTACCGTGACGCACTGAATGTCAGTTGTGCATTAAAAAAAAACAAAAAAAGAAAATTTATTATATTGCTTTTATTTTTCATAAAATATTCAAATTTGGTAAATAAATAATAATATAAAAAATGTGTAGGAGAAAAAATAGTAGAAAGTGTCGCTTTTCGAACGGTTTAATCTTCAGCAACATGTCCTCCGAAAAGTTTGAACTATTTATAACAAAAATTTTAATGGAAAAAAACTTTGCTAGATCATTACTGCCTTTCTAACAGGCAATCAAACTTTGGGCCAGTGGTGGGGAGTGTAGAACACTCCAAGGTATGAAGACAGCTTCACAAGGGAGGAACACAACACAATACTGACGTTTCGGCCTGAGGCCTTTTTCAGAGTACGAGGACAACGAAAACAAACGGTGAAACTCAATTATCTATAATTACATGATCAGAAGAAGAGGATAGAAAAGAACAAAGTAGGATGATGAAAGAATGAAAAAAGAAGAGAGCTAAGATAAGAATGTAGAAAGAATAGGAGAATATATGTATATATAAAATATAAAATATAAAATCACTTAGCTTAAACGACTGGTTAATTCGCAGGGAACCAAACGAAAGAATGATCAAACTTTGGTTTCGACTGATTTGACTGTTCAAGTCTCGACTGAATTGACTGTTTAAATACATAATATAACTATCTCAATATGACAAACCATATGATTCACTTATTTGACCTCACATGGCTTTGAACAGATTTGACTAGCAAGTTAAAAAAAAATATATTTTTTAACAAAGTATACCTACTTCAGACAAAAAAAAAAAAAAAAAAAAAAAAAAAAAACAACGTGATGGATTGTGCACTGAGAAGTCGTTCCAAATAAACTAAATATAATTATAATGTTAAACTCTGTAATGGTGAATTATTTCATCAATCAAAAAAAAAAAAAATGAACGTTTTTAAAACAAGCTGTAAAGTATTATGTCGGCATAGATTGCCACACACACACACACGCACACACGCACGCATGCATGCATGCACGCACACACATACACGCACGCACGCACACGCACACACACACATGCATACACGCACGCACACACACGCACGCACGCACACACACACGCACGCACGCACACACACATAAATACACGCACCCACGCACACACGCACGCACGCACAAACACACATGCACAAACACACACACGCACGCACGCACACACAAACACATAAACAAATAAACTTCGAGACTGTAAGAAATTAAATATCCACATTTAAATATTTAAATTTAAGTTTTAAAGATAAAGGTAAAAATAGTCCCATAGCAATTCCTGTTATGTCATGAATTGTTAGTGACCTCGTTGTACTACGCCTCATATTCAAGCGATGACGCTTGCAGTTTCCGTCCTCGCTGTTTTTCCACCCCAGATAGTATCTCTGGTTTTCATATATAGAGGTTGGGCGGACTCAGATTACCTTCTTTGGCCAAAAAACATTTGACTCTGGCACGTGAACCATCATCCATAAAGTCTGGTGTGAATAAAAGAAATAATCAGCTCTACATGAAAATAAACTCAGTTCACAGGGTCAGAAGGACTGTTAACTAGCCACCTCGACAATATGACTTTATGTGTAACAATATGTCAGTCAAGACCTGATATGCCAAGCCGAATTAGACATATCGGCCCTAATGTTAGGAATGTTAAACTGTTTCAACATTAATTTTGAAGTTTGTACAGTGAATTAACTCCAAACATTAGCAAGCTAGACCTACTATAGACTATATATACACTCAGTTGCCATGGAAACAGTTACACGAGACATGGTAATTTACAGTGATGAAACATGACGATAATCAAAAAAAATGCCGAAAATAAGCCCAATGACCAGTAAACACAAATATTTAAGAGCCACAAACAAAAACATAAGAAAATAATCGTCTAATCTTCAACAGTGGATGCAGAAACAAAATGAATATATATTTTATAGATGGAAACATCGAGGAGAGTCCTATAAATTATACAGGGACGCCGGTCTTTGGCTGAGTGTTGTGAAAACACATGTGTCCGTGTAATTATATAGGATGTTGCTGATATCCTAATATTGCCCTCACTTTCTTGTATGATCTCACTTCAGATCAATGTTTCAAGAAACTCTTTAATAAAGTATACTCAAATATAATTCGTTGAAGCTCTGACCTTGTAGTAGAGCTATCAGAAAGCTTAAAATTAAAATATAATTAATTGCATACAAATATTTGGAACATATCATGTGCGTATGAAGCTCGTTAGAAAAAAATAACATTTTGTCTAGAAACGTACTTTTCAAAATACAGCAGTCTGTCGTTTTGCGGGAAGTCTTATTTGAACAGAAAATATGAAAAGTCCATTCCGACAGAAAAGTGGAGAAAAGGCTAAGACTCGAGCCTTAGTGGGGGCATAATTCGAAGCTATGAAATATCTCTAATGTTGGAGACATGTCCAAAGTGATGTCCTTCGTGCAACTTCCATTGGAGTCAATGAATAATCCATCACATTCGAATTAACAAAAGGTTAATGTTTCCCAAATTTTGAATGCACAACTCGAAAGCTAATATTCCTTACTGTTCATCACAAATAAAATAACATGTACCTCTGGTCAGTCGTCAAATACGGGGGAACATATTTTCCATCTATACGCATTCTCCGGTGTTAACACTTTCTCCAATCATAACGCATTCTCCAGTCTTGACACATTATCCAGCCATAACGCATTCTCCGGTGTTAACACTTTCTCCAATCATAACGCATTCTCCAGTCTTGACACATTCTCCAGTCATAACGCATTCTCCAGTCTTGTCACATTCTCCAGTCTTGACACATTCTCCAGTCATAACGCATTCTCCAGTCTTGACACATTCTCCAGTCATAACGCATTCTCCAGTCTTGACACATTCTCCAGTCATAATGCATTCTCCAGTCTTGACTAATTCTCCAGTCATAATGCATTCTCCAGTCTTGACACATTCTCCAGTCATAATGCATTCTCCAGTCTTGACACATTCTCCAGTCATAATGCATTCTCCAGTAAAAACTAATTCTCCAGTCATAATGCATTCTCCAGTCTTGACACATTCTCCAGTCATAACGCATTCTCCAGTCTTGACACATTCTCCAGTCATAATGCATTCTCCAGTCTTGACACATTCTCCAGTCATAACGCATGCTCCAGTCTTGACACATTCTCCAGTCATAACGCATTCTCCAGTCTTGACACATTTTCCAGTCATAATGCATTCTCCAGTCTTGACTAATTCTCCAGTCATAATGCATTCTCCGGTCTTGACACATTCTCCAGTCATAATGCATTCTCCAGTAAAAACTAATTCTCCAGTCATAATGCATTCTCCAGTCTTGACACATTCTCCAGTCATAACGCATTCTCCAGTCTTGACACATTCTCCAGTCATAATGCATTCTCCCATCTTGACACATTCTTCAGTCTTTACGCATTCTCCAGTCTTGACACATCCTCTTGCAACCTTGCAGCCAGGCAATTCAGTTTTATACAAATTCGTACCTTCTTTTAAACAGCCCTGAATAGTAAGAAATGTGACTCATACAGGAGCTGTTGACCATCGTAAAGCTGTTGACCATCATAAAGCTGTTGACCATCATAAAGCAGTTGACCATCGGAAAACTATTGACCACCGGAAAGCTGTTTATCATCGTAAAGTTGTTGACCATCTGAAAGCTGTTGACCATCTGAAAGCTGTTGACCATCGTAAAACTGTTGACCATCATAAAACTGTTGACCATCGGAAAGCTGTTGACCATTGTAAGGCTGTTGACCATCGGAAATCCGTTGACATCTGTTAAAGTGTGTTACTGGATTGACCATGGATATCTGAAATCTCCAACAGGAGATAAGGAAAAAGAGAACATAACTCAACAACATCAACCTATTTTGGAGTGAGATGTGACATGATTGGAGTGGGTATAGGGATTCTTCAACAGTAGTGAAACTGATTCCATTATCAGAACAGAGAAAGAAAACTATGAATAAAATATCAGGAAATCATCAACACTGGGTAGGTTATTTTATTTTGTGATATTCTAAAGCAGAATGATAATTGTGCAGAAATATCAGGACCAATAAACTAACTTTCTTGGTCTACCCCTGTCTCGTCGCCCAGAAACCATGCCTTCCATTAATGTAATTTTCAGACCACAGTCTTTTGACATACCAGTAGTATTTTATTTTTCTTTGCAGAGTATTTGTAAGCCAGTTCTTTTTATATTGAAATACTGTAATGTATTCATTGCTTTTTTTTTTTTCATTTTCTAATATATCAAAATAATTTTTATGTCACATTTTGTTTCGAATGAATCGATTTTCTTCATTACTGTTTCCGAGATTGTCCATGATTTACACAATTTTTTTTGGTATCGCGAAGTTACATGCCCTCTAATTTTAATTCTTTTGCCATGCTGGTATTGTGTCATTTGATCTTCATAGCATTTGATGTGTGTGTTGCTATTTCTAATCTTGTTTGAAAGTATATTTCAAATATTAAAATATAGCTTTAGACTAGTTTCCAAATGAAGAGGATTTAGTTATTTTATTTAGTTATTTATTTATTCGCGGGTCATCGTCATTGCACTCCGAACATGTCCATAGGTGCACAGATCCCCTCCTCAGCAATTCCCTCAGTGTCCAGCGACTGACGACTCCATTTCTATGTTGGTTGATAAGTCTTCTTACACGGCCACCAAGTGTCTCATTTCTGGCTGTGCCCATCTTAACTCCCATTTCCATCATCCGAAGAAGTGACGTGGATCTGTGTTTGTCGAAGTCCTGTGCTCTTCCCACATCTCGGAGGGCATTGATGATGTCCGCCCGATCCATTGGTTGCCCGTCCTCAACGACAGCGAAGCTAGCCAACCTGTCCGCCCTTTCATTTCCCCGTACTCCCGCATGTCCAGGGACATAGACAAAGGTGACCTTACGTATTTTGGATTTCTGCAACGACTCTACCCATTGCATGCGTACAGAGCCCGCCTCCACTTTTTTTATCATGCTCATCGAATCACTCAGTATACATGCGTGGGTGTAGTCTTGTGACTCTAACCATTTGAATGCATTGGTCACTGCCATCGCCTCCATTGTCATGCTACTCGTGGTCATGACGTATGTATCACTGTCTTCCTTGACTATTCTGCCTGCCGAGCGTGTTGTAAATGCCCATGCACTTCTTTGGTGTCGCCTTACAGATCCGTCTGTATAGATGACTGCATCTTTCTCATCGGTGTTATCGCAGATGAGACCGTTGACCTCAGCATTAACCACGACCGGGTTCTGTTCCCTACTTTTCCTGTCGAGTGTGACAATACACGAGAAAGTCCCCTTGAATGACGTAGGCACCGGTATCCACTCCTCACCAACGCTGATATTGGTAAGCCACAAACCTGTTTGATGACATCTTCTGCTCGGCCCACACATGATTTGCCTCTTTTTAGCCTGTCACCTTTCTCTATGTTGAGCACGTGGTGCAATGGATGCTCTATATCTGTACTAATCTTCAGGTATGCTCGTGCTCTCCAGATCTTGAATCTTTCATCCATGGTTGGAAAGTCAAGAAGATACCTCATTGCTACACAGGGAGTGTCCCTCGTACAACCCAGGATAATGCGCATGGCTTCATTTTGTATTTTCTCCAGTTATCAATTTGAGTCGTACTGACAATTAAGAATTGCCAGGGCATACTCGATTGGTGCGAGGACTAATCCCTGGAACAGAAGAGTAAGTAGCCTCTGCTCGATGTTGGCAGCTGCCATGACCTTCAAGGCGGCTAATCCTTTGCGGGATTTTGTTATCACATGGTCGACGTGGTCCCGTAAACACAGGCTGCGATCAAACTTAACTCCAAGGTATGTCATCAACTTGTCCCTGGTCACCTCATCAGCTCCCATTCGTACTACCGGTGTGGTCGTATGAATGATATGATTGTTAAGGGAGAGCCATGAAACTGATGCTTTATTAGGATTAGCCACGGCACCTGAAATCCCACACCAGGAAGAAATGCGATCGAGTTCGTCTTGCATTGTGGAAGCGATTCCCCGTCTGTCTCTTCCCTGTCGATATACCAGAATATCATCAGCAAAAGTCATAGTTCTTCCCCTCCCATCCAGCTGTTGTTCCGTGAACGTTATTGTGTACACGTTAAATAGAACTGGTGACAATGGTGAGCCTTGTGGCAGTCCTGGGCAAATGGATGTTGGCTCGGAAGACCAATTTCCACATCTGAGTATCGCCTTCCTCTGAAACAGTGCCGCGGCGATCCATCTAATGAGGAAGGGGTGCACCGCCAGTTTGAGGAGCATATGCATGAGATATTCAAATGGTACCCTGTTGTATGCATCCTCCAGATCTATGAAGATGATTAAAGGTAACAACACAACCACAAATAAACCTTAGCTATGAACATCTTTCAGCCATTTTTTAATATTATTTATTGTTAGCCCTCTTTAGCAGAAAGCGAATCGGATGAGTTCCGATGATTCAGGCTACAATGGCTATATTTTTGTTTGTCTCGTCATCTGGTCACCATGTTCAGTGCTCAAGTAGCCACACTGACCTTGCAGGCTACAATGGCTCTATTTTTGTTTGTCTCGTCATCTGGTCACCATGTTCAGTGTTCAATTAATCACACAGACCTTGCAGGCTATAATGGCTCTATTTTTGTTTGTCTCGTCATCTGGTCACCATGTTCAGTGTTCAATTAATCACACAGACCTTGCAGGCTACAATGGCTCTATTTTTGTTTGTCTCGTCATCTGGTCACCATGTTCAGTGCTCAATTAATCACACAGACCTTGCAGGCTACAATGGCTCTATTTTTGTTTGTCTCCTCATCTAGTCACCATGTTCAGGGCTCGAGTAGCCACACATACCTTGCAGGCTACAATGGCTCTATTCCTTTCTCCCCTCTCCGTGTTCAGGGATCTGGTATCCTCTCAGGCGTGGTACTCGACAGTGTCTCTATTCCTATATCGTGTTACCGCCGTCAGAGACCTAGTAGCCACATTAGAACGTCAACTCTTATTAGACCATTCCTATACTACCTTTATATAAATCTTGTTCCCTTATGCCACAGTCTCATCGTGCAGTGAATGTATGATGACTATCCACTAGGTTTTGTAGACATTAGATTGGATCACTGCATGACCATCATCAGAGTCCCAACAGATATACTTCCTTATAGTAACTGCATTGGCTCAAGCGCACACTGTGATTATTCTGCAAATTTCTTCATTTCGAAAGCGCCCTAGATGTTCATTTTGAGTCCCTGGCACTATAGTGAAGCTCAAGCCAAAGGTCGACAATACTAACTAATGATACAATAACACCAGCAGTCGTTATTTTATGCTATGATCAAATTGAAAATATTGATCAAATTTTCCGCATCTCTATAATGAATTTTCAACAACAAAAAAAACATAAATCTAAAATTATAATTAATAAAGTACAAAGGTAGGGAAAAAGGCAAAGAGGAAGCCCAAACTATTCTTGGAGAAGACAGATAGAAGTTGAGATGAAGATGATGGCGAAGACATGGACAAATCTTAAAAGAATGGCAAGAAACAGAACGGGGTGGAAATTCTTTGTTGAAGACCTATGATTCACAGGGAGCTGAAAGGTTGAAGAAAAATAAGAAGAAGGTGAAGTGTAGGAAAACAGAACTAATATGTGGCTTGAAGCCAGAGTAATCTTTTAATGCACTGCAAAACATTTAAAAAGAAAAGTATGGACAATATTTACAATTTGGACTCTTTAATAATATATAATATAATATAACATAACAACAACAACATAAATGGTTGGGCCACCTCTCTCTACATTTTTAACTCCCAGTGGAGCGTAGGTCTTCAACAAACACTTTCCAAGTCGTTCTGTCTTTTGCCATTCTTTTAAGATCATTCCATGTCTTCCCCATCATCTTCATCTCTGCTTCTATCTGTCTTCTCCAAGAATTCCTTTGTCTTCCTCTTTGTCTTTTCACCTGGGGATTCCAAAAAAGGGCCTATTGTGTAATACTCTCAGTTGGCTTCCGTAGTGTGTGTCCTATCCAGCGCCATCGTCTTCGCTGTATCGCTTTATCCACTGGTGTTTGACTGGTACCTTTCCATAATTCTATGTTAGTGATTTGTCCTGCCATTTCCATCCTTTTATTCTGCGTAAGCATCCATTAATGAATGTCTGTATCTTCGTGATTGTCAATTTTGTTGTTCTCCATGTTTCACAGCCATATATTATGACCGCCTTAACATTTGAGTTGAAAATTTTTATTTTTGTATTTAACCTAATTTCTTTGGATTTCCATATGTTTCCCAGAGCAATGAAAGCTCCTCTTGCTTTTGATATCCTTATTTTGGTTACCCTTTTTCTGTTCCTCCCTCTTTATCTATATTACTGCCCAGATATATGTAAGATTGTACATCTAATAGAGGTATGTCGCCTAGTTTTATTTGGTTATTGCCAACTGTATTAATTCTCATAATGTTGGTCTTATCTCTATTAATCTTCAGTCCTAGCTGTTGTGATCTCTCATCAAGTATGCTCATTTTATCCTGCATCTGTTGATGGCTGTGTGATAGGAGAGCTATGTCATCAGCTAAGTCTAAATTCATCAAGTTTTTTGGTCAGTGACCACTGGATCCTATTTCTGTTGCTTTGAGTTATTTTCATAATCCAATCTATGGCCAGTAGAAAGAGAAATGGAGACAAAAGGCATCCCTGCCTTACTCCTGTTCTTATTTCAAATGCTTCTGTAAGCTGTCCTTCATGCGCCACACTACATTTTGTTCCTTTATACATTGTTTTTATCAGGTTAATAAACTTTATGGGGATTCCGTAATGACTCAGGAACTTCCGAAGCATTCTTCTGTCTAAACTATCAAATGCCTTTTCGTAATCTATGAATCCAATATAAAGTGGGAATTTTAGCTCTAAACTTTGTTCAACTATTATAAGTAGAGTAGTTATTTGATCAGCACATGATCTGTTCTTCCTAAAACCTGCTTGTTCATCTCTCAAATGTTTCTCTATGGCCTCTTTTAGTCTCTCTAGAATGATTCTGCTTAATATTTTTCCTGGCACTGATAGTAGCATAATTTCCCTATAATTTGTGCACTCCTGTAAACTTCCTTTCTTTGGTAGTTTGATCATATAACCTTCTTTCAAGTCTTTAGGTATTTCTTCCCTCTCCCAAATTGTATCTAGTAGATTATGTAGCATCTTGGTAGAGGTGTTAATATCTGCTTTGATAGCTTCCGAAGGAATTTCACCTGGACCTGTGGCTTTACCATTTTTTAATAGTTTGATGACTTTCATTATTTCTTCTTTGCTTGTTTTTTCACAGTTAACGTGTAACTCTTCTTCTGCTGGTAGTATATCTGGAGGGTTATTTGAGCCGGGTCTATTCAAAAGTTCTTCAAAGTGCTCTTTCCATCTCTCCATTTGTTCCCTTATATTACTAAGCAGATTTCCTTTCTTATCTTTAATAAAGGCATTGATCTGTTTGTATTTTCCACTTAATTTCTTTGTGCTGTTGAACAGTTCTTTTATATTCCCTTTATTTGTTGCTTCTTCTGCCTCTTTAGCAAGTTCATCTATATATTTCCTCTTATCCCTTTTAATGCATCTTGTCACTTCTTTATTCACCTCTGTGCAAGCTTCCTGTGTCTTGGCTTTATTACTTCTCGTTTTGCTTTTATTTATGTCTGCTTTCTTGTTCTTTCTTTCTTTAATTTTGTCCAGGGTCTCTGCTATCATCCATGCCTTGTTCTGGCGTTCTCTTTTCCCTAGTCTTTCTTCTCATGTCTCTTTCCATATATCTTTTACCTGTTTCCAATGATCTTCTATATTTATTGTACTTTATAGTTGTTGGAGGACTTGGTATTTGTTTGATATTGTGACTGCGAATTTATCTTTAATTCCTTGTTCTTTATGAAACCCTACATTGAAATACTTTCTACCCTTATTCGTTGTGCTGGGTCAGCTGGTCAGAATGAATCCTCACCAATCACCATCAATGGCGTTCTTCTCGAGAATGTTTGGATAAAGCCCAAGAGGAAGACCTAGAGGAAGATGGATAGATGCAGTGATATAGACATGTAACAGCAAAGGTAAATCATAATTCAGACAGTTTGAGCAGCTCAAGAACGACAAATGATATAACCATGACACCTTTTCGGTATCAGTGAGAAAGAGAAAAGAAGAATAATATAACATAACATAACAAAAAAATATAATAACATAGCAAAACATAACATGTTATGCCGTGCCATGACATGACATGATATGATATGACATGATATGATATGATTATGATATGATATGATATGATATGATATGATATGATATGATATGATATATTATAATACTAAAGCACCATTTGTTTCGTAAGATGTTGAATTATGAAATGTCACTTTAGATTCAAACAAGAGAAATCTACGATAATGCTTTCACAGTGGCATGTTTGGATGTAGTCTACTGTAGACAAGTGACCGACCCCTTTACACCAACTCAAACTGTAATCGACCCTCTTTAACTGCATTGTAGCTTGCCGATCTGGAAGTATAGCTCAGCCGGTTACTTTATTCTAGTCTTTCTCTTTTTGAAATAAATCACTTCTCAAAGACTGCCTTCTTTTCTCAAAAAAAAAAAAAAAAAACACGATTAAAGTTGAAACTTTTTTTAAACTGATAAGATATCTTTTTAATGTTACAAAATGTCTAAAAATGTGTGAGAAAAGTTAAATTTTATTTTTCAAATTAAAAAAATAAATAAATTTTATCTGCCGATCAATTTGTGTGAAATTTGCAACATTTTTAGCAGCATTCTAAACAGGTAATTGTCAATTTCACTAAACAAGGTACTATTATATTTTGCACCTGTCCTAAGGCTAACATTAAAATGTTGTTTGAAGCAGTCATGTTGAATGATATTTATGATATTCGTTTATGATACATTGCTTCCTTTATTATTTAAGCAATATCGTATCACAAAATCGAGACACATTATAAAGCAAGATAATGTTGTGAATTATTGGATACGTTTACTATATTTTAATATAGCATGTATTTATGTGTGTTGTCAAAGATATTATAAAAGAGAAATTGAGCATAAGAGAAATTGAGGTAAATACATTTCTTTAACAACCGTTTTACATTTGAATTTACATACTTAGTATGAGATATGTTCGTCCGTGCGCCCTCAAGTTCCGAAAGAGTAGTAAGGGGTGACAGAACTGTACTCCACCAGACATCTTATAAGATGCGACTAAGGATGGTTGTCACGGGGTTGGTAACTCTATACTGTAAATTACGACACAGAGACGTCACAAAAACGAACATGGAAAATAAAAAAAAACCTAATGAATTGAAAAAAGGTTAAATCAAGAAACTATGAAAATCGAATTTGAGAGAAGATCGCACATTTCAAAGATATAATCTTGATATCAGTATCAGGATAAAAATATTAAGTACATCATCCAGGATATACTAACAGGCCGTACAGAAACATATGAGAGAAGAACAACAAGGATTTTCTGAATTATAGATTGTGTGCTGACTGGCTGGAGATAGTTGAGAGCTACAGCTACCTTGAGCATTATATAACCAGTGATGGAAAATGTACAACTGAAATAAACAAAAGAATAGGAACAAAAAGTACTTTTAATGCCATGAAAAATATACTAACATAAAAAAATAACACCCGGGCTAAAACTAAGAATAGTAAAATGTTCTATCTTCTCAACATTCCTGTATGTTGCACAATATGATTCGCTTCCCTTCTACACAATACCTTTGAAACTGTCACTGGAGACATCTACATCCATGGAAGATCTGACGGCTTCTTATTCAGTCTAGCACGTCTGAGGTCAAAATTTAAAACAACTGAGACCTTGGTCAGGGAGCTTCTATTCGCTGATGATGCTACACTGGTTGCTCACATTGAGTCCATCGTGTAATCAATGATTGACAATGAATTAGATTATGTGATTTATTCTCCTTGTCAATACGTATCCAGCAGACTGTTGTGCTTCAACAAGGTGTAGCCAGTCCCACAGCTATATCATTAAATAACACACCACCTTGAATGAATCTGTGAGTAAGTTCACCTTTCTGAGTTATCTTTGGTCACAACCACAATCTCCCTTGAAGAAGTATTAAATTCCAGAATCGGAAAAGCAACTTCCATGGTAGGATGTTTGCAGGACATCTTTGAGGGAATTCCCTATCAGTAATAGAAACTTGGAAAATCCGGCTGCACATGGAGAACAAAAATAAAAAAAAAATGGCACAGCAACTTTCGAGACAGTGCTGATATCAAATTCAGAAGACAAAAAGCGCAGGAGAAAGGAGACGAGGCCAAGCAACACGAATACATCTTGTTCATTCTGCGGATGGATGTGTCTGTCCAATATTGACAGATTCAGCCACGAGAGAAGCAGTTCAGTAAAACAGATTCCAGCATAATACACTAATATATTACCAAACTACTGGCTTATCTTAACAGCTTGCTACCAACCGTCTGTCAAGAACGTATATTTTAAAATTTTTTAATGATCTGTATTTTCACACACACACACATATATATATATATATATATATATATATATATATATATATATATTAAAGTAGCCATTTCTGCTTTTATCTCACATTAATTGCGCTTATATTTAACGTATTAAATATAAATCTCTAAAGAGAATTAGAAATATATGCGGTCAAAGTGACATTTTTCGCAATATACAGTCTAATTTAAATGCATAGATAATATGAAAACGTAAACATTCCCATTAATGCCTCTATTTTCTTCATTTAGAGAGCCACCTAAAAGTACCAGCTGTGTACTGTAATACTGCGTATCGTCAATTAGCATAGAAGTTTAACATTTCATTTAAAGAACAAGCAACAATGCATACGTGTTCTTTTATTTCGTTACTTCTAAACAGACAATCATATATCTGATCATTTGTTTTATATCTGCTGTGATTTATGTTGCATGACCAATAATTAGGTATCAACTGAACCAGAGCAACTCGGGAAACGATGGCATGGTTTTTGTTATGTTGAGTTGTCCAACCTTTCATTACTCGAGTGCCGAAATAAACGACCAGCAAGAGGCGCGGGCTATAGCAAGCAATAGTGTTAAGTCTGGTAAAAAAAAAAAAAAACATATTAGCGTATTATGTTGGATGCCGTTTTGCTGAACAGCTTCCCTCGAGGCTGAATCTGCCAATATTGGACAGACAGATTCCCTCGAGGCTGAATCTGCCAATATTGGACAGACAGATCCATCCGCAGAAATAACGAAATGCATTCGTGGTACCTGGCCTCATCTCCTTTCTCTTGTACCTTTTGTCTTCTGAATTTTTTATCGGCACTGCGTCGAAAGTTGATGTGCCATTTTTTATTTGTGTTCTCCGTGTGCTACGATGTGCAACCAGATTTTCCATGTTTTTTTTCAATGATAGAGAATTCCCTCAAGGAAGCCCTGCAAACATTTCTAATATTTCATCACTGGCCTGCTCTTTAGTCTTTTTCCTCCTTTAAGTTCGCCATACAATATTTGTTTGGGAATACGATTGTTTGCCATTTTTCTTACATGATCCAACCATCTTAGTCAACTATTCCTAAGTGCTGCCATGATGGATGGGAGTTTGGCTCATTGCAAGACATTAGAGCTGTTTAGAGACCTGCCATTTGATGTTCATAATCTTTCGAAGGCAACGCACATGAAAGCTATTTAAATCTTTTCTCCTGCCCTGTATTGTTAGTCCAAACTTATGATCCGTATAAAAGTGTACTATTCACACTAGATTGATAAATTTCAATCTTAGTCCTGAGTGTTAATTTGGTGTTGGCCCTTGCTCTATCTGTAATTTTATCAAATGTGGAAACTGCCTTTCCGATTCCGGAATTGATTTCTTCTTCAAGGTAAACATTGGTTGTGACCATGGAACCGAGATAGGTGAACTTTCTCACTCATTCAATGGGTTTCTTATTTAATGACATAGCTGTGGGACTGACTATACACCATGTTGAAGCACCACAGGCTTCTGGATACTTATTGACAGAGAGAATAATTCACTTGATCTAGCTGGATTGTCAGTCATTGACTACAGGGTTGATAATCATAGATATATAATAACAAATATTTACAAGTAATTTATTAGTAAAGATTTAGAATTTCAAATAATTGACTGATTTTGCTCTCAAACTCCTTCAGCTGTGAACTTTAAAACTGTCTGTGAACTGTCAAATTAAAGCTAAAAAAAACCGTTGGCTACAACTCATATTTTTAAAGAATATAACTAGAAACTGTGTGATTAAAGACTAATTTAATACCCGTTTAACAAGGTCAATTACATTTGCTTTGTATATTGTTTGCTGGCCCGGCCAGTGCTCACAGGCAACACCTGCTGGTGATCCGTCTTGTTGGTAAATCTTAACTACACCTTTAAATAACCTCGACCATCAATTATATAACTTTGTTCAATATTCTAGCAGTTTGTCAAAAGTAGTCGATCAACCAAATGTCATTGTCTCTGGAGTCTCTAAAATTAAACGGACCATGAGGCCCCTAGGTGAAATGTCTTGACACTTACATGGGCTTTTACTCCGGTCAACTGGAGAGATTGCAAAGGGAATTTTGGACCTATGCCCATTAATCACGTGCCGGTTGCCAAAAGCCACACTATCATCCTCACGAGAAGGACGTTTCTCATCGTATGTATGAACAGATTTTCATTGCAAAGTCTCCATAAAAGCCGCTGGAATATTAAGTGTAGTTTAAATTGCTATCACCTGTTCGATTTTATGATGCATTGGCTACATTGTATCGCGAAATGTGCTAAAGGAACTATAGAAACTGTAGAAAAACTAGACTTATTTTTCCAATACTACAATTTTAAAATTAACGATGATATTGGTTTATATTCCATTAATGAGAACCGTCGATGAAGTCCGCCAAAATGGGTCTAGCGAGCCACAACTGGCCAGCGAGCCGTGGGTTGGACCACGCTGTTCTAATGAATAACAAGTTAAGCACACAATATTGTGTTAAATAAAAGTGCATTAGGAATACAATAATTAGTAAGTACGGTCTAATTATCAGGGTAATAAATGACTAACTCAACGACGCACACATTGCAGTTTATTATGAACGATAAAAGGTGGAACAGTGACAATTATCTTGAACATGAGGACAACACCAGTTGTAGAACGGAAACGAAATTCTTCTTTCTTTCATGGTTTGTGCTGTAAATCTGACTATTTAAGAGTCTGGAACTCTCGTATTCTGTTTGGCTGAATTTGTTTTCTGTGAATGTAATTTTTCTTACTTTTTTCGCTTTCAGACATCTTGACACTTCAAACATAAAGTTTAAGAGTTTAAGAATGTGCTCAAAACAAATGTAAATTAGTAAAGTAGAATCGAATGCATTTCACACAAGGACATTTTTGTTCACTTCATTGTTGGCTTAATATCAACAGTTTCAGCTGTTAACTATCGCTTGTGTTTTTGTTTTCTCTTGAAGGTCTCCATGCTTTAACGTTCACACTTGTGTATATATTGTGTCCCAGACTAATTTCATTGAAGTATAAGTTCAAATAAATGAACAATGAATATGAAGAGCTTTGCACAAATTGATGGGGCATAATAACTTTTGACAAAATACATGTACACCGCCATGAACCAGCGTCTAACTTATCGAAGCTTGTTACTTAGAAATTACAGTCGTTTTGTTTAAACCACAAAGTTGTTGAACTTCTTGAACGCTGGAAAAATGATTTTTCTGACTAGATGGGGGCGGCTATGGGAAACAATCGGGGCAGTTGAAGCTTTGTTTTTGAGGTGTCGATAGAAGGGAGATAATTTAACATTCATATTCTGTTAGTCGCTGCTGGTGATTCTATCAATATTCTATCATATTCTGTTAGTCGCTGCTGGTGATTCTATCAATATTCTATCATATTCTGTTAGTCGCTGCTGGTGATTCTATCAATATTCTATCATATTCTGTTAGTCGCTGCTGGTGATTCTATCAATATTCTATCATATTCTGTTAGTCGCTGCTGGTGATTCAATCAATATTCTATCATATTCTGTTAGTCGCTGCTGGTGATTCAATCAATATTCTATCATATTCTGTTAGTCGCTGCTGGTGATTCAATCAACATTCTATCATATTCTGTTAGTCGCTGCTGGTGATTCAATCAATATTCTATCATATTCTGTTAGTCGCTGCTCGTGATTCAATCAATATTCTATCATATTCTGTTAGTCGCTGCTGGTGATTCTATCAATATTCTATCATATTCTGTTAGTCGCTGCTGGTGATTCTATCAATATTCTATCATATTCTGTTAGTCGCTGCTGGTGATTCAATCAATATTCTATCATATTCTGTTAGTCGCTGCTGGTGATTCAATCAATATTCTATCATATTCTGTTAGTCGCTGCTGGTGATTCAATCAATATTCTATCATATTCTGTTAGTCGCTGCTGGTGATTCTATCAATATTCTATCATATTCTGTTAGTCGCTGCTGGTGATTCTATCAATATTCTATCATATTCTGTTAGTCGCTGCTGGTGATTCTATCAATATTCTATCATATTCTGTTAGTCGCTGCTGGTGATTCTATCAATTATCTATCATATTCTGTTAGTCGCTGCTGGTGATTCTATCAATATTCTATCATATTCTGTTAGTCGCTGCTGGTGATTCTATCAATATTCTATCATATTCTGTTAGTCGCTGCTGGTGATTCTATCAATATTCTATCATATTCTGTTAGTCGCTGCTGGTGATTCAATCAATATTCTATCATATTCTGTTAGTCGCTGCTGGTGATTCAATCAATATTCTATCATATTCTGTTAGTCGCTGCTGGTGATTCTATCAATATTCTATCATATTCTGTTAGTCGCTGCTGGTGATTCTATCAATATTCTATCATATTCTGTTAGTCGCTGCTGGTGATTCTATCAATATTCTATCATATTCTGTTAGTCGCTGCTGGTGATTCTATCAATATTCTATCATATTCTGTTAGTCGCTGCTGGTGATTCTATCAATATTCTATCATATTCTGTTAGTCGCTGCTGGTGATTCAATCAATATTCTATCATATTCTGTTAGTCGCTGCTGGTGATTCAATCAATATTCTATCATATTCTGTTAGTCGCTGCTGGTGATTCTATCAATATTCTATCATATTCTGTTAGTCGCTGCTGGTGATTCTATCAATATTCTATCATATTCTGTTAGTCGCTGCTGGTGATTCAATCAATATTCTATCATATTCTGTTAGTCGCTGCTGGTGATTCAATCAATATTCTATCATATTCTGTTAGTCGCTGCTGGTGATTCTATCAATATTCTATCATATTCTGTTAGTCGCTGCTGGTGATTCAATCAATATTCTATCATATTCTGTTAGTCGCTGCTGGTGATTCTATCAATATTCTATCCTATTCTGTTAGTCGCTGCTGGTGATTCTATCAATATTCTATCATATTCTGTTAGTCGCTGCTGGTGATTCTATCAATATTCTATCATATTCTGTTAGTCGCTGCTGGTGATTCTATCAATATTCTATCATATTCTGTTAGTCGCTGCTGGTGATTCTATCAATATTCTATCATATTCTGTTAGTCGCTGCTGGTGATTCTATCAATATTCTATCATATTCTGTTAGTCGCTGCTGGTGATTCTATCAATATTCTATCATATTCTGTTAGTCGCTGCTGGTGATTCTATCAATATTCTATCATATTCTGTTAGTCGCTGCTGGTGATTCAATCAATATTCTATCATATTCTGTTAGTCGCTGCTGGTGATTCTATCAATATTCTATCATATTCTGTTAGTCGCTGCTGGTGATTCTATCAATATTCTATCATATTCTGTTAGTCGCTGCTGGTGATTCTATCAATATTCTATCATATTCTGTTAGTCGCTGCTGGTGATTCTATCAATATTCTATCATATTCTGTTAGTCGCTGCTGGTGATTCTATCAATACATTTGTTCCCCAAAAAATGTTACTACTACTTTAAACATGTTTTTGGTTAACTCATCTTCACCTAAAGGTCAGGCGACGACAGAGGGTGTGACAGATTCCATCTTTATTTTCGTGGAAGAGAGAAGTTCACCTACTAGCCTTTATTCGAAAAGAGTTGGAGCGTTAATAAGCGATGAAACATTGTCATATTTTATGTTAATTAACTTCTGGGGACCTGGACAGTGCGTGACCATCCTTGGTCTGTTTGTTAATGTTCTGAACGTTATAACGTTTGTTAAACAAGGGACGCGTGACTCTGTTAACATAAGCCTACTTGGACTGACCATATCTGACCTGGGGTCTCTGGTATTTCTGTTCCTTCTTAATTTGTGTTGGACTCCACCAATCATGAACATGAACCTGCCGTTCTATCCTCAACAATTGATGTACGTTCTCTTTTACGGTCACTTAATTTTTACGAGAGTAACAACAGGGACGACAGCCCGGATCGCTTTTGAGCGATGTTTGTGCATTGTCGCCCCTTTAAAGATTAAGTCCCTTGTTACATCAGGAAGAACCATCACGGTTATTATTGTGCTCTACGTCATCATGATGGCAGCAGTCTCACCAATTGTCTATACCTCAAGATTTACGTGGAAGTTTGTGGCTTCGCGGAATAGAACATTGCTCCTACTTACAAAGATATCCAATAGAGACAGCATTGAAAATATCGCATTTTTAATCAACAACAAATTACCCCTCATCTTCTTTATTCTTATTGTCGTCTGTACGGGAGTACTTGTGAAAACTCTACTATTAAACGCAAAATGGCGACAACAGACAATTTCTACCGAACTATGTAAAGAAAGATCGAGTAGAGACACAAAAGTCGTTAAAATGGTTGTGATTATTTCTGTTGTTTTCATTTCCTGCTACGCTCCTGGGGCTGTCTCGTTTATTTGGGTCATCGTCGACCCTGAGATCAAGATTGATGGATCACAGAAGAACGCCATGATTGCAGTTTTCTCAGTTCTACTTCACCTCGAGGGCATTAATGCCAGCGCGAACTTTTTCATTTACATATTAATGAGTTCAAAGTTCAAGGCAACATTTCAAGAAATATTTGTTTTCCATAAACTTGTGAACAGCGTGTGAGAGATTGTGACAGTAATAGAAACTGAAAATTTGCGCCTGACTCATGAACATGTTACACATTTTATGTAATTAATTTACTTTATTTATTTGTCCGATCCGCCAACCGAGATGACTGTATGTTAAGTTAAGGTGTCTTTAAGCTATCAGATTTTTTGTTCATTTATCTGCAGTAAACTCAGTAGATGTTTCAGCTATAAAATAATGTTTCATGTCTTAAAGTCGTACTCACAGAAGTACACTAGCGGCGGACGGTGAGTTTGAAACTTGAGGCGGCCAGACACGAGACCAAACTTTTAGGTTGATCTTTAACATTGACAAGTTGCGACATAAAATTTGCTGCTATTTGCGCTATGTTATATAATTCTTTCAATTATTGCCCTTAAATTAATATAATTATAATTACATCATGATGTCTTAGTTATTTGCATTATAAGCTTTGAAAGAACATGATTGTGCTGTTAATTAAATATCTAACTGTTGTGTTCAGGTTTTCATGTGTATAGAGACACAGCAGACTGATTCTTACAGGAGACACTTCATAAATTATTCTCCCCATTAGCATTACTTCTAGAGTTGGAAAAGTTGAATGTCATCTGATTTGTCGTTCTTATGTTGCCATGGAAACGGAAGAGGGGGGGGGGGGGTAATTGTTGAAATGGCCAACCAAGTTCTCATACACATTGCAAGGTCAATATATGGTGTTGCACGGTTGTAGTAAGTTTGACCTCCATAGCCAGTGAAGCCTATTTATTAGTAACGGCTTGAGTTATTTGAACTATATCACGGCTATACAAGGGAATACAGTGGCTGGTTGTACACTGACATTTAACTCATTGAGCTGCAATGGCATTGTGTTATTTATTCTTATTAAATATTAGAGACGTCGTGGCCTCCGTTGACTCCTCTGAATATCCGCCACTGGTGTACATACATTTTACATATTTATGATATGTACATTTTGTATGTACGTAATTCTAAAATGATGAAAAACTTATTAAGCCGAGCTAGAGACTGTGGAAAACATTTCACTTATATCTTGTCCCTGATGGCCATTGCTTTGAAATAGTGGCAATGGATGGATTCGCCATTTTGTCACATATATCTGATTATACGCCGTGATTGTTACAGAGGTTAAGTTCAAAGAGCAGACAATTAGTGACCGTTGCTACAGTATCACAGAGAAGAGCATTGTGGCATAATGAACGCCCCACAATGATGTGAAAATTGTTTCTAGATCCGTATATGGGTAGGCTGTAAATAAATCGCATACATCCTCTGACAGGAAGTGCTTCCACATGGCAGTGTCCCAAATGGCCAGGGTCCACAAGATTATGTACCAATAAACAATCAAGGAACCTGGGTATTAAATGGTTGGTTGCCAAATGTCATGTTGTAATAGTGGAAGTAGATCGTAGATGAAAAGTCTAACAAAAATGATAGGTACATCAACTTAAAATGTCCAGTACGTCAAAGATTAAACACATGGAAGAAGTAACCATCATTTTGTTAAAGCTTGAAGATGATACATTTCAGTAAAAGTATAACCTCCTACTGTGTGTAACTCAGCGTAATGCTGAGTGGTGCACGAAATTCCTTGTAAAATAGTGTACATTTTATTAGCCTGTTTTTTAAAGTGTAAAACATCTCGCCATATTGCAAATAAAAAAAAATAAAAGTAAAAACATACTGCAGTCTTTAGTCTTTAGTTTTTAATCTTTAATCTTTAGTCTTTATTTCGGACTGGCTACATTGCAGTCGGGGCATTCCCATATCCGTGATAATGTACACATTTTATTAATTAGTAGTAAGACCACGATATGTGTGAAATAGGGGGAATTAGTATTGTTAAAGGTACATTTGTACATACTGATAACAGTTTGGAAACTCTCTGTGAGACATCCGGGTTTGCTGCCTCACCATGGGAGAATTTCACAGCGTACTTCTTTGCATTAAACATTCACGTTATTTGACACCACATACGAACATATCTATAATAGGTTACCTGCTCCAGATGAACCTGATAAGACTTGAACGAACCAACATAACGCCAAATGATGTATGTTTCGTGAAAGTTTTCCTTCAAATAAAAACACAACATATAAACAGCAAGAAAACCTACAAGCGCCACCGTTTATCACGCCTTTCAGTGTATCATCATCGTCATCAAGTACCGAGCCTGCTGGCGTATGTGATTATGTCTCTCCACAACTTTCGATCTCGACAGTTATCTTTCATTTCTGTTGTTGACCTTCTGCCAAGCCATTCTCTTAAGCTGTCTGGTATTTTTTCTCTTTACTTCCCTCTATCTCTTCGTCCATTAATTTTTCCAGTTGTTACAATATATTCCAGCTGTCCTCTTCTCATTACATGACCAAACAATGATAATTGTTTCGTCCTAATATTGGAAATTAGCTCTCTTTTTGCTGTGACCTCTTTCAGAACGTTTTCATTACTCTTCTTAGCTGTCCATGGTATTCTCAACATTCTTCTGTAAAACCACATTTCTACAGATTCCAGTGATTTTCTTGTCAGTTGTTCTATTGTCCATGATTCACATCCATATGTTAAGACTGGTTCTACATAACATTTAAAAACTCTTTTTCTTGTTTCTATTGTCAAAAATTGATTGCATTTTATCTTCCCTCATTTTCAGTGTATAATAAAAGGTATTACAGGAAATTAATAAACTCAGTAACAACAACAACAACCTTGAATATGTGCAAAAACAGGAAACAGTTTTTTGGCGACACATCGATCACATCAAATACTGAGTAGGAATTGATTAGATTACAACAGAGGTATTCTTTTATGAAGACTAGACTATCAAATTATTGGTTTCAAAATTAAATGTCGGCTGAAAGTTCGTGTCAAATAGTTACTCCACGAGGAATTGTCCATACACTAATATCCGGTAGTAGGGGAGTGATACTAGGAGTTTCCACAAAACTGGACCCACATAATTTAGAGGTGCTCTTTCTCACTGTCATTACTGTCTTTCTAAAACCCAATGAATTAAATATCCATTACTTTCTGAACTTAGTCGACTGGAGAGTTTTACACAATGTTAGATCCACCTCTACCCCATCGCCAAGTCAGCGCATTACCAAAGATGTTATCGCCCCATTGACGCTGTGTCACATAAGGCAAATGCGAAGGAAAAAAGAGAAATTTAATAAAAATAAGAAAATGATATTATTACCCGAGCACGAAACAAACAATTTTGTAGAAATCATGGCAGGACGTTACAGTGACGTAGACACCTGGTTTGATTTCTTTAAACATCTCTACAACTCTCATACTATTTGCTGGTTTAAAGAAAAACAGGAAGCAAGATCCGAAAGTAAAGTAAAGCATTTGAGAAAATATAAAACGGATTGGTACTGACATTTTAGTCCAGGAGGAGAGATCACTTTAGATTCGAGACAGTTGGGGATTGACTCCCTTAGTATGATTAATATAAGTTGATTTAATGAAGGAGTTCGTGTGTGTGTGTTTTTTTTTTGTGTGCTTTATTTATGTCTTTCCAGGAAGATAAATGTATATGCTTCTTCTATTTTACATTTAAAATGATTAGAGTAAAAATATGTGTTATCATTTAATAAATTTTGTGGTTAAAAAATTAATACTGATTCCCTCGAAATTCTCAGATTTGCCAATCTTTGATATTTTTGTTACGAGCATTAACTATTAAAATATTGTTCATACATAACTATTGACTTTAGAATGGTACGATTTGTGCGTCCTGTGTCACAAATTGAAACCACTTCTATACAGTACTAAGTCATAAAAATAGGGGGAATGTACAAGGCATAGTATATATATTCATTCATAAATCCTGCAAAATGTTCAAGACTAAAACTAAAATGTCTATTTTAGATGAAAACAAACAACCGTGAACAGTGATAGAGTGGCTCTGGAATACCTTCTTCAGGAGTGCAGCTCTCATGCTGATCCCAGACTTTATGACATGCCACACAACCTGCAGTAATCAACAATAACAGCAATAACAGACAAACACTAGGGCTGAATAGTATATGAGCGGGGAGGAGAGATACAGAAAATATCGCAATAACTCTCTTTGGTCCCCGAAACGAGGATAAAATAAAGGTAGAATATGTGTTACCTGACAGTGGACTGTGACAGTGGAATCTGAATTTAATAACTTGGACTGACTTAGAGTGGTCTTCACAAGATACCATGTGCCATTAAGAGCCAAGAAAACAACTTTATGGCGCCCTACAAGAAATCATAAAAAATTACATCCATTGGCTTTTGAGTGTGTTGGCTTTCAAGGATAAAAAGAAAATGATGAAAAAACCAGAACGACCAGTCCTGCTGAGAGATTAGGAAACAATCTCGAGATTAAACCTAAACATTTACTTGTAACAAATATTTCTTGTCCCTACCAGCAACTTAACTTTCAATCTGTCTAAATAGACAATAAATGTATCGCCGAGCTCATTAAAGAATGTTTTTGCTATCGATATTAAAGGGAGTATTATTTAAGCAGAAGATGGACTGATGTTGTTACCACATTGAGATTACTGGTTATGGTTATGGAAGGCCCCGGTATCACTGCAAACAAATTAAAATTCATAATTGATCAACTGCCCGTGCCAGTGGAATCATCCGAATTACTATCTTATCTCCCAAACAAAGAAAGATAACTGTAGTCCCTATCATAAGAGTCTCAGCACACGAAAAAAGACATAAGGAGAAACCGCACATAAAGTGAACACAGCCATCTGTTCTCCGTCATACGATATCATTCATCGTAAACAATCGGAATATCGAAACACGATCAAAATGGATGAAACGTACAGCTCATGGTGCGCACATAGCACTTAACTCAGTAGCTCCTGCAACAAGCCGGACTTGGAATAAGAGGAAACTGCAACAATGAACACTTTTTATATATAGCCTTTAATGGTTCCTTCCGCCTATCCACCATATTGACCGGAAGTTCACGTCCTCAAGTCTGTATCTGCTGTCAGCACCAGGAAGGTCTGTGCCTGCCCATCATCACTGTCCAGACAACACAGTGACCTGATAAACACTTTTAAATGTCTCTGTAAACGAGTACAAGAATTAGTCTGATTATACATAAGGAGCCAGTGGTGGGGTGTAACGTACACTCCTTTTTGGTATAGGGACAGTTATACACAAAAGGAACACAACAAAATACTGACGCTTTTACCGAAGCACTGAGATTACTTGCCTGCTCCCTGATTATAAGTAAATAAATCACCTCAATAGATGAGATAGAAAGAAAGATACAACAGAAACAACAGACTTGTGGCTTTTGCTTTTCTTCTTTTCAGCCATCACAGGCACACAGAGAACCCATAGAATCACACGTCTTGCAGTAAGTTTTTTAATGGTAACATTCTTACTCTAATTTACGTTGCCAATGACCTTCCTTCACACTACAAACAAGTTTGATCCAATGACCATCTTCTCTGTTTATCATAATGTTGTACTTCGCTTATCTCTTTCGCTTTTTCTTCAGTGCGATGGCAACATCTTCTATAACTTATTTATTTTAGAAACTGCCACTTATCAATGTGTGCTGTTATTATTGGTTGTTTATAGTGACCAGTTCTTGGTTCCTTATTTTTTTTGGGTCAAAATGTTCGGAATTTCGCCATGTTTTAAAGCAATATATATATAGGTTTGTTCAAATGAAAAGGGGACTTGTTACACCACACGTGCTAGAGTGTACTGATATTGATGACATTTTGCACTAGTAATGAGTATCCAATAATTAACATACGGTCACGTGTTCATCTTCCCAGCATGCATATGTGCTGCAGAAGACTGTTAACAATATGGCGGGTGTGATTCCTAACCCGTCCAAAGTGAATCATCGTGCTGTGATCCAGTTTCTTTCATTTGAAGGATGTCATGCAGTAGACATTCATCGGAGAATGAAGGCAGCATATTGTGACAAATGTTTGTCGAGGACCAGAGTGATGGAATGGGTGCGTATGTTTAAAGACGGACGTGAGTTAACGTCAGATCTTGCACTGCCAGGTCAGGCGCATATTGTTGCAACAGAAGAAGCCATAGCCGTGCTTGATAAAGCAGTACTGACTGACCGTCGTCGGAGCATTCGTTCGCTTGCAGAAGAATTCCATATGTCAATTGGGACAGTCCACATGGTTGTTCGGAAGAAATTGAACTATCGGAAGGTGTGTTCACAGTGGGTCCCACGGATGTTGACTGACCACCATAAGGAAGAACGGATGGGGTGGAGTTTGAACCACTTGATGCGTTACAAGGCAGAGGGAGATGCATTTCTGTTGAGCATTGTGGCAGGTGATGAATCGTGGTGCCACCACTATGAACCGAGCTGCAAAATTGACAGCATGCAATGGAAACATCCAGGTTCACCAAAACCCAAAAAATTCAAGACACAGGTTTCTGGGAAGGTTATGGTGACTGCATTTTTTGACCTTGAAGGGTTTTTGTTGGCTGATTTTAAGGAACCTGGTGTCAACATCAGTGCCGCCCATTATAAAGACACTTTAGACAAGCTGCATAAGGCCATCAAGGCTAAGCGACCAGGCAAGCTTTCTCAAGGTGTGATTCTTCTCCACGACAACGCTCGTCCGCACGTCGCAAAAATTGTGCAGGAAACATTGGCAAAGAAGAATTGGGAAGTTCTTCATCACCCAGCCTATAGTCCCGATTTGTCCCCGTGTGATTTCCATTTGTTCGGACCGTTGAAGAGAGCACTAAAGGGACAGCGATTCAACAGCGACGCAGACGTAAAGACAGCGGTGACCACATGGTTCAGAGAGCAGCCACGCACCTTTTTCTCGGACGGAATTCGACGTCTACCTAAACAGTGGTATGCTTGCCTAAATGCATACGGAGATTTTTTCTGATGAACCCAGGTGCATTCTTATTCACAAGTGGTTGTTTTATTTAATTCCGTTGAAACTATTAAATTGCGTATGATACTTTTTAAATAAATCCACACGTCCCGTTTTCAGTTGAACACGCCGTATATATATATATATATATATGTTTTTAAGTTAGACTGGAAACATAAGTAGAGAAAGTAAGCCGGTTAATTTCCGGTCAATATATGGCACCTAAGCGGCAGGAACCGATTAGGCACTGTCTGAAAAATTTTCCTTCTTGCAGTTTCCTCATATTCCAAGTCCAGCTTACTGAGTTTAGTGCTCTGTTCACGCCGTGAGCTGTGTTTTTCATCCGGATGGTGTTTCTATATTCAGATTGCTTACGATGAATGATGATATCGTATAACAAAGGACAGTTCAATTGCGTTCACTTTCGATACTGTTACGCCTTATGTCTTTTGATGTGTGCTGTGCTTGCTATGATGGGGACTGCAGCTGCCTTTCTTTGTTTGGATATACAATCAGATGTTAATTCGGATGATTCCACTTGTAATTTGAGCTGAAGAATTTTCATTCATTTGCAGTGATACCCGGTCATTCGAATAACCATAATAATAACCATAACCATAGGAAGTTGGTTATAGTAAAAACGAATGAAAAGAATAAAGCCCCGCTGTTTTTAGAGAGCCTATCCGAACAATTGATCGTTGGATTTTGTTTCTCACGTCCAGTTGGTGATATTGTCTATAGAAGATATTCACAAAGATCATTTTACACCATTTCCTTCGTAGCGCCTGTGTTCTTGAGAATATAGAAGATCAGAAACATGGACAACATCAAACATAAGTATTATCATCATCATTATCATTATCAAGTACATGCTGGCGTAGGTGATCATGTTTCTCCCCTACTTTCGATCTCGACAGTTATTTATCATTTCTGTTGTTGACCTTCTGCCAAGCCATTCTCTTAAGCTGTCTGGTATTTTGTCTCTTTGCTTCCCTCTATCTCTTCGTCCCTCAATTTTTCCAGTTGTTTCAACATATTCCAGTTGTTCTCTTCTCATTACATGGCTAAAAAATGATGATTGTCTCTTCCTAATATTAGAAATTAGCTCTCTTTTTGCTTTGACCTCTTTCAAAACATTTTCATTACTCTTCTTAGCTGTCCATGGTATTCTCAACATTCTTCTGTAAAACCACATTTCTACAGACTCCAGTGATTTTCTTGTTTGTTGTCCTATTGCCCATGATTCACACCCATCTGTTAAGACTGGTTCTACATAACATTTAAGAGGAGAGATGACGTCATGGGACGCACCAAAATGGCAGCTTATTTACATTCGAGCTATGGACTAAGCAATGTTTACTTTAAATACCACGATATATATTATTGCAGCGAGTTGGCAGATTTTTGAAAATGAATTCAGGGGTTTGAACATAACTGTTTGTTCACAGTTCGTTAACCTTCGCTGTAGATAACATCGTTAAATTGATAGCTTAGTTGTGACCTTGGTTGCTAAGGACCTAACTTGTGCAAACGGATGGCATTGGTGGCAAGGATCATTTTGAATCTATGAAGTGGGCTCATTGTGTGTTTAACTCAAAAGCATATGGCATATGTGCTTTTTAACCAAAGACTTTTTTCTGGGACTCAATGAAGATATCCCCCGATGGAAGAATAAATTGTACTATTAATCCCATAAATGATTCGCTTCCAGAGGTTTATGATGTAAACAAAGCAGTTTTGTCATTGCAAGTGAATAATGTCCACACCTATAATTGGTCAGGATTGGGTAGCAGCAGCAGCTTTATAGCGAACACAGAAAACATCACAGGATTGTGCTGTTCTGAAACAGCTATGCCATGCTACCCTAGAATTGCCTTTAATGGGATTACTGTGACCACAAACCACGCTCCATGTGTGTGCCACATATTTACACCACAGAAAGAAATTCTGAATATAACAACATCATGTGCCTTCTGTGATATTAATGACCACAGACCAGGAGCCTCCAGTATGATTGATACAACTGTTGCACCAAGCACTTCATCAGCAAAGCCATATCTATGGAATGTTCATCTGACATTGTTCTTGAATGATGTCCAAGATAATGAGACATCAGAATTGTGTGGCGGCAGCTACAAGAAGGGAGCGGAGAACATCATCAATTGTGTTTTTACTAACTACAGGTCATGTGGCTTCTGTTGGATTGGAAATGATAACTTACCACCCTTGTGTGTCTATATGTTTGGAATTGGAGTCATCAATGATGGCCTAACATCATCAGGTGCTACGACGATCATCTTTTTCGGGAGGACGTAAACTCCCATGGTGTATGGTGGATAGGCGGCGGGAACCATTGAGGGCTATGTCTGAAAAGTGTTCCTTCTTGCAGTTTCCTCATATTCCAAGTCCGGCTTGTTGCAGGAGCTACTGAGTTAAGTGCTCTGTGCACACCGTGAGCTGTGTGTCTCATCCGTTTTGATCCTGCTTCGATATCCCGCTTGTTTGCGATGAATGATGATATCGTATGACGGGGAACAGTTGGCTGTGTTCACTTTCTGCGCGGTTTCGCCTTATGTCTTTTGGCGTGTGCTGAGACTGCTGCGATGGGGACTACAGTTACCTTTCTTTGTTTGGGAGATGAGTTAGTAATTCGGATGATTCCACTGGCACGGGCGGTTGAGCAATTATGGATTTTAATTCGTTTGCTGTGAGACCGAGGCCTTCCATAACCAATAACCAATAACCAATAACATTTAAGAACTCTTTTAACAACCCCACTGTCTTGTGGGTGATACTTTTTAGTCAAAGGCTAGCGGAGCCAACCGTAAACAAACAGACGGAAGGCGACAGAAAACCACCGTCGTAACTTCTTTGTACAATCATGAATCACCACAATAATAGAAAACATGAGTATAATGAATTGTAAACGCTTATCAATACCTGCTTTAGGAGGACACCTCTAATAGATGACACCATTAAAAGTAAGAGTTATAACAAAGAACACATCGCACCCCCATTCCTACAGTCGTGGAGATGATGAAAGCAGTTGGGTATTGATATGATACATGCTACTAAGGTTAACTACAAGCATTACCAAGCCTATCAATGGGAACCAACAAAGGAGAAGGAAACAGACACGATCTAGATATACATGACAACAAAACCTTCATAAATAATCCATGAAGAGAGATTACATCTGTAGATGATTAGAAGAGACAGGAAAGAGCAGAAGGGATTGGGGAATTCTTGTTGATGACATTCACTCCTGACTCACGATAAAAATAATGTTAACAGAGTAAAATGTTAAAACTAACTTGGTCATCAACTATAACTTGACCGTTTTCCCCTATATAAGCAAGGAACTATAACTTGATCATATTTCCCTTACATAAGCACACAAGTTCTTTTAAAGTTCCCTGAAACTTTGAACTCATGCTTAAATAGATGAAGAAATTAGCGGCTGCATTGATTCCTTCTAAATGAAGCAACAAAGAAAATGACGCAATTAGAACATTCTTCTGTATGCCTCCGTAACCTAGATCTGGGTATACAAGGATTATTATAAAAACAACTGCACCAGGAGAGTAACACAATATAAAAACAGCAGAAATAATAACAACAATTTTTGCAACTTTCGTGTCCTTGTTTGAAATGTATTTGTTTTTTATTGCTGAAGACGATGTCGTCTTCTGTCGCCATTTTGAATTTTTCATCAACGCTTTAACGAGAACAATCGTGCAGACAACGATGAGGACGAAGAAGAAGATTGGAAATAAATTGTTGATCCAGAAAGCGACGCTTTCGATTTCGCCTCTGTTGGCTATTTTTGTAACGCCGATGACAGTTTTATTTCTTCTGACGTCAAAAACCCATGTGGGTCTCGTAGTGTAGAACATGGGAGCAACAGCTGCTGTCATCGTGACGTAGAGGACAGCTATAAACGTGACGGTTCTTCTGGGCGTGACGATGGACTTGATCTTTAGTGGAGCGATAATGCATACACATCGCTCGAATGAGATCCAAGCTGTCGTTCCTGTGGTGACTCTTGTGAATAAAATATGGGCCCAGACAGAGAAGTAAGAGACCTGGTCAGGGTAGAATGGTAGGTCCAGTTTCATGATTGGTGGAGCCCAGCAGAGATTCACCAAAAAATGAAACACCAAAGACCCCAGATCAGATATGGTCAGTCCAAGAAGACTTATGTTCACCGAATCTTTCACTCCTTGTTTAAGAAAAGTTATTAAATTTAGAAAATTGACAATCAGACCTAGGATTGTAACACACTGTCCAAGACCCCATGTGTTTATCAAAGTGAAGTAGGACAAATCTTGGTCAGATATTAGAAGCTTCACCTTATTATTTCTTAATGTTACAATCTCAAGGTCAGGAAAAACGGGATTTCCATTAAAAATTTTATCTCCTAAAGATCTGTTTTCAATTGTCAACAAATTTACGATTCTCATGTTAGTTTAGATCGTTCTCTTACAGTGCAAAAATTATGTCAGTTAATGTAGCAATACCAAACACATTTTTGAAGCACAAAAAGTTCCACAAAAACTCCACAATTTTTTTGTTGTTTTAGTTTTTTAAAAGAGTTTTTAGATCTTGAAGGAAAACTCAGCAGCGCTATTCATTATAAATGCACTAATAAAATATTTGCGGCGGCTTCTTTATAAATATTATACTTCATTGACAAATCTATTTTGACCCAGAGTATTTTTTCTAAGTAACAAATTCATTAACAATCATTAACAAATGTATAATAAACATCAACATATGTAATGCTTCGTCGTACAAGAATTTTAAATTAATAAGTTGATTTTAACAAATCGAAACAAATAATGCAATATATTTTTATTTACTTATTTACTTTTTTTGATGTAAAGACTGGACAAAAACATAATTTTGTTTCTGCTCTATATTTCAAAACAATCAGTTTCCATCAGGAACTGCTACGAATTTGCATCTAAACCTGTTTTAAATTTATCATCGTGGCCACTTCGTCTCTCCACACAGATTTCTTGGTGAACAATGTACACCGATGACGGGTTCTTCGACCACGATTCTTTTCTAGAAACTGTAGCACTCTGAAATGTTCGAAATCTAAATCATTTTTTTTTACAATAAAAATAAAAGGAATAAAAATTAATAAGTTATAATACCCTAAACACTTTTGTTTTATGTACGTATGTGGTAGGCACATACTATAAGACAATAACACAAAATGACTCCCCTAAATAATACACTAAAACACAAAAGCCACAATTAAAGTGCAGAAATGCTGTATAACATAAACAGTCGATTTATTACAACTTAGGGAGGTGCTGTAATATTTCATGTGGTTGGTGCAGTTATAACAGGGTTGGATTTAGTTTCCGCACGGCCCAAAACTGTCACTCTGAGGCCCCTGGGAGCGACGTGGGGGGCCTCGATAGCCTGGGTGGGAAAGCCAATCGACTGGGCTACCGACGTTCGTACAACCCGTGTTCCATTCCGGCTGGAAGCAGTGTGAGTTATACTCATGGTTGGAAAAAAAAAAAAAACATACCACCGCGGTTGACCCAGCAGCTGGCAGAAGTGGGTACCAGTGTAGTGCTCTAAAAAGGTGAGGAATGCTGCATGCTTGAAGCGACACTCTCCAGAAGTCTCCGAACACGCATGGATAGACGGCCGAGCACATATTGGTGCGCTAATACACCGATTCAAGTCTCGTACGTTTACCTTTTACCTTATCTAAGATCCCTGTTAAAAAATGTACAGATGGTCAGTAGTATAGCAGGGTCCATTTGACCCGCATTGTGGCGCTAAATTAACAAAGATATATAGGGCGGCGCGCGGCGCGCATAAAGCGTGCGGCGCAGGGGGGAGTTAACTGTGACATTTCGTGTCCGGATGTTGAGTGGGGGTGTCTGTCAGCGTGACCTCGGCGCGCCGTATTTTAAAAATTCCGAATTATTTTAAAAAATCAGTCTCCATCTGATTTCGAACACGGGTCTACGGCGTGCCAGGCCAGACACTTACCACTATGCTACAGGCGATCACAGAATTAGAGGTTGAATGAGACAGGTGAATCGTGATGCTTTTGTTGGTGCCTGACAGTTAGCTAGTAGTAGAGAAAGATTGACCCGCATTTAGGCGCTAAATTAGCGAAGAAATATAGGCCGGCGCCCCGCGAGCATAACGCGTGCAGCGCAGGGGGGAGTTAACCGTGACATTTCATGTCGGGATGCCCGGTGACCTCTCGTTGACCTCTCAACCTCTCGCGCGGCGCGCATAACGCGTGCGGCGCAGGGGGAGTTAACCGTGCCATTTCGTATCGGGATGTTTGGTGACCTCTCGTTGACCTCTCAACCTCTCGTGGTGGGGGCGGCGGTGGTGTTGTGAAGGGGTGGTGCCATAACTTTCAATAGTAGCTGACAACTTTTGTATTAGCAGATGACAGCTTTCAATGACTGTTTACATGCTATGTCATTGTAGCAGTTATGTATGTCATGGCGATGTAGTAGACACGTTTGTCATGTCATTGTAACAGTCACGTCAATGTAACAGGCATTTCGTTGTAATAGTCATCTCGTTTTAACAGTCACGTATGTCATGTCGTTTTATCAGAGACGTATGGTATGTCGTTGTAACAGTCATGTCGTTGTATCAGTCATGTCGATGTAGTAGACACGTATGTCATGTCATTGTAACAGTCATGTCAATGTAGTAGACACGTATGTCATGTCATTGTAACAGTCATGTCAATGTAACAGTCATTTCGTTGTAATAGTCATCTCGTTGTAACAGTCACGTATGTCATGTCGTTTTATCAGAGACGTATGGTATGTCGTTGTAACAGACATGTCGTTGTATCAGTCAGGTCGATGTAGTAGACACGAATGTCATGTCATTGTAACAGTCATGTCAATGTAACAGTCATGTCAATGTAATAGTCATCTCGTTGTAACAGTCACGTATGTCATGTCGTTTTATCAGAGACGTATGGTATGTCGTTGTATCAGTCATGTCGTTGTAACAGACACGTATGTCATGTCGTTTTATCAGAGACGTATGGTATGTCGTTGTATCAGTCATGTCGTTGTAACAGACACGTATGTCATGTCGTTTTATCAGAGACGTATGGTATGTCGTTGTAACAGACATGTCGTTGTATCAGTCATGTCGATGTAGTAGACACGTATGTCATGTCGTTGTAACAGACACGTATGTCATGTCGTTTTATCAGAGACGTATGGTATGTCGTTGTATCAGTCATGTCGTTGTAACAGACACGTATGTCATGTCGTTTTATCAGAGACGTATGATATGTCGTTGTAACAGACATGTCGTTGTATCAGTCATGTCGATGTAGTAGACACGTATGTCATGTCATTGTAACAGTCATGTCAATGTAACAGTCATCTCGTTGTAACAGTCACGTATGTCATGTCGTTTTATCAGAGATGTATGTCATGTCGTTTTATCAGAGACGTATGGTATGTCGTTGTAACAGACACATAGGTGTATCAGTCATGTCGTTGTAGTAGACACCTATGGTATGTCGTTGTATCAGTCATGTCAATGTAACAGGCATTTCGTTGTAATAGTCATCTCGTTGTAACAGTCACGTATGTCAGGTGGTGTTGTGAAGGGGTGGTGCCATAACTTTCAATAGTAGCTGACAACTTTTGTATTAGCAGATGACAGCTTTCAATGACTGTTTACATGCTATGTCATTGTAGCAGTCATATATGTCATGTCGATGTAGTAGACACGTATTTCATGTCATTGTAGCAGTCATGTCAATGTAACAGTCATTTCGTTGTAATAGTCATCTCGTTGTAACAGTCACGTATGTCATGTCGTTTTATCAGAGACGTATGGTATGTCGTTGTAACAGACATGTCGTTGTATCAGTCATGTCGAGGTAGTAGACACGTATGTCATGTCATTGTAACAGTCATGTCAATGTAGTACACACGTATGTCATGTCATTGTAACAGGCATGCCAATGTAACAGTCATGTCGTTGTAATAGTCATCTCGTTGTAACAGTCACGTATGTCATGTCGTTTTATCAGAGACGTATGGTAGGTCGTTGTAACAGATATGTCGTTGTATCAGTCATGTCGATGTAGTAGACACGTATGTCATGTCATTGTAACAGTCATGTCAATGTAACAGTCATGTCAATGTAATAGTCATCTCGTTGTAACAGTCACGTATGTCATGTCGTTTTATCAGAGACGTATGGTATGTCGTTGTATCAGTCATGTCGTTGTAACAGACACGTATGTCATGTCGTTTTGTCAGAGACGTATGGTATGTCGTTGTATCAGTCATGTCGTTGTAACAGACACGTATGTCATGTCGTTTTATCAGAGACGTATGGTATGTCGTTGTAACAGACATGTCGTTGTATCAGTCATGTCGATGTAGTAGACACGTATGTCATGTCGTTGTAACAGACACGTATGTCATGTCGTTTTATCAGAGACGTATGGTATGTCGTTGTATCAGTCATGTCGTTGTAACAGACACGTATGTCATGTCGTTTTATCAGAGACGTATGATATGTCGTTGTAACAGACATGTCGTTGTATCAGTCATGTCGATGTAGTAGACACGTATGTCATGTCATTGTAACAGTCATGTCAATGTAACAGTCATCTCGTTATAACAGTCACGTATGTCATGTCGTTTTATCAGAGATGTATGTCATGTTGTTTTATCAGAGACGTATGGTATGTCGTTGTAACAGACACATAGGTGTATCAGTCATGTCGTTGTAGTAGAACACTGCGGGCAAGCTGCTGGAGAAAATAGTTGCCCGTGTCCTCACGTGTCGCCTTGAACAGAAACGCGTATTCCCATCCACACTCGGAGGTTATAGATATAACAAAGAGACATGGCTCAATGCGGCAGTATTTGCCTATGACGTCTTCGAAGGCTTCCACAGACGAGAGGAGACATGTGCTGCTGCTATAGATCTGGAGGATGCATACAACAGGGTACCATTTGAATATCTCATGCATATGCTTCTCAAACTGGCGGTGAACCCCTTCCTCATAAGATGGATCGCCGCGGCACTGTTTCAGAGGAAGGTGATACTCAGATGTGGAAGTTGGTCTTCCGAGCCAACATCCATTTGTCCTGGGCTGCCACAAGGCTCACCATTGTCACCAGTTCTATTTAATGTGTACACAATAACGATCACGGCCCAACAGCTGGATGGGAGGGGAAGAACTATGACTTTTGCTGATGATATTCTGGTATATCGACAGGGAAGAGACAGACGGGGAATCGCCTCCACAATGCAAGACGAACTCGATCGCATTTCTTCCTGGTGTGGGGTTTCAGGTGCCTTGGTTAATCCTAATAAAGCATCAGTTTCATGGTTCTCCCTTAACAATCATATCGTTAATACGACCACACCGGTAGTACGAATGGGAGCTGATGAGGTGACCAGGGACAAGTTGATGACATACCCGGAGTTAAGTTTGATCGCAGCCTGTGTTTTCGGGACAACGTTGACCATGTGATAACAAAATCCCGCAAAGGATTAGCCGCCTTGAAGGTCATGGCAGCTGCCAACATCGAGCAGAGGCTACTTACTCTTCTGTTCCAGGGATTAGTCCTCGCACCAATCGAGTATGCCCTGGCCATTCTTACTGTCAGTACGACTCAAATTGATAGGCTGGAGAAAATACAAAATGAAGCCATGCGCATTATCCTGGGATGTACGAGGGACACTCCCTGTGTGGCAATGAGGTATCTTCTTGACTTTCCAACCATGGATGACAGAATCAAGATCTGGAGAGCACGAGCATACCTGAAGATTAGTACAGATACAGAGCATCCATTGCACCACGTGCTCAACACAGAGAAAGGTACCAGGCTAAAAAGAGGCAAATCATGGGTGGGCCGAGCAGAAGATGTCATCAAACAGGTATGTGGGCTTACCAATCTCAGCGTTGGTGAGGAGTGGATACCGGTGCCTACGTCATTCAAGGGGACTTTCTCATGTATTGTCACACTCGACAGGAAAAGTAGGGAACAGAACCCAGTCGTGGTTAATGCTGAGGTCAACGGTCTCATCTGCGATAACACCGATGAGAAAGATGCAGTCATCTATACAGACGGATCTGTAAGACGACACGAAAAAAGTGCATGGGCATTTACAGCACGTTCGGCAGGCAGAATAGCCAAGGAAGACAGTGGTGCATACGCCATGACCACGAGTAGCATGACAATGGAGGTGATGGCAGTGACCAAGGCATTCAAATGGTTAGAGTCACAAGACTACATCCACGCATGTATACTGAGTGATTCGATGAGCATGATAAAAAAAGTGGAGGCGGGCTTTGTACGCATGCAATGGGTAGAGTCGTTGCAGAAATCCAAAATACGTAAGGTCACCTTTGTCTATGTCCCTGGACATGCGGGAGTACGGGGAAATGAGAGAGCGGACAGGTTGGCTAGCTGCGCTGTCGTTGAGGACGGGCAACCGATGGATCGGGCGGACGTCATCAATGCACTCCGAGATGCGGGAAGGGCACAGGACTTCGACAAACATAGATCAACGTCGCTTCTTCGGATGATGGAGATGGGAGTTAAGTTGGGCACAGCCAGAAATGAGAAACTTGGTGGCCGTGTAAGAAGACTTATCAACCAACATAGAACTGGAGTCGTCAGTCGCTGGACACTGAGGGAATTGCTGAGGAGGGGATCTGAGCACCTATGGACATTTTGTTCGGAGTGCAATGATGATGACCCGCAAATAACTCAATAACAATAACCTATGGTATGTCGTTGTATCAGTCATGTCAATGTAACAGGCATTTCGTTGTAATAGTCATCTCGTTGTAACAGTCACGTATGTCAGGTGGTGTTGTGAAGGGGTGGTGCCATAACTTTCAATAGTAGCTGACAACTTTTGTATTAGAAAGTGACAGCTTTCAATGACTGTTTACATGCTATGTCATTGTAGCAGTCATATATGTCATGTCGATGTAGTAGACACGTATTTCATGTCATTGTAGCAGTCATGTCAATGTAACAGTCATTTCGTTGTAATAGTCATCTCGTTGTAACAGTCACGTATGTCATTTCGTTTTATCAGAGACGTATGGTATGTCGTTGTAACAGACATGTCGTTGTATCAGTCATGTCGAGGTAGTAGACACGTATGTCATGTCATTGTAACAGTCATGTCAATGTAGTACACACGTATGTCATGTCATTGTAACAGGCATGCCAATGTAACAGTCATTTCGTTGTAACAGTCATCTCGTTGTAACAGTCACGTATGTCATGTCGTTTTATCAGAGATGTATGTCATGTCGTTTTATCAGAGACGTATGGTATGTCGTTGTAACAGACACATAGGTGTATCAGTCATGTCGTTGTAGTAGACACCTATGGTATGTCGTTGTATCAGTCATGTCAATGTAACAGGCATTTCGTTGTAATAGTCATCTCGTTGTAACAGTCACGTATGTCAGGTGGTGTTGTGAAGGGGTGGTGCCATAACTTTCAATAGTAGCTGACAACTTTTGTATTAGCAGATGACAGCTTTCAATGACTGTTTACATGCTATGTCATTGTAGCAGTCATATATGTCATGTCGATGTAGTAGACACGTATTTCATGTCATTGTAGCAGTCATGTCAATGTAACAGTCATTTCGTTGTAATAGTCATCTCGTTGTAACAGTCACGTATGTCATGTCGTTTTATCAGAGACGTATGGTATGTCGTTGTAACAGACATGTCGTTGTATCAGTCATGTCGAGGTAGTAGACACGTATGTCATGTCATTGTAACAGTCATGTCAATGTAGTACACACGTATGTCATGTCATTGTAACAGGCATGCCAATGTAACAGTCATTTCGTTGTAATAGTCATCTCGTTGTAACAGTCACGTATGTCATGTCGTTTTATCAGAGACGTATGGTAGGTCGTTGTAACAGATATGTCGTTGTATCAGTCATGTCGATGTAGTAGACACGTATGTCATGTCATTGTAACAGTCATGTCAATGTAACAGTCATGTCAATGTAATAGTCATCTCGTTGTAACAGTCACGTATGTCATGTCGTTTTATCAGAGACGTATGGTATGTCGTTGTATCAGTCATGTCGTTGTAACAGACACGTATGTCATGTCGTTTTGTCAGAGACGTATGGTATGTCGTTGTATCAGTCATGTCGTTGTAACAGACACGTATGTCATGTCGTTTTATCAGAGACGTATGGTATGTCGTTGTAACAGACATGTCGTTGTATCAGTCATGTCGATGTAGTAGACACGTATGTCATGTCGTTGTAACAGACACGTATGTCATGTCGTTTTATCAGAGACGTATGGTATGTCGTTGTATCAGTCATGTCGTTGTAACAGACACGTATGTCATGTCGTTTTATCAGAGACGTATGATATGTCGTTGTAACAGACATGTCGTTGTATCAGTCATGTCGATGTAGTAGACACGTATGTCATGTCATTGTATCAGTCATGTCAATGTAACAGTCATCTCGTTGTAACAGTCACGTATGTCATGTCGTTTTATCAGAGATGTATGTCATGTTGTTTTATCAGAGACGTATGGTATGTCGTTGTAACAGACACATAGGTGTATCAGTCATGTCGTTGTAGTAGACACCTATGGTATGTCGTTGTATCAGTCATGTCAATGTAACAGGCATTTCGTTGTAATAGTCATCTCGTTGTAACAGTCACGTATGTCAGGTGGTGTTGTGAAGGGGTGGTGCCATAACTTTCAATAGTAGCTGACAACTTTTGTATTAGCAGATGACAGCTTTCAATGACTGTTTACATGCTATGTCATTGTAGCAGTCATATATGTCATGTCGATGTAGTAGACACGTATTTCATGTCATTGTAGCAGTCATGTCAATGTAACAGTCATTTCGTTGTAATAGTCATCTCGTTGTAACAGTCACGTATGTCATGTCGTTTTATCAGAGACGTATGGTATGTCGTTGTAACAGACATGTCGTTGTATCAGTCATGTCGAGGTAGTAGACACGTATGTCATGTCATTGTAACAGTCATGTCAATGTAGTACACACGTATGTCATGTCATTGTAACAGGCATGCCAATGTAACAGTCATTTCGTTGTAATAGTCATCTCGTTGTAACAGTCACGTATGTCATGTCGTTTTATCAGAGACGTATGGTATGTCGTTGTAACAGATATGTCGTTGTATCAGTCATGTCGATGTAGTAGACACGTATGTCATGTCATTGTAACAGTCATGTCAATGTAACAGTCATGTCAATGTAATAGTCATCTCGTTGTAACAGTCACGTATGTCATGTCGTTTTATCAGAGACGTATGGTATGTCGTTGTATCAGTCATGTCGTTGTAACAGACACGTATGTCATGTCGTTTTGTCAGAGACGTATGGTATGTCGTTGTATCAGTCATGTCGTTGTAACAGACACGTATGTCATGTCGTTTTATCAGAGACGTATGGTATGTCGTTGTAACAGACATGTCGTTGTATCAGTCATGTCGATGTAGTAGACACGTATGTCATGTCGTTGTAACAGACACGTATGTCATGTCGTTTTATCAGAGACGTATGGTATGTCGTTGTATCAGTCATGTCGTTGTAACAGACACGTATGTCATGTCGTTTTATCAGAGACGTATGATATGTCGTTGTAACAGACATGTCGTTGTATCAGTCATGTCGATGTAGTAGACACGTATGTCATGTCATTGTATCAGTCATGTCAATGTAACAGTCATCTCGTTGTAACAGTCACGTATGTCATGTCGTTTTATCAGAGATGTATGTCATGTTGTTTTATCAGAGACGTATGGTATGTCGTTGTAACAGACACATAGGTGTATCAGTCATGTCGTTGTAGTAGACACCTATGGTATGTCGTTGTATCAGTCATGTCAATGTAACAGGCATTTCGTTGTAATAGTCATCTCGTTGTAACAGTCACGTATGTCAGGTGGTGTTGTGAAGGGGTGGTGCCATAACTTTCAATAGTAGCTGACAACTTTTGTATTAGAAAGTGACAGCTTTCAATGACTGTTTACATGCTATGTCATTGTAGCAGTCATATATGTCATGTCGATGTAGTAGACACGTATTTCATGTCATTGTAGCAGTCATGTCAATGTAACAGTCTTTTCGTTGTAATAGTCATCTCGTTGTAACAGTCACGTATGTCATTTCGTTTTATCAGAGACGTATGGTATGTCGTTGTAACAGACATGTCGTTGTATCAGTCATGTCGAGGTAGTAGACACGTATGTCATGTCATTGTAACAGTCATGTCAATGTAGTACACACGTATGCCATGTCATTGTAACAGGCATGCCAATGTAACAGTCATTTCGTTGTAATAGTCATCTCGTTGTAACAGTCACGTATGTCATGTCGTTTTATCAGAGACGTATGGTAGGTCGTTGTAACAGACATGTCGTTGTATCAGTCATGTCGATGTAGTAGACACGTATGTCATGTCATTGTAACAGTCATGTCAATGTAACAGTCATGTCAATGTAATAGTCATCTCGTTGTAACAGTCACGTATGTCATGTCGTTTTATCAGAGACGTATGGTATGTCGTTGTAACAGACACGTATGTCATGTCGTTGTAACAGACACGTATGTCATGTCGTTTTATCAGAGACGTATGGTATGTCGTTGTATCAGTCATGTCGTTGTAACAGACACGTATGTCATGTCGTTTTATCAGAGACGTATGGTATGTCGTTGTAACAGACATGTCGTTGTATCAGTCATGTCGATGTAGTAGACACGTATGTCATGTCATTGTAACAGTCATGTCAATGTAACAGTCATCTCGTTGTAACAGTCACGTATGTCATGTCGTTTTATCAGAGACGTATGGTATGTCATTGTAACAGACACGTAGTTGTATCAGTCACGTCGATGTAGTAGAGACGTATGGTATGTCGTTGTATCAGTCATGTCAATGTAACAGTCATTTCGTTGTAATAGTCATCTCGTTGTAACAGACACGTATGTCATGTTGTTGTAACAGACACATATGGTATGTCGTTGTAACAAACATGTCGTCGTATCAGTCATGTCGATGTAGTAGACACGTATGTCATGTCATTGTAACAGTCATGTCAATGTAACAGTCATGTCGTTGTAATAGTCACCTCGTTGTAACAGTCACGTATGTCATGTCGTTTTATCAGAGACGTATGGTATGTCGTTGTAACAGACATGTCGTTGTATCAGTCATGTCGATGTAGTAGGAACGTATGGCATGTCATTGTAACAGTCATGTCAATGTAACAATCATCTCGTTGTAACAGTCACGTATGTCATGTCGTTTTATCAGAGACGTATGGTATGTCGTTGTAACAGACACGTATGTCATGTCGTTTTATCAGAGACGGATGGTATGTCGTTGTATCAGTCATATCAATGTAACAGGCATTTCGTTGTAATAGTCATCTCGTTGTAACAGACACGGAATGTCATGTCGTTGTAACAGACACGTATGGTATGTCGTTGTAACAGACATGTCGTTGTATCAGTCATGTCGATGTAGTAGACACGTATGTCATGTCATTGTAACAGGCATGTCAATGTAACAGTCATGTCAATGTAACAGTCATTTCGTTGTAACAGACACGTATGTCATCTCGTTGTAACAGTCACGTATGTCATGTCATTGTAACAGTCATGTCAATGTAACAGTCATGTAACAGTCATTTCGTTGTAATAGTCATCTCGTTGTAATTGTCACGTATGTCATGTCGTTTTATCAGAGACGAATGGTATGTCGTTGTAACAGACATGTCGTTGTATCAGTCATGTCGATGTAGTAGACACGTATGTCATGTCATTGTAACAGTCATGTCAATGTAACAATCATCTCGTTGTAACAGTCACGTATGTCATGTCGTTTTATCAGAGACGTATGGTATGTCGTTGTAACAGACATGTCGTTGTATCAGTCATGTCGATGTAGTAGACTCGTATGTCATGTCATTGTAACAGTCATGTCAATGTAACAGTCATGTCAATGTAACAGTCATTTCGTTGTAATAGTCATCTCGTTGTAACAGACACGTATGCCATGTCGTTGTAACAGACACGTATGGTATGTCGTTGTAACAGACATGTCGTTGTATCAGTCATGTCGATGTAGTAGACACGTATATCATGTCATTGTAACAGTCATGTCAATGTAGTAGACACGTATGTCATGTCATTGTAACAGGCATGTCAATGTAACAGTAATTTCGTTGTAATAGTCATCTCGTTGTAACAGACACGTATGTCATGTCGTTGTAACAGTCACGTATGTCATGTCGTTTTATCAGAGACGTATGGTATGTCGCTGTAGCAGGCATGTCGTTGTAACAGACACGTATGTCATGTCGTTATAACAGTCACAGATGGCGTGTCGTATCAGTCATGTCGTTGTAAGAGACACGTAGGTCATGTCGTTATAACAGTCACAGGTAACGTGTCGTTGTATCAGACACGTGTGTCATGTTGTTGTATGAGACACAGATCTCATGTCATGATATTGTTGTAGTTGTTCAAGTAGTTGTTGATGTTGTAGTAGTAGTGGAAGATGTTAGAAGACGTGTTTATTTTAGCAGAGGAAGTCTCTGAATAGTAGAGGAAAAAAATTTTTCGAAATACTTGATGCAACATTTGTTTTAGCCGAGGACAACGTTCGAAATAGTAGGTGACAACTTTTGAATTACAGTGAGACGACTTTCGAATTACCATATGAGGGATACAAGTTCCAATAGGCGACCATGGCCTTTCACAGTACAGCGTGTCAGTTCTGTTGTTAACGGTTTTCCATGTCATGTCGTTGTAGTAGTCATAGGTGTCATACCGTCGTTGTAGTAGTCATAGGTGTCATACCGTTGTATGTAGGTTGTCTAATGTGTCGGGATGGATGAATGTAGGTTGTCTAGTGTGTCGGGATGGTTGAATGTAGATTGGCTAGTGTGTCGGGATGGATGAATGTAGATTGACTAGTATGTCGGGATGGATGAATTTAGGTTGTCTAATGTGTCGGGATGGATGAATGTAGGTTGTCTAATGTGTCGGGAGGGATGAATGTAGATTGGCTAGTATGTCGGGATGGATGAATGTAGGTTGTCTAGTGTAGCATGATGGTTGTATGTATGTTGTCCAGTGTGACATGATAGTTGTATGTAGGTTGTCTAGTTTGTCGTGATGGCTGTATGTAGGTTGTCTAGTGTGTCGTGATGGCTGTATGTAGGTTGTCTAGTGTGGCGGGATGGATGAATGTAGGTTGTCGACTGTGTCATGATGCTTGTATGTAGGTTGTCTAGTGTCGCATGATGGTTATATGTATGTTGTCCAGTCTGGAAAGATCGTTTATATAAAAGAAGTGGTTTTTGTAAAGTAAAAGACGGAGAGTTTCACTATAACTACTGCCACTTCTTTTATATAAACGATCTTTCCAGACTGGACAACATACATATAACCATCATGCGACACTAGACAACCTACATACAAGCATCATGACACAGTCGACAACCTACATTCATCCATCCCGCCACACTAGACAACCTACATACAGCCATCACGACACACTAGACAACCTACATACAGCCATCACGACAAACTAGACAACCTACATACAACTATCATGTCACACTGGACAACATACATACAACCATCATGCTACACTAGACAACCTACATTCATCCATCCCGACATACTAGCCAATCTACATTCATCCCTCCCGACACATTAGACAACCTACATTCATCCATCCCGACACATTAGACAACCTAAATTCATCCATCCCGACATACTAGTCAATCTACATTCATCCATCCCGACATACTAGCCAATCTACATTCAACCATCCCGACACACTAGACAACCTACATTCATCCATCCCGACACATTAGACAACCTACATACAACGGTATGACACCTATGACTACTACAACGACGGTATGACACCTATGACTACTACAACGACATGACATGGAAAACCGTTAACAACAGAACTGACACGCTGTACTGTGAAAGGCCATGGTCGCCTATTGGAACTTGTATCCCTCATATGGTAATTCGAAAGTCGTCTCACTGTAATTCAAAAGTTGTCACCTACTATTTCGAACGTTGTCCTCGGCTAAAACAAATGTTGCATCAAGTATTTCGAAAGTTGTCCTCTACTATTCAGAGACTTCCTCTGCTAAAATAAACACGTCTTCTAACATCTTCCACTACTACTACAACATCAACAACTACTTGAACAACTACAACAATATCATGACGTGAGATCTGTGTCTCATACAACAACATGACACACGTGTCTGATACAACGACACGTTACCTGTGACTGTTATAACGACATGACCTACGTGTCTCTTACAACGACATGACTGATACGACACGCCATCTGTGACTGTTATAACGACATGACATACGTGTCTGTTACAACGACATGCCTGCTACAGCGACATACCATACGTCTCTGATAAAACGACATGACATACGTGACTGTTACAACGACATGACATACGTGTCTGTTACAACGAGATGACTATTACAACGAAATGACTGTTATATTGACATGCCTGTTACAATGACATGACATACGTGTCTACTACATTGACATGACTGTTACAATGACATGATATACGTGTCTACTACATCGACATGACTGATACAACGACATGTCTGTTACAACGACATACCATACGTGTCTGTTACAACGACATGACATACGTGTCTGTTACAACGAGATGACTATTACAACGAAATGACTGTTACATTGACATGACTGTTACATTGACATGACTGTTACAATGACATGACATACGAGTCTACTACATCGACATGACTGATACAACGACATGTCTGTTACAACGACATACCATACGTCTCTGATAAAACGACATGACATACGTGACTGTTACAACGAGATGATTGTTACATTGACATGACTGTTACAATGACATGACATACGTGTCTACTACATCGACATGACTGATACAACGACATGTCTGTTACAACGACATACCATTCGTCTCTGATAAAACGACATGACATACGTGACAATTACAACGAGATGACTATTACAACGAAATGACTGTTACATGACTGTTACATTGACATGACTGTTACAATGACATGACATACGTGACTGTTACAACGAGATGACATACGTGTCTGTTACAACGAAATGACTGTTACATTGACATGACTGTTACATTGACATGCCTGTTACAATGACATGACATACGTGTCTACTACATCGACATGACTGATACAACGACATGTCTGTTACAACGACATACCATACGTGTCTGTTACAACGACATGACATTCCGTGTCTGTTACAACGAGATGACTATTACAACGAAATGCCTGTTACATTGATATGACTGATACAACGACATACCATCCGTCTCTGATAAAACGACATGACATACGTGTCTGTTACAACGACATACCATACGTCTCTGATAAAACGACATGACATACGTGACTGTTACAACGAGATGATTGTTACATTGACATGACTGTTACAATGACATGCCATACGTTCCTACTACATCGACATGACTGATACAACGACATGTCTGTTACAACGACATACCATACGTCTCTGATAAAACGACATGACATACGTGACTGTTACAACGAGGTGACTATTACAACGACATGACTGTTACATTGACATGACTGTTACAATGACATGACATACGTGTCTACTACATCGACATGACTGATACGACGACATGTTTGTTACAACGACATACCATATGTGTCTGTTACAACAACATGACATACGTGTCTGTTACAACGAGATGACTATTACAACGAAATGACTGTTACATTGACATGACTGATACAACGACATACCATACGTCTCTACTACATCGACTTGACTGATACAACTACGTGTCTGTTACAATGACATACCATACGTCTCTGATAAAACGACATGACATACGTGACTGTTACAACGAGATGACTGTTACATTGACATGACTGTTACAATGACATGACATACGTGTCTACTACATCGACATGACTGATACAACGACATGTCTGTTACAACGACATACCATACGTCTCTGATAAAACGACATGACATACGTGTCTGTTACAACGACATGACTGATACAACGACATACCATACGTCTCTGATAAAACGACATGACATACGTGTCTGTTACAACGACATGACATACGTGTCTGTTACAACGACATACCATACGTCTCTGATAAAACGACATGACATACGTGACTGTTACAACGAGATGACTATTACATTGACATGACTGTTACATTGACATGACTGTTACAATGACATGACATACGTGTCTACTACATCGACATGACTGATACAACGACATGTCTGTTACAACGACCTACCATACGTCTCTGATAAAACGACATGACATACGTGACTGTTACAACGAGATGACTATTACAACGAAATGACTGTTACATTGACATGCCTGTTACAATGACATGACATACGTGTGTACTACATTGACATGACTGTTACAATGACATGACATACGTGTCTACTACCTCGACATGACTGATACAACGACATGTCTGTTACAACGACATACCATACGTCTCTGATAAAACGACATGACATACGTGACTGTTACAACGAGATGACTATTACAACGAAATGACTGTTACATTGACATGACTGTTACAATGACATGACATACGTGTCTACTACATCGACATGACATATATGACTGCTACAATGACATAGCATGTAAACAGTCATTGAAAGCTGTCATCTGCTAATACAAAAGTTGTCAGCTACTATTGAAAGTTATGGCACCACCCCTTCACAACACCACCTGACATACGTGACTGTTACAACGAGATGACTATTACAACGAAATGCCTGTTACATTGACATGACTGATACAACGACATACCATAGGTGTCTACTACAACGACATGACTGATACACCTATGTGTCTGTTACAACGACATACCATACGTCTCTGATAAAACGACATGACATACATCTCTGATAAAACGACATGACATACGTGACTGTTACAACGAGGTGACTGTTACATTGACATGACTGTTACAATGACATGACATACGTGTCTACTACATCGACATGACTGATACAACGACATGTCTGTTACAACGACATATCATACGTCTCTGATAAAACGACATGACATACGTGTCTGTTACAACGACATGACTGATACAACGACATACCATACGTCTCTGATAAAACGACATGACATACGTGTCTGTTACAACGACATGACATACGTGTCTACTACATCGACATGACTGATACAACGACATGTCTGTTACAACGACATACCATACGTCTCTGATAAAACGACATGACATACGTGTCTGTTACAACGACATGACTGATACAACGACATACCATACGTCTCTGATAAAACGACATGACATACGTGTCTGTTACAACGACATGACTGATACAACGACATACCATACGTCTCTGATAAAACGACATGACATACGTGACTGTTACAACGAGATGACTATTACATTGACATGACTGTTACATTGACATGACTGTTACAATGACATGACATACGTGTCTACTACATCGACATGACTGATACAACGACATGTCTGTTACAACGACATACTATACGTCTCTGATAAAACGACATGACATACGTGACTGTTACAACGAGATGACTATTACAACGAAATGACTGTTACATTGACATGACTGTTACAATGACATGACATACGTGTCTACTACATTGACATGACTGTTACAATGACATGACATACGTGTCTACTACATCGACATGACTGATACAACGACATGACTGTTACAACGACATACCATACGTCTCTGATAAAACGACATGACATACGTGACTGTTACAACGAGATGACTATTACAACGAAATGCCTGTTACATTGACATGACTGTTACAATGACATGACATACGTGTCTACTACATCGCCATGACATACATAACTGCTACAATGACATAGCATGTAAACAGTCATTGAAAGCTGTCATCTGCTAATACAAAAGTTGTCAGCTACTATTGAAAGTTATGGCACCACCCCTTCACAACACCACCGCCGCCCCCACCACGAGAGGTTGAGAGGTCAACGAGAGGTCACCAAACATCCCGATACGAAATGGCACGGTTAACTCCCCCTGCGCCGCACGCGTTATGCGCGCCGCGCGAGAGGTTGAGAGGTCAACGAGAGGTCACCGGGCATCCCGACATGAAATGTCACGGTTAACTCCCCCCTGCGCTGCACGCGTTATGCTCGCGGGGCGCCGGCCTATATATCTTCGCTAATTTAGCGCCTAAATGCGGGTCAATCTTTCTCTACTACTAGATAACTGTCAGGCACCAACAAAAGCATCACGATTCACCTGTCTCATTCAACCTCTAATTCTGTGATCGCCTGTAGCATAGTGGTAAGTGTCTGGCCTGGCACGCCGTAGACCCGTGTTCGAAATCAGATGGAGACTGTTTTTTTAAAATAATTCGGAATTTTTAAAATACGGCGCGCCGAGGTCACGCTGACAGACACCCCCACTCAACATCCGGACACGAAATGTCACAGTTAACTCCCCCCTGCGCCGCACGCTTTATGCGCGCCGCGCGCCGCCCTATATATCTTTGTTAATTTAGCGCCACAATGCGGGTCAAATGGACCCTGCTATACTACTATGGTCTCTTTCAAAGATTATAATATAAACACTTACGAGGGCCCATCGAATATTGAGACCTTAAGCTATAGTTTATTTAACCTGAACCGAAATCAGACCATGAGTGTTAAGGAAGAGCTCAAAGGTTTCACTACGGAAGTCGTTATTAAATAACTGTACTTCTAGTGCTCTCTCTTCCCATTTATTAATCTGAGTGTGTGTCTGTGTGCCTGTTTGTTTGTCTAACTGAATGCCTAATTGCCTGTCTGTTTGTCCTTCTGTCTGCCTAACTGTCTGATTATCTAATTATCTTCTGCTTTTTAACACAAATATTTGCGGACTTGTGTTCACTTTTCAAGATCCTCCACACTTTAACTATTTAAATGCTTTACAATAAGTTATTTTTCTCGTTTTAGTCGTGGATAGAACAACTTTCCTTTAATTTTTTCTCGTTTTAGTCATGGATAAAAACAGGGTGTTAGACAAGGTTATATGCTGTCACTAGATTTGTTTAATATTTACAGTGAGATTATTTTAAGATACATAAAGGGCATGCCTGGAATAACAATTGGAGGTCATAATATAAATAATCTAAGGTATGCTGATGATACAGTATTAATCGCTAAGAGTGAAATGAGTTACAAGAAATGTTGGACATTGTAGTGAAGGAAAGCAAAAATAAAGGACTCAGCCTTAATAGCAAAAAGACAGAGGTAATGGTAACAACAAAGAAAAAGACATCACCTCAGTGTAAAATAAAGACAAGTGGAACACTATTAAAACAGGCAAATGAATTTTAATATTTGGGAACTTTGTTAAACTCAGACGGAAGATGTACAAAAGAGGTGAGATGTAGAATGGCTCAGGCAAAAGCAGCTTTCCAAAAAATGAGGAAAATACTATGCAATCCATTTTTGACAACAGAAACAAGAAAAAGAGTTCTTAAATGTTACGTAGAGCCAGTATTAACATACGGATGCGAATCGTGGACAATAGGACAACAGACAAGAAAATCACTGGAGTCTGTAGAAATGTGGTTTTACAGAAGAATGTTGAGAATACCATGGACAGCTAAGAAGAGTAATGAAGAGGTTCTGAGAAAGGTCAAAGCAAAAAGAGAGCTAATTTCCAATGTTAGGAAGAGACAATCATCATTTTTTGGCCATGTAATGAGAAGAGAACAACTTGAATATATTGTAACAACTGGAAAAATTGAAGGACGAAGAGATAGAGGGAAGCAAAGATAAAAAATAGCAGACAGCTTAAGAGAATGGCTTGGCAGAAGGTCAACAACAGAAATGATAAATAGCTGCCGAGATCGAATGTTGTGGAGAGACATGATCACCTACGCCACTAGGCCGAGTACTTGATGATGATGATGAGTCATGGATACAACAACTTTCCTTTAATGTTTTGTTGTTTTAGTCGTGGATACAACAACTTTCCTTTAATGTTTTCTTTTTTCCACTATTTGTGGATGCTATGATTTATACTGCTATTGTATGCAGTAAACGGTACAACCTGTGGCTGCCCCGCTGCCTTGCAGGTAAGCTCGGGAGAGTAAAAGGCTAAGGGAGGGTACCCCGAAGTAAAACAACCCCACTGCCTTGTGGGTGAGAGTTTTTAGTCAAAGGCTAGAGACAACCGTAAACAAACCAACGGAAGGCAACAGAAAACCACCATTGTAACTTCTTTGTACAATCATAAATCATCAAAAAGACAGAAGTAATGGTAATAACAAAGAAATAGACATCACCTCAGTGCAAAATAAATACAAGTGGAACAATATTAAAGCAGGTAAATGAATTTAAATATTTGGGAACTTTGTTAACCTCAGACGGAAGATGTACAAAAGAGGTGAGATGCAGAATTGCTCAGGCAAAAGCAGTTTTCTAAAAAAAAATGAGGAAGATACTATGCAATCCATTTTGAAACAAGAAAAAGAGTTCTTAAATGTTATGTAGCGTCAGTTTTAACATATGGATGTGAATCATGGACAATAGGATAACAAACAAGAAAATCACTGGAGTCTGTAGAAATGCGGTTTTGCAGAAGAATGTTGAGAATACCATGGACAGCTAAGAAGAGTAACGAAAACGTTCTGAAAGAGGCCAAAGCAAAAAGAGAGCTAATTTCCAATATTAGGAAGAAAGAATCATCATTTTTTGGCCATGTAATGAGAAGAGAAAAACTAGAATATATTGTAACAGGGAAAATTGAGGGTCGAAGAGATAGATGAAAGCAAAGAGAAAAAATAACAGACAGCTTAAGAGAATGGCTTGGCTGAAGGTCAACAACAGAAATGATAAATAACTGTAGAGATCGAAAATTGTGGAGAGACATGATCAGCTACGCCAGCATGCCCGGTACTTGATGATGATCATGATCTATAAATAACGGTTATATAAACACCAAACACACAGCACATGCGCGCGTGATGTTCGAACATAAAAACACGCTGGAACTCTGGGTGATCATTCTCTCAAACTGATCATTTCGAGCTCTGGAAATTTCAAAATTAGGATCGCTCTAAGTACGAATCTCGAATATATCAGTACTTAGAATTAGTAGAGATAAGCATAACGTCGAGATTGAGACTTTCATTCAATTTTTCAAAATCGTTTTTTAGAGCAATAAATAAAGATGACTTTTATGGGATTAGTTGTATTATTTCTATGAAAAATGGCTTCTATTACTTCATGTTTCTCTATTTCGGCCTCTCTTTCTTATTCAGAGTTAGTGGTTAGCTCGCTGACCTATTATAAAATAATCATGGTTCCAATCCAAGTCTGACAATGTCTCATGTCAGCCCAGCAAAAATCTGACGGATATTTCACAGAGTTGGGGTAGGTAATAACAACATGTGAAAGTACTGGCATCCGCTTACCTCAAATGTTATAATGTCTAATAATGCAAAATGGAATGCACTAGTTCTCTATTATAGTTTATTATATGAAGCTCCATTTACCTTTCTCATGTTCTAAAATTGAAAGAAATGGCTACAAAATATCAATGTTTTAATTAAAATGTATTACTCTTTTTAATATTATCCCATTAAATTTAATTCTAGACTAACGACTCGGCACTGGTTCTTGTTATATGACCATGATAGTTGAACGATTGGACCAATATTATTACGAGTAGTGATTGGTCTAAATATTAGATTATTCGTGCAATTATCCAATAAAATAATATTTTTTTGGCACTTGATATATAATTTGTTTGAGATATGAGCACTTTTTCCCTAAATTGCGCGCCGTGTTCTAGACTCCGGGGTGTATTCCAAGGAAATAAGTTATTGTGGTAAGGGTTCCTTTGTGGGCAATAAAGGAATTTTGTTTACAAGTATCGAGTGTGAGAAAATTAAATGTTGTTGATGATTGTTAATGTCTCTTAACGTCTTAACTCGTCTCGTGGTTTCCAAGAGGAAAAAAAACGAATAAGACGTGATATCTGGAGGCAAAACGTCTTGTTATCACTAATGTCAGTCAACGTTCACGTGCGGCGCAATCAATGACACTTATCCTATTTTTTACATTACTGCCGATGTGTTTAAATTACTCGATATTTCCAGTTATCCTATATCAGCTGTTATTATGGATCCTGTTAAGTGTTGGTGTAGACTCAAGCAATTACCCAATCAGTTTTATCTTATTGATGACAAGAAAACTGCCAAGCCATTCCTTCCTGCAGAAATACATGATTAAACACTTTCATAATTTCAGTTCACACAAAACAAGTATTGTATTTTATGCATAAATCAGAAAGTTACTTCATCTTCTTCTCCTTTCTATCCACATCTGCCTTTCATAGTCGACAGGAGATGTAAATTGCGATTATTCCTCCTCTGTTGGCAAGTGTTTCTAATATTCCATCAATCCATCTTTTGCTTTTCTGTTGCCCCCTGCTGTTGTTATGTTTCCTAGTGTTTCTAATATTCCATCAATCCATCTTTTGCTTTTCTGTTGCCCCCTGCTGTTGTTATGTTTCCTAGTGTTTCTAATATCCCATCAATCCATCTTTTGCTTTTCTGTTGCCCCCTGCTGTTGTTATGTTTCCTAGTGTTTCTAATATCCCATCAATCCATCTTTTGCTTTTCTGTTGCCCCCTGCTGTTGTTATGTTTCCTAGTGTTTCTAATATCCCATCAATCCATCTTTTGCTCCTCTGTTGGCCTCTACTGTTGGTATGTTTCCTAGTGTTTCTAATATTATTTCAATTCACCTTTTACTCTTATGTTGGTCTCTGTTGCTGTTATGTTTCCTAGTGTTTCTAATATTCCATCAATTCATCTTTTTCGGGCTCAACCATTGACTTTTGTATTCTCATAAGATTTAAGAAGGCTAGTTGTGCTGTTTTTTAATTTGTGTCTTTTCACGTGGCGAAACCATTTTATATGTTGTTTCTTTGTGTATTCAATGGCGCAAATTAATCGTAAGTTTTTTCTTAGTTCGCCGTTTCTGATCTTGTCACTCAAAGACTGTTTCCAGTCATGCGCCTGAAACATTTCATCTCAGAAGTGGTTATTTTTCTAATTGTTTTTAAGTCTAGTTTCCAGGTCTGGCATTGGTAGCACAATATTGAAATGGACTTTATGTAGAGTATCCGAATTGCCTCTTCTGTTAATTTCTGTTTTGGATAGCATATTGATAATTGTTCGATGATTTGACAAGCTATGTTACACATTGAGTCCATTTCTGCAACTTGTGAATTATTATTTGCCACCAGACTTCCCATGTATTTAAATCTCTTTAATAGTTTTAATTTTTCTGCTGCCTGTTCTTATGCTGATGTTCTGTAATTCTTTCGGGATGTTCATGCATCTTGTCCTCTTGGTGTTGATTATCATACAGTGTTACAAGCCGCTCTAAATGTGTAGTGAAGAAGAAAGAAGCCTTTGTCGCAGCATATAGGGACCATGATGTTAATGTCCATATTTTTCGAAAAAAAAACCGGTGGTCAACTCTGCGCAAATACCGACTTTCCTTCCTTCAAAGATCCATTGTAGCAATTTAAGGTTGGGTAACTCGAAATGTCGGAGCCGCGATAGCTCAGTGGTTAGTGAACTGGACTACAAAGGACAAGAGGTAGGGTTCGATACCAACCGATCAGAAGCAGGATAGCAAAAGCAGCAACGAATTTTTAAAATGTGGACAAAATATGGAAATAAAAAATACTAAGCAAGGAAATCAAACTTGGAATATTCAACTCAAACGTATTATCAGCATTTACCTATGTATGTGAAAGCTGGAGAATAACAAAAAGATATTGAAAAAAAACTAAACGCTTTTGAAGACAAATGTCTAAAAATACTCTATGTACAATGGAATGAATCCAAGACTAATATTGAAATAAGAGGAATGGCCGTGTAATAAAAAATCGCATCTACAATTAGGAAGAGATGGTGGAGATGTGTCAAAAATGTGCTGAAAAGAGACAACAAAAGAATCCCACAATTTTATGGGAAACATCAGGATACAGAAAAAGAGGAAGACAAAAAGAGGCACTAAAAAGGACACTCAAAAGAGAAGCAAAGTTGGCAGGCATAGACTCATTAGATAAGATCAAACGTGATCGAAGATGGGTGGCGAAAAAAACACTACAAGACCTATGCAACGTCTTATGGCGCGTTAAGGATCAAGATTGAGATCCAGAAGTCTGATAGTAAAGTAGTAGAGTGTGTTTGTACTGTTTGGAGGATCAGGTGGTTGGGTAGATTAGACTTGTTGCTTTACAATCAAGCAGACAACGGTTGATTCCTGAGTAGAGACACTTTTTTTCTGTACATTTTCGGGAAAAAAAATGCTAGATCCATAATTCTACAGTCACTATATTTCCTAGCCTGATCTTAGTCACGCTGGTAAGCCCCAAATGCCCAATACCTAAGATGGTCGCGAAACATAGAAATTTCTGTGTAAATAATAGGTTCTGAGGTGATGGCAATTTTCCCATTAATTCTCTTATATCAAAACCTCAGTGGTTCCTTGGCGCAGTTGCGGTTTTCCCTGTCGAGTTGAAAGATAACTCTGATTGGCCTTTTTTTTTTAGTTGTGACCTCTACTCAGTCGATGCTATCCTTCATGTCATCAAACTCACGTATCTATGGGCGCATTGATCTCGACCGTACAAGATTATCCGCGCCTGAAGCGCCTGCTGAGGTTTTAATAAAATTCTGAGTGAAAAGAATGATTTATTGTTTTTGCAACATTAAAGTAGTACCTGACACTTGACACACTCCAATGCTCGGTAAGTCCAGTAGGTATCTAATTGATAGGATAGGTACAATTCTTGTGTATCCCAGCACAGTCCGTAAGCTCTGGTTTTAAAACATTTCCAACCTTGCGATTTACGATGTCGAGAGAGTGACCATGCTCAGACAGGAGTCAAGCACTGAAGGTACCAAATGCTGCATAAGTAAGAACAACAACGATTGATGGATGCTGCCTTTGCCTGATCTAGATCCAGACTGTCGTCGTTTTCTTTTGATTTACTAAAGAGGTGATTGAAATAAATCATCCTATCAGAAGTTACTCCGTGACGTTTTATAATGTGACCGATCTTGACGTGTACGTTATTGCAGGTTGGGAGTGTGCTTAACCGCTCCATAATCAACGAAATTTAATTTATGGAAGCCTTGCTTGGGTTTATGAGTATATTATTGTTATTGCACCAAGTCATTATCTAATACACATATTCTTGCATCTGCATAGCCATTCCTGCACTACTGCACCCATGGACGTACGTCTTTATGTTATATGCAAACGCTCGAGAATGAGGCATGGCACAACATCATTCAATTGATGCTCCCATTGCAACGTTTGCATTAAACAACACTAGTGATAACAGATACCACTGAGTCCGCCCTGGAGAGATGTAACACAGTTTGTTGATGTACATACAGACCTGGTGGTGCAGAGGAGTCTTGATCTTGTAGTATCATTCCAGTATTGACAACAGTCTCTTCCATCTTCTGGGCCATCCCGTTGCATTCCACGCTTTCATCATGCACCTTTAAATCACCTCCTTAGCTTAGTTCAGTGTTTACTTTTCTCCAGTAGTTTTCATAAAATAGGTTAAAGCCAAGCTATGTGGAAATCTCAGTTTCATTAAATGCATTTCAGTGTAAAACTCAAATTCGCAAAAATGGTATTTCTCATATAAGATTCATAATCCTTCACTTTGAATGCTCATTAACAGCTGACATTGTTTCTCAGGCTCTACATGTAAGGTACAGCTGTTTAATATTGACAGTTCTGCCGAAGTCAAACAAAGAGCACTCTCAGATCCTTGTCGACAGAATAATCACGAAGCTGAGCGCTGTTGGAAAACTACTGGAGAAAATGGTTGTCCGTTTATTCATTTATGACCTTGAACGGATACACACATTCTAACTCAAACTCTGAGGTTATAGATACAACAAAGAAGCATGACTGAATGTTGCAGTCTTCGCCTATGACGTCTTCGATACAACAAAGAGATATGGCTGAATGATGCAGTCTTCGCATATGACGTCTTCGATACAACAAAGAGACATGGCTGAATGATGCAGTCTTCGCCTATGACGTCTTCGATACAACAAAGAGACATGGCTGAATGATGCAGTCTTCGCCTATGACGTCTTCGATACAACAAAGAGACATGGCTGAATGATGCAGTCTTCGCATATGACGTCTTCGATACAACAAAGAGACATGGCTGAATGATGCAGTCTTCGCCTATGACGTCTTCGATACAACAAAGAGACATGGCTGAATGATGCAGTCTTCGCCTATGACGTCTTCGATACAACAAAGAGACATGGCTGAATGATGCAGTCTTCGCCTATGACGTCTTCGATACAACAAAGAGACATGGCTGAATGATGCAGTCTTCGCATATGACGTCTTCGATACAACAAAGAGACATGGCTGAATGATGCAGTCTTCGCATATGACGTCTTCGATACAACAAAGAGACATGGCTGAATGATGCAGTCTTCGCCTATGACGTCTTCGAAGAATTCCACAGACGAGAGGAGAGATGTGCAGCTGCGATTGATTTGGAAGATGCGTACAACACAGTACCATTTGAATACATCATGCACATGCTACTCAAATTGTGGTGCACCCATGACGCATAAGATGGATTGATGCAGCACTGTTTCAGAGGGTAGTGGTACTGAGATGTGAATATTGATCGTCCGAGTCTACATCAATTTGTCCAGGGTTGTCGACAGGTTTACCATTGTCCCCAGTCATATTTAACGTGTATAATATAACGATCACGGAACAACAGGTGGATGGGAGGGAAAACTATGACTTTTCTGATGACATTCTGCTATATCGACAGAGAAGAGACAGATGGGTAATCGTCTCCACACTGCTAAATGACTCGATCTCATCTCTTCCTGTGTGCAGTATCGGGTACCTTTGTTAATCCTAATAAAGCTTCAGTGGCGTGATTCTCCCTTAACATCCATATTGTTTAAACGGTGGTACAAAGGGGGTGGGGCTGACGATGTGACTAGTGACAGGTTAATGACATACATTGAGTTCAACTTTGATTGCCTCCCGTTATTTAGGGACCATGTCGACTATGTGATAACACAAGTCTGATTGGACTAGCCGCCACGAAGGTCATGGCAGCTGCCAATATTGAGAAGGGAATACTATTCCAAGGACTGGACCTCGCATAAATTGAGTATGCCCTAGAAAAACTCACTATCAGTACAACACAGATCGACATGCTAGAGAAAGTACACAATAAAACGGTGCGCATTATCTTGGGTTGTGCAAGAGTGCTGTATAATAATGAGGTATCTTCTTGGTTCTTCAACTATGAATGACACGATCAATATCTGGAGGGCGCGAGTCTACCTTAAGATAAGTGCAGATAAAATGTATTATAATATGAGCTCAAATCAATGGAAATGACAGGCTAAAAAGAGGCAAATTATTGGTGGCTCGAGCAGAAGATGTCATCAAATAGGCATGTGAGCTTACCAATATCAACACTGGCGATGAGTGGATACCGGTGCTTACGTCTTGTCCCACTCGACAGGAGGTGCAAGGATGAGAGTCCAGTCGTGGTCGATGTGGAGGTCAAATCCTTTATTTTGGACAACACCGATGAGGGAGATACAGTCATCTTCTATACATACGGATCGCTACTACGACATCTAAAGAATGCATGGGCATTTGCAGAAAATAGTCAAAGAAGACAGCGGTATGTAGGTTATGACCACGAGTAGCAGGCAGTGACCAGGGCATTCATCCAGTTAGGGTCACACAACTACACCGACAACTCTGTACTAAGTGATTCAATGAGAATAAGAAAAGTGGATGCATGCTCTGCACGTAGTCAATGGCATTGCATAAGTCAACGATATACAGAGTCATCTTTGTCTACGTCCCTACACATGTGGAGGTACGGGGAAATGAAAGAGCGGAAAGGTTTGCTAGCTGTACTGTCGCTGAATAAGATCAACCAATGAATCAGGGAGACATCATTATTGCCCTCCGAGATGTGGGAAAGACACAGGACATCGACAACCATGTTTTTACGTTTCTCCTTTGGATGAAGGAGATGGGAGTAAAGATGTGTACACCCAGAAACGAGAAGCTTAATGGGCTCATAATAGAACTTATTAATCAACACAGGACTGTAGTCGTCAGTCGCTGGAGACTGTGGGACATGTTTTCCAGGGGAGATGTGATCACCTATGGCCATGTTCCGAGTGCAACAATGATAAACCACACATGACTCAATAACCATAGATGATTTGTTTATTTCTATGAAATTAAAATAATTGAAACCATTATTATCACCTTTTTGTTTGGAAATACAACATTAAAAAGTCGTCCCTATGGGTCATTAATGAGACGAATTGAAATCACAGAAAGCTAGTATGTTCTTTGGAAAGCATAAAAAAAACCGCAAGATAATCATAATAAAATATTAAAAGTGGACATATGGATTGCTAAAGTAAAATAACTAGGCTTTATTCACAAGTAGTGGATTTTACATTAAAAACAAGTAAAGCATGTCTCGAGACAATTATAGTCAGCATGTCATTGCTTATTATTTTTAGAGATGGTATCACAGTAATTCTGAGAAATAAACACTTCATCACTCGCTGTGAAAAGATGATAGAGTGTTGGCATACGCATTTTGTTTCTTTGTGGCTTTCAGCATTTCTACTTGTTCAGTGTTTTGTTCCCCTGTGTTACTGGTCCAAAACTGGATATTCATTGTTATACGATTTTCCCTTTAGTAAACACTGGCAGAAAATCTTCAAATCTTTTGCCATACCAGTATTAGTCTTTACCACAACAGGAACAATTGAAGCCAGTACCGGTTACTTCTTTATGATATATCTCCACGTGATTTAGTGTTCTCTCATAACTTTTCATTGTATTGACTGTCTGTATGTGTCACCCATGCTGAACTCATCTGCTGTGGAACTAAGAGTCCATCACACGCCAACTTTACATTCAAATGGGATTTCCAAAAGCACTTGTGTGTAGTTAAGCTTGCTACCGTCTCTATTCCCAGGTTAGAGGTTGTTGAGAGTAAACTCAAGCCTGCTCTACAATGATTCTTTCATCAGTTTGATCTAAGAAACCTCATTCCGACTCTACATTTCTTTATCAAACTTTTTTCCATATTTCAGGTAAAGTTTCTTTTTATTTAGGGATCAAGGCAAATAAATGCATAAAAATGCAAATCTGCAGAAACACATATTTTTAGAACGCTTGCACCTGTGTTTTGGCCCTTGCATTAGCTGGTCAACTACACCGGGTTTCCTGCATGAACTATCCCTCGTTCATTTTCCTCCTGGCCTTAGCATATTCCGCAGGGAAGACATTTTTAAAACATTTCTTAATCTAGTTCGAGATTACTTTGTTTTAGAGACTTCATTATTAGTTAGCTATGTAGAGCTCATTTTATTTACTTACATATATGGGAATGTGTTGTTGATTGTTCCTAATGATGGCCTTTTGAGCCGAAACATCAGTCAAATTTATGTCATCCATTCATACGTAAAACTTTGACCATACAATTTTTTTTTTTGCTTCTCTATTTTATTTACCCGCCTTTGTCTTTCAACAAATTAGAAATTTCCATTCTCCCTTTTAGCACTTTATTGATGACGTTCCACACTTGATTCTTGTGCTCATGACATCGGTAATGTGGTGTCACGGAAGTTTCTTATTAACAGTGACTCTTATTACTGTTTTCACTTATCTGATATCTTGGAAAACAATTCAAGACTTTGTTGACAGCTCATCCAGCATATGTTTCACCTTTCCAATGTTGCTGTTTTAAATGATGTTCAGCAATTCTGCTCTGAGCTTGTAAAAGAGCCATGTTGCAACATGTTGAGCGTAAAGAATGTCTGGACCGCACTCTCTCATTGAAAACATCATCTTCTGTACATTCAGAAAAGTAGCCTCTGTAACAGTGTCACACCTGCCATTGCTATAGGTACCTCAAGAATTGTATCTGACAATGGTGTGTAGAACATGATGATTAATGACTATCAGCTATTTCAGCTTGTCGCTTTTTTCAGTGGTCTAATCATTTAATGATATACCAGAGAAAGAGAAATTGGAGACCCTCATTGTCACTTGAATTAAGTTAGAATACAGCGTATTATGCGCTAACTTCGCGCCCTCTTACATATGAATGGAGCAGATCGGCGACAATCTGTTGGCAATTTTCGTGACACCAAGAATTGATTTATTTCTTCTAGCGTCGAATAGCCACGTATATCGATGCTGTGTAGATCATAGGGGAACAAGCTGCTGTCATTGTGACGTAGAGAGCGGCTATAAACGTGACGGTTCTTCTTGGCGTGATAATGGACTTGATCTTGAGAGGAGCCACAATACAGACACATCGCTCAAACGTGATCCAGGCGGTTGTTCCTGTCGTGATTCTGGTAAATAAGATGTGAGTTAGAACAAGGAAGTACATGATCTGTTGTGGATAGAACGGTAAATCTAACATGACAATAGGCGGGGTCCAGCAAAGATTCACCAAAAAATGAAACACCAACGACCCCAGATCTGATATGGTCAGTCCGAGAAGACTTATGTTGACAGAATCTTTCACTCCTTGTTTAACAAACGTCACGAGGTTCATAACGTTGAGAATTAAACCCATAATTGTAACACACTGCCCTAGACCCCAAGTGTTTATCATCGTGAAATAAGTCAGATCTTTGTCAGTTATATAAAGTCTATCTGCTTTGCCCCTTGTTATATTTTTAAAACCATAAGACGGCTCTAGAACACTTTTATCTCCTGTGGTTGTATTTCTAAATGGTCCTACGTTTATGACTTTCATGTTCGCTTCGCACAACAGCGTTGATCAAAATAAACGAATAACTTTAAGATGATATTTTATTATAGCTCGTTTCAAATCATGTGCCCAACTTCAAAACGCTATTACTCTCTAACCGTTTATTAAATACTTTTGAAATTTTCCAAATGTTATTAGAATGCAAAACACCCTATAAATATATATATTTAACAAATATCTTGCAGCTGCAGTTTTCTTAAAGCGGCGATATTTCTTTGATGTTTGTCAAAATTGTAAATTGTGAAGCCCTAAAGAATAGAAATTACCGTAGTTGCTGGTCTATGATTAATTTTCACTAGGTAAAGGCGTGGCCGTAATGGGGAAATAACTGGATAAAACAAAACACCAGGCGAATTATTGTCTGCTCAGTTCGAGGACGGACGATAATATCAAGGTATACCTGTATGTCCAATTTTCATAGTTGTGTGGTCCTGAAAAGGACCGTTTGTTGAACTAATTTAAGGTAATATAGGGGCCAACATTGTGGGGGCTATATACTTTCATTCTGAATCAGACGAGTCTAAAAGATGAATAACTGTTTGGGGTTGAACATTCCACAAACCATCATTTTTCCAATATTCCTCTTCATGTTTTAAGACGTGGTCTTCACATTTAGCCCAATAATCTTTGTCTATATTTAATAAAGCGAGCTTAGCAAGAGTCTTTACATCGCATATTTTGAATGTTGTATTTTTATCTGCCACTTGTCCTTTTAATTTTGCCCAGATTAGTTCTATTGGATTTAAATGAGCATGGTAAGGTGGCAGCCTCAAACTTATATGACCGTGCTCTTGGATAATCTTATCTATTTGAAAAATCTTTGTCCTCTGTTTTTGCTTTACTAGAGATAATAATTCAGGTTTTAAGTACATGTTATTAAATTGTATGTGCTCCTTTGTGAGCCATATCTTAATAGCATCTTTTGTACTGGATGACGTCGGGACTTTATCTTCAAGTGCAACAATGTTGTGGTACGCTGCATTGTCCATTATTAGGCAAGATGGTCGATCTAGTGATGGGAGAACAAAATTTTCAATCCAATGTCTAAATATGTGACCATTCATCTCAGAGTGATAATCCCGATTGTCTATGGATTTTGAAAGAAAAATGAGCTCTGCATTCTGTATTAGTCCATGTTGTCGACTACCTGCATGAGCAATTATCAAGCGCTGTCCTTTGCTGCTAGGTATTAATCTCTTAATATTTCCATCTGATGACTGACATTCCCTTTGGTTAGTGTGGTGAGCATTGATCCATGTTTCATCCAAGTACACAATATCATAACCTTGCTTGCGCACCTCTTTTACTTCACGTAAGTACTTGCTTCTCATGACTACTATATGTGGCTTCTCACAGATGATGTTTCGTCCATTGGAATACTTTCTGAATGTAAAGCCTGCAGCTCTCACATTCCTCCATAATGTAGACTTTGATATTTCAATACTGTTGTTCTTTTTCAGCGATACTTTTAATTTTCTTATTGTAACAGTTTCATTCATACCCAACATTTTGCGAATTTCACTTCTAATAAGTTCACTGTCGAAATTATCCAACATTTTTGCTCTTCCTTGTGATTTTGTATATTTGGAACATTGACGGTCACGTGCTTGAATCCAGCGATTAAATGACCGTTTAGATAAATCCAAAATGTGTCTTGTCCTATTCTCAGGGTTTTCTAAAGAATGAAATAATTGACTTGAAATGAATAAGTGACTTCCGTTTCCAAGATGGCGGAACTGAGTCACGTTCTCTCTATCGCTGCGAAAATTGCTTTGGATTCTTATCAACTTCGGGTTTCCGTTCCAATTTTCTGCATTCCAGTCGAAATGATGTTCTAATTGTCATATCTGCGCCATTGAATTGGCGTTGCATGCACGGCAATACTCCGTTTTGACAAATCAAGTGTTGTGAATGCGCCTTCCAACGTCTAATGTTGATCTGCGTTTTACGTCACACTAAGTGCTGTTCCATGACCGTTGATGGAGATGTTTGCCGCAAGTTATTTACAAGTTCCAACGCATTAATGTGGTGGGATCCGTCAAGTCAGTCAAGTCAGCGTCTTTGGGAAGTTTGTACCATGTTTCGTTCGTTGTAGACTGCATTCACTAGAGTAATCATGAATACATGGGCGCAGACATATTGTGCGTACTACGTCATCATAATGGATCATCGTGTGTCCCAAGACCGACCATGCGCTATTCTTGCGATCTTGCGTTTGGTGTGCAACGGGGATAATCTGACGACGAACTGTGTTTTGTATGTTCGGAGTTGGAGTCAAACACGATGTCCTAACATCATCAGGCGCCATACATTTAAATACTATGACGTTCATCATTTTCAGGAGGACGTGATCTTCCCGGCAATGTGATGGATAGGCGGCAGGAACCATTGAAGGCTATGTCTGAAAAAGTGTTCCTTGTTGCAGTTTCCTCATATTCCAAGTCCGGCTTGTTGCAGGAGCTACTGAGTTAAGTGCTCTGTGCACACCGTGAGCTGTGTGTTTCATCCGTTTTGATCATGCTCCGATATTTCAATTGCTTACGATGAATGCTGATATCGTATGACAGGAACAGTTGGCCGTGTTCACTCTCTGTGCGGTTTCGCCTTATGTCTTTTGTCGTGTGCTGAGACTACTATGGTGGGGACTACAGCTACCTTTCTTTGCTTGGGAGATGTGTTAGCAATTCGGATGATTCCACTGGCACGGGCGGTTGAGCAATTATGGATTTTAATTCGTTTGCAGTGATACCGAGGCCTACCATAACCAGATAACCAGATGAAATAATCTTCCTCGTTTAGCCTCTTTGCAAAAATAGTCATACATTTTTATTGCGATGTTTTATAAACTGCAGAATTTCATTTTAAGACTCATGATAATTGTTAGCGTTCCACGACTACACCTATGAATGAACGGAAATGGAACACACAATGCCTCGTGTTTTCTACAAGTGTCTAAATGTGTCAGATAAATCACGTGGAAAGCGTGCAAAAACGTCAATTGTAACGTGTATGGATTGTTAATAGCTATTTTTAAATTAAAATACTGTAAACACTAAGTTTTGACTACATCAATGGGTATTTATAAATTTATATAAATCAAATAAGCAACAATAATAACCAAATGTTTTTTTTTTTAATGAAATTAATTCCCTGTTGGGTTCTAATCATTATAACTTTACATGCAAATTTTGAAAAAAATTACAAAAAGAGATTAAAAAGATATCGATTTTAAAAGTTGGGCACATGATTTGAAACGAGCTATAACTAAAATCACATATTAGTCACACATGATATCTTCAATATAACATCAACCGTTATCTGTCTCAATGTACATGAACATATGCTTGATGTTACACTAGTCACTTGTAAACAATCAGCATATATCAGTTTCTGAAGATGAGTACAAAGGAAATAATGAAATTAGTTCACACAAATAACATGATATGTCATCAAATATCATACCCTTTGTTCAAGTGTTTTTAACGACGGACTGAGTAAACAATCTGTGGTCCACATCTTAGTTAGATTAATTTAGTTAACGTATTATTTTCATTGCACATCGAACAACTCCGTAATGAACAGATTCCCTGTCCAACATCTCCCCCCAACATGCAGCTATGCCAATAGCCGCCACTATCACCACACCCCAGCGACAGAAGCACAGACAATGGTTGCATCTCGCATGCACAAAACTCCATTACACTGTTTAGGACTTCGCAAGTGGTAGAAGAGGTTATTTTTGGATTGATTTTATTCATTTAATACCTTTGCTCAAGCAACGGTGATTTTTTAACAATGCAATTCAACTTTTAAATATCATATGTTCTTTGACGTGCTCAGCGTGCACATGGGAGCTCATATGTTTCCGCCGTTATCTGAAAGGACTAGATAACTGACCTCACTATTTAGTGACGAGTGGTGGAGGGTAAAGCCAAGAAGAAAATACGAGTTTGAAGAGAAAAATACAGCCAGCAGGTGGGAGGTTTCTAAACCTGAACTTTTATGTTGAGAAGCGAACCTCTAACCTGTAGATCAGCGAATCGATTCAGAGGAAGAGGTATGTTTACAGCACTCGGAAAAATTGACAAATAATCAACAACAGAAAAAAATATGGACCAAAGCAGGATCGAACCCGTACTCAGTGGCACAGCGCCTTGCCACGAAAAGCCAAACACTAGGGAACACTGTCACTTAGCTAACTAAAAAATTAAAGGTAGAGGTAAAAGTAAAGTACGAGACTCGAATCGGCGACTTAGCACGCGAGTTTCCACCCATATGTGGTCGGCCGCCTATCCAGAAATGTTCGGAGATTTCTGTATAGTGTAGCCTCAAGCATCGAAACTCAGATGCGAAGCGACATTCCTCACCTTCCCAGGGTAATACTCTGGTACCCATTTCTGCCAACGGCAGGGTCGACCGTTGGGGTATTTTTTTTTTCAACCACGAGTACAATTCACACTGCTTCCAGCGGGAATCGAACACGGGTTGTCCGAACGTCGGTAGTCCAGTCGGGTGGTTTTCCCAACTAGGCTACCGAGGCTACCCCCAACTAAAAAATTAGCTTCGTATCAATGTCTTTCGCACAGGTGTTCTCATGACTGTAGCATAAGGTTACGATCACAGCTCGGAAATACATAGTGTATCTGTATTTTTTCCTGTTAAGACTTTATTTTTTCCTGTTTTTCCTGTTAAAAAATACAGATTCACTATGTATTTCCGAGCTGTGATCGCAACCTTATGCTATAGTCATGAGAACACCTGCGCGAAAGACATTACCTACGAAGCTAATTTTTTAGTTAGCTGAGTGACAGTGTTCCCTAGCGTTTGACTTTTCGTGGCAAGGCACTGTGCCACTGAGTACGGGTTCGATCCTGCTTTGGTCCATATTTTTTTCTGTTGTTGATTATTTGTCAATTTTTCCGAGTGCTGTAAACATACCTCTTCCTCTGAATTGATTCGCTGATTATCGCCTCGGAAGTTTCCCTGTATAATAATATTCATTTATTATTATTTGTCTCCTTGTAGACCACCTAGCCATCGATAAACACATGTGACGTCTAAAACATAAATAGTCAAAGAAGACAGTGATGGACAGGTTTGAAATTGGCATTCATGTGATGTCTTTAAAACTCTTGTTAATGTATAAATTAAACAAACACAGATAGAGAACCGACCCAAAGTTATCCCTCACTTTACGCCAGAAGGTGATGAATTATCTCTGGTACATCTTATCGTTGCTGTCTGTTCTCATTATGTTACATATGAGTCTAGCTTTTACCAATATTCCAACGTTACTAATTGTTTTATGATTTATTTCTTGTGCGTTTTTATCATAATCTTTGAGCGCCGTCTCCGCATCCAAGGTTGGCTACCATGGAGCGTCATTCCGCTCTGTCTCTTACTTTGATGGTGCAAGTTGACATAGGCTGACCTATCCATCTTTTGATGTTACTTGTCCATGTTAGTCTTGGTCTGACTCTTTTACCTTGTATTTTCACTTCCAAGAACACTTTTAGTAGGCAGATGTGTCCTTTAACATGCCCAGAAATCTCATTTTCCTTGTTTGAATTGTATTAGTAGTTGTCTTTTCATGTTTAGTTGTTTTAAGACTTCATCATTTTTTTTTCTTTCCTTTCCATCAAATTCTACCTATTCTTCTATAAATCCACATTCGAAAGGCTTCAATTTTCTTTTCTGTTTTCTTATCTAATGTCCATGTTTCTGCACCATACAGGGATTTTGAAAAGATATAACACTTTGTTATTCTTAGTTTTAGCTGTGGTGTTATTTGTTGTGATGTTAGTATATTTTTCATGGTATTAAAATTACTGTTTGTCATTCCTATTGTTTTGCTTTAGTTATTTTCAGTTTTACATTTTCCATCACTGGTTATCGTATCTCCAAGTTAGTTGTAGCTCTGAACTATCTCCAGGTATATTCCTTCAATGTTTATATCCTCTTGTAGGTTTTGGGTGCTTTTTATTCGTTTATTGTTTTATTTCTTTGCGTTTTCTGTTTCTATATAACATATCAACATTAAATGATGTAAAGTCATACCTTTTGTTACCTCATGAGGCAGCTTTTTGCTTCCCCCCCCCCCGCCCAAAAAAAAAAAAAAAAATCAACCGGTTTACTATAATGCTTATTTTGCATAACGTGTTGAAGGATAGTAATATGCTGTAAATGATTTGTCTGTTTGTTCAGTGATGTCATTCAGATTATTGTCAGAGATGCGATCTCAAAGATCTACAGGTGAGAAGAGAAGCAAACGTAGAAAGTGACCCTAATTTGCTTGTAGCTAGAATAAATATGAAGCTTGGATCAATTAGTAAGTCAAAAATATAAAGACAGAAAAAAATGTAGAAAAAATGTAAAGGCCTTTCCTCCTACTTTTTGGCCTTCTTTTGAGCCTACCTTTGGGCCTACTTTTGTAAAAGAAATAACGAAGCGATACTTTGAAGATGTGAAACAGAGAGCAGACTGCAGGCAATAATTAAGCTCAGATGTAAAAGAGAATATTATTACCTGTACATAGAAACGGAAGTTTAATGTGTTTGGAATTTTGAGGATAAAGAAAAGTAGCCGAGATTAAAATAATTATACTTCGAGTTGCATCGTCCCTTAATAGAGAAATGAATTGTTCTATTTGTGATTGTACAGTTCAGTTCACAGAAGACATCGCAAGACATGCAGGAGACGAGAAACAGAGAGAGTAACAATACACAATGTTTAAACAAATAAGTAAGCAACGGAGTTGGAAGTGTAAGCATCATAGAAGTAGCAGGAACAAGACTAGCATTCACCATAAGGATCATAGAAAAAAGAGAGAAAGAGGGGCGGAAATTTGTCTCAATTGTGAACGACCAAATTTAAAGCAAAAAATAAAATAAAAATGAGTTAAATTGCCAGCGATTATTTCAGCGAAAATGTAAAATTCTCCGTGAGCTAAAAGAATAGAACAAGGGTGAAGAGAATAATGTTGCAATTTGATTGGTTAGTTTCTCTAAGAAGTCGTAATAATACATTTTGATATTGATGATGGTTGAAAATTTGAGGAATTTGCACACTGTAGGTAAGAGTAATCGTTGATGATTGCTATAAACGAGTTCGTTTATATGGCCTTAGGCACTTAGGTGCACTGAACAAATTAATCTGACAACTATTTCAAAATTTCGCATTTAAATTAATCTATTATTTTTAACGATTTATTATTTATTAAAAGGAACACTCATATTGGAAATATTCATCTCGACCTCAGGTTCGATACTTATGCTACATTTAAGCATCAGTTATTGACAAGTATCAAGGAAATATAAACTCATAGATTCTATTTTCTATTACCGTAGAATGTAAAATAAATAAAAGAAAACAAAAGTTGTATTTTGTTGGTACTTTAATCCGTAAAGTGCTCTCCTCTCTATCTATCTATTGTCCTTTCGAGCCGAAGACGGCACATAGGGCAGAACTACAATCTTAAAAACAGAAACCCCTGCGTGCCGAAGTGGCACATATTGCAGAGATCACTGCTTCTAAAACCTATGGTTCTGTTTCCATAACAATGATTTTTACAATGACAGCTTGTCAAGCCATCGATCAAACTTCTTAGTCGCCTCTTACGACATGCCTGGAAGGTCACAGTGTCACTATTCTTTACTTCCCACATAATGAGGCCCCGGTAACACACGGGAGAAGTGCGTTGAAAAAGATAATAGTAGTACTATTTACGCGCTTTTGTTGTTGAGTATTAATCGTAGCACTGTTGAGAATTGCAATTTGAACAAAAAAGTCATGTGAATGACCTCATAGCCGCCTGACCGTGGTATTGTATCAGTGACGTTATCTCTTACTCTAATACAAGTTTCGTTGATAGTTTCTCAGAACATATGAAGTCCTGTTACTCCCAACGCTAATAACAGAACAAGATCGAGTTAACGTAACAAAATAACATAACTAGAACGAGTCAATTTAACAAAATAACATAACAAGAACGAGTCAACTTAACAAAATAACATAACAAGAACGAGTCAACTTAACAAAATAACATAACAAGAACGAGTAAATTTAACAAAATAACATAACAAGAACGAGTCAACTTAACAAAATAACATAACAAGAACGAGTCAACTTAACAAAATAACATAACAAGAACGAGTCAACTTAACAAAATAACATAACAAGAACGAGTCAATTTAATAAAATAACAAAACAAGAATGAGTCAACTTAACAAAATATGAATTAAAGTGTTGTAACCAATTTTTCGAAAGCCCGACTGAACGCAACGCAATTGTTCACTTGCATTGAAATTTAGTCGAGGCGTGGTGGTACTACAATTATTCATGAAAAAACAAATTCCAAAATACGTACTCATTTTTGTAATTTTACAAAGTCGATATTTAAAAAAAGTGGATCTCCTTTCTTTGAGGTGTACCATGTAAACATAAAATATAAATATTAAAATCTGAACAAAGTGGTATATGTTTATATGTGGGAATAATAAACATTAGGACACGCCCTCGAGGAAGGGAAGGCAAAATGAGGAATTGATCTTATACCACAACTCTTCAAGTTATCTTTTATTTAACTCTACAGGAGCTGGATGCCGTTATTAAGCAGACTAAAAAATGATGATGCTACTAAATATAGAAATAGACAATGGAATTGTGAAGATTAAGAAGAAGAGGAAGAATACAATTATGAAGAAAAGAAGAAGAAGCAGGAGAAGAAGAGGGAAAGTAAAATAAAACAAGAAGACGGAAATACAATGAAAAAAATTATACCTCTTACCGTGAACAACGTGTAATAAACCTATTCAGTTACGTGCAAAAGTAACCTTTCACTTGTTTAGACATACAAAAGTAACCTTTCACTTGTTTAGACGTACAAAAGTAACCTTTCACTTGTTTATACGTACAAAAGTAACCTTTCACTTGTTTAGACATACAAAAGTAACCTTTCACTTGTTTAGACATACAAAAGTAACCTTTCACTTGTTTAGACATACAAAAGTAACCTTTCACTTGTTTAGACATACAAAAGTAACCTTTCACTTGTTTAGACGTACAAAAGTAACATTTTACTTGTTTAGACGTACAAAAGTAACCTTTCACTTGTTTAGACGTACAAAAGTAACCTTTCACTTGTTTAGACATACAAAAGTAACCTTTCACTTGTTTAGACATACAAAAGTAACCTTTCACTTGTTTAGACATACAAAAGTAACCTTTCACTTGTTTAGACATACAAAAGTAACCTTTCACTTGTTTAGACGTACAAAAGTAACCTTTCACTTGTTTAGACGTACAAAAGTAACCTTTCACTTGTTTAGACATACAAAAGTAACCTTTCACTTGTTTAGACATACAAAAGTAACCTTTCACTTGTTTAGACGTACAAAAGTAACCTTTCACTTTTTTAGACGGACAAAAGTAACCTTTCACTTGTTTAGACATACAAAAGTAACCTTTCACTTGTTTAGACGTACAAAAGTAACCTTTCACTTGTTTATACGTACAAAAGTAACCTTTCACTTGATTAGACAACGATCTCTGATAAAACTTGTTTGGTGAGAGTGAACTAATATTTTCATAACTGCCAAAGTATAGGATAAAAGAAAAAAGTGTTGACGTAAAGAAGGATAATACTATATGTAAAGAAGCACTAAAACACCGTTTCGCAAAAATTGCTATGAAATAATAAAAAATTATTATGCAACTGTAATTTAGAGAAAAAAAAGCAGATTGAATTAATTATTGCTGCCATGAAGTAAGTTTTAATGACATAACTAAATGGGCAATTGCGTGAGGGGCAATAATCCTGAGGAGAAATAATCGTGACTTATTATCAGGCATAATGTCGATATACGTAAAGCATCTTGAGTGGGTGGTTTAGAAACCTCAAACTTTACAAAAAGAAATCGAAAAGTCACTTTGAGATTCGTGACAAAACGTGCTGTTAGGCATCGGGTGGGACTGATAGTAATGCACAGAGAGCGTACAACATAGAGGTCCTCAAAGACTGTACTGGTGAAACTGATGCAGCTATTACTTCGGTTCATGTCTAGCGAGCCAAACAACTTGAGCTACCTAACAAATTGTAATGATAATTGCAAGTACTAGATAGATGTATACAATCGTCGAGATAACGAAATACATAGCGTACGTCGTCTCCTGATGGATGTTACTGAGGGTTTGAGGTAATAAGAAATCAAATCTAAAAACAATGAAAAAATAAACAATGAATTAATCAAAGAGAACATGCATATACGACGCTCGATTTGTCATGGAAATTACTAACTTTACTGTTTCTGACCATGTCGTTAGCTGGGTCTTTACCCCAGTCAGGTTGAAAGAGTAGTCACTGTAAGCCTGCCACCCACGTTGTAAGAGGCGACTAAGGAGGTTTGGAGAGAAGGTCTGTGGTCAGTGCTATGGAATTCGTGCACATCATTAATTAATGCTTCTGCTAGTGTTGCGGCGGGCGTACTTGATGCGGGGGAACGTGCTGAGGTTGGGGGTATGAGCATTATGCAGTTGTCCGTTGTGCAACGAGGATGGTCTATCACTAAACTAAAGCAGAACTGTTTCTGTAATCTGAATGACGTCAGACGCCATGGTGAATTTTGGAAACAAAAAAATCAAACTGTAATTGGCTTCCTTTCTTATTCCCTTCAAATCAATTTGGTTTCGATTGTTGAATCAGGCTAGTAGACATGAGCTCCTCTACATTTGATTATTGTAAGTTTGCTGTAGTTACCTGTTTGAATTAGCTGTCTAGTAAGTTAGTTAATTTGTCAAAAACAAATTTATCACTGCTCTAGAGTTAAGCGTTTTCTGTCACACAGAATATAAGGTATGTACAACTCTTGATCTGCTTATATTATCACAATTTTTTTTCTAATCTCGATAAAATTAAGTGTCAACTTGATTGTCATCACCAAGTTTAGGAAATAATCAGCACGGTTCCCTCCTCGATTGGCGATGACGCGGTAAATGTTTACTCTTACATGCGTTTGTTGGAAGGAATGTTGCAGAAGTAAAATATGACAGACTTTGTTCTTGTCATACACGGTGTTACAACGTTTGGGGCTACTAGTGTGTGCAGGTTACTTAGACTTGCCGCTCTCTGGTACATAATTTTGTCAGGTTACTTAGTCTAGCCGCTCTCTGGTACATAATGTGGGCAGGTTACGTAGTCTTGCCGCTCTCTGGTACATAATGTGGGCAGGTTACGTAGTCTTGCCGCTCTCTGGTACATAATGTGGGCAGGTTACTTAGTCTAGCCGCTCTCTGGTCAAGCAATAGAAGTAGTTCCTTGGCAAATATTGCAGCTGTTCTGAACGACATCACTAAACAAAAGGACAAATCATTTACACCATATGGTTCTCCTTCAACAAATTATGCAAAATAAGCATTATAGTAAATCGGTTGACTGTTTTTTGGGTGGGAGGAAATAAGTAAAGAAACTGCCTGGTGAGGTAACAAAAGGTATGACTTCACATCACTCAATGTTATATAAAAAATAAAAACAGAAAACGCACAGAAAACAAAAAAAAATCGGCCAAAACCTACAAGAGGATATCAACACTGAAAGATTAGACCTGGAGACAGTTCAGAGATACAACTACTTGGACCACGTCGACCATATGATAACAAAATCCCGCTAAGGATTAGCCGCCTTGAAGATCATGGCAGCTGCCAACATCGAGCAGAGGCTACTTACTCTTCTGTTCCAGGGATTAGTCCTCGCACCTATCGAATATGCCCTGGCAATTCTTAATTGTCAGTACGACTCAAATTGATAGGCTGGAGAAAATACAAAATGAAGCCATGCGCATTATCCTGGGATGTAAGAGGGACACTCCCGGTGTAGCAATGAGGTATCTTCTTGACTTCCCAACCATGGATGACAGAATCAAGATCTGGAGAGCACGAGCATACCTGAAGATTAGTACAGATACAGACCATCCATTGCACCACGTGCTCAACACAGAGAAAGGTGACAGGCTAAAAAGAGGCAAATCATGGGTGGGCCGAGCAGAAGATGTCATCAAACAGGTCTGTGGGCTTACCAATATCAGCGTTGGTGAGGAGTGGATACCGGTGCCTACGTCATTCAAGGGGACTTTCTCATGTATTATCACACTCGACAGGAAAAGTAGGGAACAGAACCCGGTCGTGGTTAATGCTGAGGTCAACGGTCTCATCTGCGGTAACACCGATGAGACAGATGCAGTCATCTATACAGACGGATCTGTAAGACGACACCAAAGAAGTGCATGGGCATTTACAGCACGCTCGGCAGGCAGAGTAGTCTACGAAGACAGAGGTGCATACGTCGTTACCACGAGTAGCATGACAATGGAGGCGATGGCAGTGACCAAGACATTCAAATGGTTAGAGTCACAAGACTACACCAACACATGTATACTGAGTGATTCGATGAGCATGATAAAAAAAAGTGGAGGCGGGCTCTGTACGCATGCAATGGGTAAAGTCGTTGCAGAAATCCAAAATACGTAAGGTCACCTTTGTCTATGTCCCTGATCATGCGGGAGTACGGGGAAATGAAAGGGCGGACAGGTTGGCTAACTGCGCAGTCGTTGAGGACGGGCAACCAATGGATCGGGCGGACATCATCAATGCCCTCCGAGATGTGGGAAGAGCACAGGACTTCGACAAACACAGATCCACGTCACTTCTTCGGATGATGGAAATGGGAGTTAAGTTGGGCACAGCCAGAAATGAGACACTTAGTGGCCGTGTAAGAAGACTTATCAACCAACATAGAAATGGAGTCGTCAGTCGCTGGACACTGAGGGAATTGCTGAGGAGGGGATCTGAGCACCTATGGACATGTTCGAGGTGCAATGATGATGACCCGCAAATAACTCAATAACTCAATAACTACTTGGAGATACGATAACCAATGATGGAAAATGTAAAACTGAAATAAACAAAACAATAGGAATGGCAAACAGTAATACAATGAAAAATATACTAACATCAAAACAAATAACACCAGAGCTAAAACTAAGAATAGCAAAATTTAATATATTCTCAACATTCGTATGGTCCAGAAACAAGGACATTAGACAAGAAAACAGAAAAGAAAATTGAAGCCTTTGGAATGTGGATTTATAGAAGAATAAGTAAAATTTGATGGAAAAGAAAGAAAAAAAAATGATGAAGTCTTAAAACAACTAAACATTAAAATAGAACTACTAATACAATTCAAACAAGGCAAATGAGATACCTGGGGCATGTTAAAAGACACATCAGCCTACTAAAAGTGTCTTGGAAGTGAAAATACAAGGTAAAAGAGTCAGACCAAGACTAACATGGACAAGTAACATCAAAAGATGGATAGGTCAGCCTATATCAACTTGCACCATCAAAGCAAGAGACAGAGCGGAATGACGCTCCATGGTAGCCAACCTTGGATGCGGAGACGGCACTCGGAGATTGTGATAAAAACGCAAAAGACATAAATCATAAAACAATTAGTAACGTTGGAATATTGGTAATGCTAGACTCATATGTAACATAATGAGAACAGACAGCAACGATAAGATGTACCAGAGATAATTCATCACCTTCTGGCGTAAAGTGAGGGATAACTTTGGCTCATCTGTGTTTGTTTAATTTATACATTAACAAAAGCTTTAAACACATCACACGAATGCCAATTTCAAATCTCAATGGAGACATTATTAACAATGACGCCAATTAGACTGTACAATCGTGCTGAAGTCGGATGTGTTGGGCCGAAAGGCGCAAATATCACATTTATACTGCAAACCACAACACAACGCAGACACGCCCACTTAACGTCCTTTTAAGGGCGGATGATGAAGAGGAATATTCTAGTCTATCAGAATACTGTAGAATACTTTAGTCATCGGGCGAACGCAAGCAAGCAAGCAAGGCTGTACAACTGACAGAATCTCCAGAAGAACAAGAACAGCAAGTCAATAAATAAACAAGATACCAATTGGATATAACAATTAAATGATAAAGTTTGCGATAATAAACAGAGATAACACAAAACCTACCAGTCATAACAAGATAAATGGAAAGAATATGGGAGAGTAATAAATAATATAGGTATTTTGGACATGTCATAATGTTTGATGGAAACTGCGAGACTGAAATATATATACAAGAAAATCAATGATAAAAAGCATTTTGCATATGAAATGTATGATCACATTAAAGCAAATTAAATCAGGGCTGCAAGCAAGAATAATAAAGTCATACATTGACCCAACTGGAGCCGCGATAGCTCAGTGGTTAGTGAACTGGACTACAAAGGACAAGGGGTAGGGTTCGGTCAAAAACGACGGCTTCACCCAGCCTTTAATGGGTACCGGATTTTTTTTTCTGGGAAAGTGAAGCGGCACGGGCGTAATACCGACCACATTACCCTAAAAATCATGTGCCGATGGTCTGTAAAATTTATGGTCACTAACACCATATTCCCTATATGCCACTTGGCGTGACAGGGGTACTTTACTTTTTTATTATTATTGACCCAACTGGTTATGATTATCATTTCGTTTTTAGACGTCACATGTTGTGTTTATCGATGGCTAGGTGGTCTACAAGGAAGAGGTTTGCTTCTCAACATGAAGGTCAAGTGTTCGAATCCTCCCACATGCGGGCTGTATTTTTCTCTTCAAACTCGTATTTTGTTCTTGGCTTTACCCTCCACCATTGGTCATCAGATAGTGAGGTCAGTGATCTAGTCTTTTCAGATAACGGCGGAAACATATGAGCTCCCATGTGCACGCTGAGCACGTCAAATAACATCTGATATTTAAAAGTTGAAATGCATTGGTCAAAAATGACCGTTGCTTGAGCAAAGGTGTTAAATGAATAAAATCAATCCAAAAATATCCTCTTCTACCACTTGCGAAGTCCTAAACAGTGTAATGGAGTTTTGTGCATGCGAGATGCAACCATTGTCTGTGCTTCTGTCGCTGGGGTGTGGTGATAGTGGCGGCTATTGGCATAGCTGCATGTTGGGGGGAGATGTTGGACAGGGAATTATGGAGTTGTTCGATGTGCAATGAAAATAATACGTTAACTAAATTAATCTAACTAAGATGTGGACCACAGATTGTTTACTCAGTCCGTCGTTAAAAACACTTGTACAAAGGGTATGATATTTGATGATATATCATGTTATTTGGGGTAACTAATTTCCTTATTTCCTTTATACTCATCTTCAGAAACTGATATATGCTGATTGTTTTCGAGTGACTAGTGTAACATCAAACATATGTTCATGTACATTGATGTTCCATTGAAGATATCGTGTGTGACTAATGTGGGATTTTAGTTAATAAAATATCATCTTAAAGTTACTCGTTTATTTTGATCAATGCTGTTCCGTGAAACGAAAATGAAAGTCATATACGTAGGACCATTTAGAAATACAACCACAGGAGATAAAAGTGTTCTAGAGTCGTCTCATGGTTTTAAAAATATAACAAGGGGCAATGCAGATAGGCTTTATATAACTGACAAAGATCTGGCTTATTTCACGATGATAAACACTTGGGGTCTAGGGCAGTGTGTTACAATTCTGGGTTTAATTCTCAACGTTCTGAACCTCGTGACGTTTGTTAAACAAGGAGTGAAAGATTCTGTCAACATAAGTCTTCTTGGACTGACCATATCAGATCTGGGGTCGCTGGTGTCTCATTTTTTGGTGAATCTTTGCTGGACCCCGCCTATTGTCATGTTAGATTTACCGTTCTATCCACAACAGATCATGTACTTCCTTGTTCTAACTCACATCTTATTTACCAGAATCACGACAGGAACAACCGCCTGGATCACGTTTGAGCGATGTGTCTGTATTGTGGCTCCTCTCAAGATCAAGTCCATTATCACGCCAAGAAGAACCGTCACGTTTATAGCCACTCTCTACGTCACAATGACAGCAGCTTGTTCCCCTATGATCTACACAACGCGATATACGTGGCTATTCGACGCTAGAAGAAATAAATCAATTCTTGGTGTCACGAAAATTGCCAACAGGGACGAGCTTGAAAGTGTAACATTCTGGGTTAATAATATACTCCCAACGTTTTTCTTCATCATCATTGTTATCTGTACGGCCATTTTAGTTAAGACGCTAATTAAGAATTCAAAATGGCGACAAAAGACAACGTCCACAAAAGAAGGGGGCACGTCAAACAGGGACAGAAAAGTGGCAAAAATGGTTTTAATTATCTCAGTGGTTTTCATTCTTTGCTACTTTCCTGGAACTGTTGTCTTTATATTACTTTTTATATTTCCTGAGATGAAATATGGCGGGAAACAAAAGAATGTTTTAATTGCAGCGTACTCTATCTTGATTCATCTGGAAGGTATCAACGCCAGTGTTAATTTTTTCATTTATTTAGGAATGAGTTCAAAGTTCAAGGTTGCGTTAAAAGAGATGTTCTTCTTTAGGAAAAAAGAAGATAGTAGCGTTAAGTTTCAAGACAAGTAATGAGAAATACAATTATAGTTCTCAAGTGATAGTGAATTCATGAGTACATTAGTACATAATTCATGTTGTTTTGGTCAGGGGAAGTTAATCAAGATAATATGGGATGGTATCGAGTTCTAGTCTATATAGTACAAAATGGAGATCAGAGAATGTTGGAGTCCAAAGTTTGAGTTTAAGTAAGTGAGCTGGCGTGATTCACAAGGATTCACAAGATCAAAAAACAAAGACATTGAATCAAGTTCAAGTGTTGAATAAGGAAACAAGTTGAAGGGAAATCGTGGCAGTTTTAGTTCTAACAGAAGATCCAGGCTACCGTCCGAGTAAGATGTAAAAACAGTGAATTGTTACCACTAAAAAGTTCATCCCATCATTTTGATGTTGACACCGATGTGAGCAACTTAAGCCCCATAATTTTTGGTACAGTGAATCCATAAAAAATGTCTGCGTTGTTTCTTTAACGTTAACGATGATTATTACTTGACCATCAGGTGGTTGTTATTCCACTGAGCATAATGAGGTCGAAGCGGAATAGTTCATAAGGTCAGTATGTGGTCTAAATGACAATCCAGCTGGATAGAATTGGGTAGAAGTAACAGCAGAAATCACAGGCTAACCAAAGTAATCATTCAGCTGGGCAAGGAATTCCGTAACTGTGGCTACGGAGGTGCCGTGGCAGTAGTAATGAGATCCATCGAAAAAGTCTCATCATATCAGATCATATTATCTTCAATCTGCACGGACAGTTCTGTATCTCGCGGAGAGTGCAGCGGTTGGGATAGTTTAGCATACCAACATGTCATTGAAGTGGCTGGGAAATCTGGCAACTGTGGTATTACAGTGTCCAGCATGAGAATGGGTATAGAACTAATGACGTAGACGATGACTACTAATCTGTGGCCAATGCGGCATATTCAACTAGTGACGTTTACAGCATGAACGATCATTTGAACACACGAACATAAATGAACATTTTTGGTCCGAATATGATGAATAAAGACAATATATCATAATGCTTCTAGACTACAAAAGTGTGTCTGTCGTTGTCTTGCAGCCAATGGAAAATAATCGTTTTGAGACATCATTTGTAAAGTAGCCAATGAAGGTAACCTATTCGGGGACTCTGATGTTAGGAAACCCACGTGAGGTATGAAAACAAACCAAACAAGGATTCTGACGTTAAAAAGGCAATGAATTATGACGCCAAAGTAAAACAACCAAATTATGTTTCTGATGTAAAAGAAGACACGTGATGATGCCAATGTCATCATCATCATTAAGTACCGGGCCTACTGGCTTAGGTGATCATGTCTCTCCACAACTTTCGATCTCGGTAGCTATTTATCTTTTCTGTTGTTGACCTTCTTCCAAGCCATTCTCTTAAGCTGTCTGTTATTTTTTTCTCTTTGCTTCCCTCTATCTCTTCGTCCCTCAATTTTTCCAGTTGTTACAATATATTCAAGTTTTTCTCTTCTCATTACATGGCCAAAAAATGATGATTGTTTCTTCCTAATATTGGAAATTAGCTCTCTTTTTGCTTTGACCTCTCTCAGAACATCTTTCTTACTCTTCTTAGCTGTCCATGGTACTCTCAACATTCTTCTGTAAAACCACATTTCTACAGACTCTAGTTATTTTCTTGTCTGGTGTCCTATTGTCCATGATTTGCATCCATATGTTAAGACTGGCTCTACTCTACATACCATTTAAGAACTCTTTTTCTTGTTTCTATTGTCAAAAATGGATTGCATAGTATCTTCCTTATTTTTTTGGGAATCTGCTTTTGCCTGAGCCATTCTGCATCTCGAACTGATACGATGCACTGTTAATAGAAGTTTGTGGAGGGACATGATCACCTACGCCAACCGGTATGGCACATGATGATGATGATGATTCTGCATATCACCTCTTTTGTACATCTTCCGTCTGAGGTTAACAAAGTTCCCAAATATTTAAATTCATTTACCTCTTTGAATATTGTTCCACTTGTCTTTATTTTGCACTGAGGTGATGTCTTTTTCTAAAATCACACATGGCTTCAATCTCTTCTTTTGTTATATTATCTGGTCCAGGAGCTTTGCCTGCTTTCATATTGCGCAAGGCATCTTCAACTTCTTCTCTGAGTATTTCTGGTCCTTCTCCATTATCCTTAATATTTACTTCCGTTCGTTCATCATTATAAAAATCTTTAATGTATTCTGTCCATCGTTCCCTTATGTTTTCTTGATCAATCAACAGTTCTCCCTCCTTTGATCGTAGACATCCATTTTTTTATTGCGTTTTTCTTCCTGTTAATTCCTCAATTTCTTTGTATATAGCTTTAGCATCTCCTTTTTGTTTCATTTCAATCTCTTTGCATCTCTCTTTTAGCCATGCTTATTTTACTTCATTGCATTTTACTACAATTTCTTTATTGAATCTCTTATACTCATCTTTATTATCTTTATTTCTTATTCTTGTATCAATTAGCTGCAAGATGTCGCCTGTCATCCATTTCTTTCTTTAATTTGTCCTCACTGGTGGTATGAACTCTTTTGATGTTTGTTGCATTGATTCTTTTAGCATTTCCCACTGTTCATCAATGCTTTGTATCTTCTCTATTGCATTGTGCCGGTTCTGAATTGTGATTTTATATTTGTCTTGCAGCTTCTTGTCTGATTTGAGTAAATCTAAATTTAACTTGATGTTAACGGAGGCTTGTTTTGTTGTTTTTAATTTTACTCTAAGCTTTCCCACAACTGGTACATGATCACTATTGTAATCTGCCCCTGGTCTAGTTTTCACACACACCAGACTGTTTCTAAATCTATTGCTTATCATTATATAATCAATTTGATTACGTGCGGTGTCACATGGGCTTTTCCATGTCCACTGTAAGATGCCAATTTAAAACAACCAAACGATGTTTCTGATGTAAAACAAGGCACGGGATGATGCTAAAGTAAAATAACCAAATGATGTTTTAATGTAAAACAAGGCACGGGATGATGCCAAAGTAAAACAACCAAATGATGTATTTAATGTAAAACAAGGCACGGGATGATGCCAAAGTAAAACAACCAAATGATGTTTTTAATGTAAAACAAGGCATGTGATGATGCCAAAGTAAAACAACCAAATGATGTTTTTAATGTAAAACAAGGCACGTGATGATACCAATGTAAAACAACCAAATGATTTTTCTGATGTAAACCAAGGCACGTGATGCGATCAGTGTAAAGCAGCACATTCAAGACAATCGAAATAAGGAAGGTATTCAGTGTCAACCATCCGATATAACGCAGGCAATACGAGTGATGTTTCCCCTAATCTCTTTCTTGCAAGCATCGGTCATTATCTCTACCACGGCCTCGCCAAGCTCATTTCTTTATGCTCGGAATTGTCCGTCTTGGCATTCCCACCCAGTTTAACGAGTCATTGTTGTACAATGATTTCTAATGAAATTCTAGTTTGACAATCGTTTTGTGGATATCCCTTCTCGTTATTTAAACAATAATTTTCGAAATCAAGATGCGCTGTGCAGTAAGCTACGGATGACATTAGCACAAAACGTCATAGAATGGCTTGTTGCACATCGAGCTTCACTTTTCCTATAATGAAGTCTCCATGACGTCACTTCAACCTTCTGTTGATCAGTCTAGTGAAATAAAAATAATTGCAGCGGCACGTCACGGAGACAAAAAGGACAAAAGAAACAAAAATCGTTCCTAAATGTATGACAGTATGGGAAAAAATCAGGCTTAAGGTCGGTGAAAAAAATAAGATTTCATGAAACAAAATTATTGAAATTCATCAAACAGTTTCCGAGATAATTAATAAACTCTGTGTACAAGACTTTCTGAACGAACTATAGCTGTAGGGTCTTATTAGTCTCCAAGGGCATCAAGTGAGACCGTGGGGAGTGGTTTACAGTAACTTTGGAGATCGTCAATGCTGCTTATTGCCTCCTACATTATTCAATATCTTATTGGAAAGAATCATGACAAATGGTGTAGACGGGACAAGTACTGTCAGTGTTGGTGGCAGAACTATTAGTAGCCTGCTATTTGCTAACGGCATCGGTGGTTTAACAGGAGCAGAAGAACTAACCTACCTGATATGACGACTATATAAAATATGTGGTGCTTTTAGCATGAAGATTATTACTAAGGGGGACAAATAAACTCGATGGCCAATAACTGTAAAAGAGCCTTATTGTAAAAAATCAAGATAAATGGATAACAGCTAGAAACAATTGAGAAATTTAAATATTTAAGATCAGTTGTCAACGATGAAGGTTCCAAACCTGAAATATCGGCAAGAATAGCACAAGCTATTGCAGACCTTGCTGAGCTGAACTCTACTTGGAAAGACCAGAAAATCACTTTCACACCAGGACAAAATCACACTAAAACCAGGTTGATGAGCACCTTGTTATATCAACTTGTATATTCGCTTGCAAAATCTGGACCATTGAGCAAATGTACAGAATGAACTACAAACTATGGAGATGAAACGTCATCATAAGGTTTAGAGTATCTCTTACTTAAATCTTGTCATGGTAGAAACCATCGATGATCACTTCGCGGGGCAAACCTTGATAATGTCTTGTGTATGTTTGTTGCGTATATTTGATAGCCTCAATGTTGTTTTCATTTTATCAGAGTGTATTCAATATATTTCATTTTTAATTTTTCCTTTATTTGAATTCTGAAGCAGCAGATTTCCACTGTTGACACTGTAAATGCACCCAATTTGCAATATTTGGTGGTACATTTCAAGGAATGCATTACTTTGTACTTAAACATTAACAAAGATTTGTGAACCAGCATATTTTTAGTTTTCAGTCCTTTCACGCTGTCGGACTTTCTTTGGAAGAAATCTGAGCAATTGTGGACAATTGTCTATGTTCGATGAAGAAAGTCCGTTAACTTACTTAATAAATTAGACACTGTCTTCTGTCACGCTTGACCTATTATATGGCATATGCCATACACATTGTGACATTAAAAAAAAACACAGGCTACATCAAATAACAAGTTCTCTAAGGGCAGAATCCCCCTACAGAAAAGACAATATGTTGCCTTGCAGGAAGATTGGGGACAATCAAAGGCTAAGGAAAGCAAACCTGATTAAAATGCTGGCTGAAATCGGATGCACTGGGCCACTGGCGAAGAACACAGTGCAACGTTTTTAACGGGTGTTCAATCAGAGTGGATCTGGCAGACTCTAATTGTGATGTTCCGTCTGTGGGGGCGATCAACACACTTAACCAGACAGCTGACTTCATGTGAGTGTCTGGAATCCTACTCTGATTGAGTCCTGATCGCAGAGAGAGAGAGAGAGAGAGAAATAACAGGTTCAACAAATAATCAGTGTAGTTTTAGTTTCGTTACTCCTGCTCTGCCATATAGATCCAGCTAATAAATATAAATTCAAGTGCATTCGTGACTAGACCAACTCGACACCATCTCTCCACTTCGACCTATGCGATGATGCTAATGATGATTTTAACGTCACGGGTTGATACAAGCGTAAGCTCTTGAACGCAAAATGCTAAGTGGCGAGCTGCAATTGTCCTTTTATTAAATTCCCCGATACTGGTGCCAAAGTTGGAAAATGTCTTGTCTGGATGTTCTACAATACTAGATCTTCTATATCAGTGAATTACATCATTGCAGAGAACAAAGGAATCCTTGCCTCAATTGATCAGGATGTATTAATGCAACACTTTACTGGAAAGACAAACTGTGAGAACCTGAGAAAACGTATTGGTCAGTCGCTGAGTTACCGACCCTGCAGTGGAATCGGAAGCTCACGGGTGGTGAACTCCCCTGAGATAATAGAAGATTGCACTTCAAGGTCTGACTGCGCTTCAAGGTTTGATTGCACTGCAAGGACTGATTGCACTTGGTCTGATTGCACTTAAAAACTAATTGCACTTCGAGGTCTAATTACACTTCAAGGTCTGATTGCACTTCTAGGTCTGATTGTACTTCAAGGTTTGATTGCACTTCAAGGTCTGACTGCGCTTCAAGGTTTGATTGCACTGCAAGGCCTGATTGCACTTGGTCTGATTGCACTTAAAATCTAATTGCACTTCGAGGTCTAATTACACTTCAAGGTCTGATTGCACTTCTAGGTTTGATTGTACTTCAAGGTTTGATTGCACTTCAAGGTCTGATTGCACTTAAAATCTAATTGCGCTTCGAGGTCTAATTACACTTCAAGGTCTAATTACACTTCAACGTCTAATTACACTTCAAGGTCTAATTGCATTGCAAGGCCTGATTGCGCTTCAATGTTTATTGCACTGCAAGCCCTGATTGCACTGCAAGGCCTGATTGCACTTGATCAGATTGCACTTAAAATCTAATTGCACTTCGAGGTCTAATTACACTTCAAGGTCTGATTGCACTTCTAGGTCTGATTGCACTTCAAGGTCTGATTGCATTTCAAGGCCTGATTGTACTTCAAGGCCTGATTGCACTTCCAGGTCTGACTGCACTTCAAGGTCTGATTGCACTTGGTCTGATTGCACTTAAAATCTAATTGAACTTCAAGGTCTGATTGCACTTCCAGGTCTTACTGCACTTCAAGGTCTGATTACGCTTAACATCTAATTACATTTCAAGGTCTAATTACACTTCAAGGTCTAATTACACCTCAAGGTCTAATTACACTTCAAGGTCTAATTGCACTTCAAGGTCTAATTGCACTTCAAAGGCTGATTACACTTAAAATCTAATTACATTTCAAGGTCTAATTACACTTAAAGGTCTAATTACACTTCAAGGTCTGATTGCACTTCAAGGTCTAATTCTACTTCAAGGTCTAATTGAACTTCAAGGGCTGATTGTACTTCAATGTCTGGCCGATCCACATTACTATTATTATGTTCTCCTCTTATTGCTAACTAAAGAGACACTCATATTAAGTAACGAGTCTTTAATAAATTAAACGCGAACAGCATCTAAAATTTGTAGCCACAGTGTTGTCATCTTGGAAGATAAACCACGAAAATGGCAGAAGATGAACAAAAATAACCAACTCAAATAGAAAAGCCAAAGACAGCATGTAATAAAACAACACTTTGGCCAGCATGCTTAAAACCTGGATTTTCAAAGTACAAAAATAAAATTATTACATCTAAAGGTGTATGAAGTTACCTATTATGAATATAACAACTATTTGAAACCAAATTTGTATCTGCGTTGTTTCAAAAATAGCCGGGTGGCTTCAGGCTTACGTTGCATCTCAAAGTGATAGAATAAATTGTGCCGTTAGTCGACGTTGGGTTCAATGACATTACTAGCTCTCTACATGGGACTATAATGTTAGAAATATACAATTGAGATATAAATACGCAGCTTATTCGTGCATATCTAATATTGAACAAAACTGTTGCCTACGTGGGGCGTCCAAATCAAAGGATATTTTCTCTCCGTCTGTAAATGAAACAAAAAATAGCACGTATGAGGCAAAATTATAATTATTAAACATATAGAGTAATTCCAAAATGTGAATGATGCTAAACAAAGTAAGTAGAATCAAAGCATGACTCACCGAACGAAAGAATTTTTGCAGATGATGAAGAAGACAAATCTCTGTGTGATGAACACCATTATTATCTTTGATTTTGATCGTAATCATCTCGATCACTTTCCTGAAAGTAGAGGGGTATCACATAACAAACCCCGTTGCACTGGGACGAAAACAAGGTAATTAATATAAAATAGGTTATTTATTTTAAAAAAAGATGGCAGAAATTTTATTATCTAATCTACAATTTAACTTGGAGAGTGAACATTTATTTTCAATTTTCAACTACCATGCGATCTTTTACATGTTCAGCCTATCATTAGATGTTTTAAACATTCCTTCTCTCATAAGACTAGGTACTTTATGTTACAATCTTGTTAAGGTGGTTAGGGAAGAGGGGCGGGGGTTGGGGCATCACTGGGAAGAAAAACACCCATCGATCTAAATGTGATATCTTCATAACCAAGTATCAGTGGACAATGAGAAGAAAGACCAACCGATCTAAATGTGATACCTCCATAACCAGGTATCAGGGGACAATGAGAAGAAAGACCAACCGATCTAAATGTGATACCTCCATAACCAGGTATCAGGGGACAATGAGAAGAAAGACCAACCGATCTAAATGTGATACCTCCATAACCAGGTATCAGGGGACAATGAGAAGAAAGACCAACCGATCTAAATGTGATACCATCACAACCAGGTATCAGTGGACAATGAGAGGAAATACCAACCGATCTAAATGTGATACCTTCATGACCAGGTATCAGTGGACAATGAGAAGAAATACCAACCGATCTAAATGTGATATCTTATAACCAGGTATCAGGGGACAATGAGAAGAAATACCAACCGATCTAAATGTGATACCTCCATAACCAGGTAACAGGAAGACAATGAGAAGAAATATCAGCCGATCTACATGTGATACCTTCATAACCAGGTAACAGGGGACAATGAGAAGAAATACCAGCCGATCTAAATGTGGTACCTTCATAACCAGGTAACAGGGGACAATGAGAAGAAATACCAGCCGATCTAAATGTGATACCTTCATAACCAGGTAACAGGGGACAATGAGAAGAAATACCAGCCGATCTACATGTGATACCTTCATAACCTGGTGTATGGGTACAACGAGAAGAAATACCAATCGATCTAAATGTAGTACCTTCATAACCAGGCATCAGGGGACAAATAGAAGAAATGCCAACCGATCTAAAAGTAGTACCTTCATAGTCAGGTGAAGAAAAACCGATTGATCTAAATGTGGTACTTTTTTAGCCGTATGCGGTCTAGTCATGAGTCGAAATGAGGATGAATATAACTACAGTACTTACTGTTGCATTGCTTAGAGGCTAAGGAAGATAAGCTAGAAAAATTGATTCAGTCATGCAGTGGCGTAGCAAGAAGAGGCTGAGTGGTGGTTGCCCAGTAGCTAAATTTCAACCCACGTCTGCGACGACACAATAAATAAAGGAATTAAAATATTGCACAATTTTCAAGCAAATGGTGTGATGTTTAAGAAAATGTTACTTTATAAAGCTTAGCAAACATCATTACTATTATTATTTCTATCAGACGGTATTTAGTACACGTATGGAGTCTACCATAACGCCCATCAAAGGCGTTCTTCTCGTAGATTGCATGAAAAAAGACCAAGAGAAAGACCTAGAAGAAGATGGATAGATGCAGTGATAGAGACATGTAGCAACAAAGGAAATTCATTAATTCAGACAGTTCGAGCAGCTCAAGAACGACAAATGATATAAAAGGTAAAGTACGAGACTTGAACCGGCGTCTTAGCACGCGATTTTACACCCATATGTGCTCGGCCGCCTATCCAGAAATGTTCGGAGATTTCTGTATAGTGTCGCCTCAAGCATCGAAACTCATTTGCGAGGCGACATTCCTCACCTTTCCAGGGTAATACCCTGGTACCCATTTCTGTCATCGGCTGGGTCGACCGTGGGGGTATTTTTGTTTTTCAACCACGAGTACAATTCACACTGCTCCCAGCGGGAATCGAACACGGGTTGTTCGAACTTCGGTAGTCTAGTCGGGTGGTTTTCTCAACTAGGCTACCGAGGCCCCCGTTGGGTATTTTATTGGAATCAACTGGAAAATGAAAACCGAGAAAGGTCAACATAAAGATGGCTTGAAACAACAAACGAGGGATTAGAAAAACACGATGTTAAATGGACGACAAATGATATAAACCACGACACCTCTTTAGTATCAGTGAAAAGAGAAAAGAAGAAAGAAGATGAAGTCTACCGATGAAGTGGGGGTGGGAGAGGGGGCTCTATGGCTAGAGAATGATGCCTCATGACCAGTGCAATCAATACTGTTAATTAGTTCGAATATCTGGGACATTCATTATTAATAATGGTTGGGTTTTTAGAAAAAACTAAGAAAAGCTGTTTTACAAAAAAGTACTGAAAATAGAATAATGAGAGAAAAAACACTAAGTTAATTTATGAAACTGAGGATGCCCAAAGACTAGCATTTTTCTTCTTGCCGTTATTATGAATGTTAACAAATCTGACGACATATTTGGGAAAAATTATATACCACTTCATAAATTATCTACAAATATCTAAATAAAATAAATAAATAAAACAAATGAATGTAAAGTAAAGGTAAAGTACGAGACTAGAACAGGCGTCTTAGCACGCGAGTTTACACCCATACGAGCTCGGCCGCCTATCCAGAAATGTTTGGAGATTTCTGCATAGTGTCGCCTCAAGCATCGAAACTCAGATGCGAGGCAACATTCCTCACCTTACCAGGGTAAATACTCTGGTACCCATTTCTGCCAACGGCTGGGTCGACCGTGGGGGTATTTTTTTGTCCAACCACTAGTACAATTCACACTGCTCCCAGCGAGAATCGAACACGGGTTGTCCGAACGTCGGTAGTCCAGTCGGGTGGTTTTTCCAATTAGGCTACCGAGACAATTGAATGTATTTTAAGGAAACCTGAAACTCATTAAACTGTCTGGAAAATCTAATTAAGCGAAGAACTCACAGGTTTTAGTTTTCTCAAAAGTCATAATCATTGATTTTGAAAGAAAAATAACGAGGATATAATTAATAGAAATAGAGTATGGAATAATCTATTGGCGCTGCTATTGTTGTGTGTGCTACGTGATCATAATGGTTCATCGTATATCCCAAGACCGGCCATACGCTAATCTTACGGTCTGTTGTTTGATGTGCGAAGGGAATAATCTGACGACTAACTGTGTTTTATATGTTCGGAAATGGAGTCAAAAACGATGTCTTAACATCATCAAGCGCTATCATCATCATCATCGTGTGCCTTCTCCGCAACGAAGGTTGGCTACCATGGATCGGCATTCTACTCTGTTTCTTGCTTTGATGGTGCAGGCTGTCATAGATTGACTTGTCCATCTTTTGATGTTACTCGTCCATGTTAGTCTTGGTCTGCCTCTGCCTCTTTTACCTTGTATTTTTCCTTCCAATATTACTTTTAGTAGGCTGTTGTGTCTTTTAACATGCCCCAAAAATTTCATTTGTCTTGTCTTAATTGTATTTAGTAGTTCTCTTTTTATTTTCAGTTGTTTTAAAACTTTATCGTTTGCTATCTTTTGTTTCTATCCAATTCTACCTATTCTTCTATAAATCCACATTCCAAAGGCTTCAATTTTCTGTTCTGTTTTCTGGTCTAATGTCCATGTTTCTGCACCATACAGGAATATTGAGAAGATGTAACATTTTGCCATTCTTAGTTTCAACCCTGCTGATATTTGTTTTGTTGTTAGTATATTTTTCATGGCATTAAAATTACTTTTTGCTATATCTATTCTTTTGTTTATTTCAGTCATGCATTTTCCATCATTGGTTATAGTATGTCCCAGGTAGTTGTAACTCTGGACTGTCTCCAGATGTATTCCCTCAACTGTGATATTTAATTGTAGGTCTTGAGAATTTTCTTTGTTTATGATCATAGTTTTAGTCTTTTTGATATTCATTTCTAGTCCATATTTTTTGCTTTTGATGTTTATCACATTAAGCAATTGTTGTAGGTCTTTAGGATCAAGCGCTATACATTTTTAAAAATATCACAATCATCATTTTCACGAGGACGTGAACTTCCGATGAATATGATGGATAGGCGGCAGGAACCATTGAAGACTATGTATGAAAGTGTTCCTTGTTGCAGTTTCATCATATTCCAAGTCCGGCTTGCTGCAGGAGCTACTGAATTAGGTGCCCTGTGCACACTGTGAGCTGTGTGTTTCATCCATTTTGATCATGTTTCGATATTCCAATTGTTTATGAAGAATAATTATATCGTATGACAGGAAACAGTTGGCTGTGTTCACATTCTGTGCGGTTCCGCCTTATGTATTTTGGCGTGTGATGAGACTGCTATGATGGGGTCTACAGCTACCTTTCTTTGTTTGGGAGATGATATAGTAATTCGGATGATTCTACTGGCACGGGTGGTTGAGCAATTATGGATTTTAATCCGTTTGCAGTGATACCGGGGCATCAACGAATTAAAGAGTATGGGATAATTATGAGACGATGAAACAAAGACTCAAATGACTGGACAGTTTCTGTACACTGTGTGGGGAATAGGTAAATAAGGTACAACATTCACGTTGACATTTTAGAGAGATCTCCTTTGTACAGAAGAGAAATGCCTTCAAAGCTAACAAAACAAGAAACTATGATCAAGATGTTGAGCGCAAATCGGCCATGATTTGGAAGGAAATATGAAGGAAACCACAAAGCACTCCCTTAAACGGGAAACAACAAAAATATGAAAATAAAATCAATCTTGAAACACGTTGAGACATTGGCAAAGACAGTAGGCAATGACTCTCTTACTGAACGTGAGATGCTCTTCCAGCACAGAGAGTTATAATGAGGTGCACTGTGACCTCTTTGTGACGTATGATTTCACTGTAAAGATTATGACGATGTTGATGATGATGTCTTTGATTAAAAAACCGTTGAATGTATTATTATTGAAATGGACTATTTTATTGACTCAAATTTCGATTATTTTTGTAAATTACTTTGCCAAGTGCATGCTTCATGACTGTCTATAAGTGTCAGAAACATTTGGTGATGTTTGAAGAAAAAAAAATCAGTAATTACTAATTACTGCTGTCAATACCGTGTAAAGCTGTCAATGACTAACAGATTTGTCATAAAAATGCCAATGTCTATCTCGTAAAGCTATCAAACATCACCAGAAAGCTGTCAGTTATCACCGAAACAGGGCAATAATCACTGAATAGATCTACCAGTAATAATCTCAAAAGGCAGTAAAACGTGACGTTATCTCTCATCAATTACACCGGAATGCTGTTAAAGATAATTCATGCATCTGTTAGTGAGAATCTCATCAAGCAGTAGAACTAAACGTTATCTCTCATCAATTACATCAGAAAGCTGTTAAAGATAATTCATGTATCTGTTAGTGAGAATCTCATCAAGCAGTAGAACTAAACGTTATCTCTCATCAATTACACCAGAGAGCTGTTAAAGATAATTCACGTATCTGTTAGTGAGAATCTCATCAAGCAGTAACACGTGATGTTATCTCTCATCAATTACACCAGAAAGCTGTTAAAGATAATTCACGTATCTGTTAGTGAGAATCTCATCAAGCAGTAACACGTGACGTTATCTCTCATCAATTACACCAGAAAGCTGTTAAAGATAATTCACGTATCTGTTAGTGAGAATCTCATCAAGCAGTAACACGTGACGTTATCTCTCATCAATTACACCAGAAAGCTGTTAGAGATAATTCACGTATCTGTTAGTGAGAATCTCATCAAGCAGTAACACGTGACGTTATCTCTCATCAATTACACCGGAAAGCTGTTAAAGATAATTCACGTATCTGTCAGTGAGCACCTCATAAAGCAGTAAAACGTAAAGGTGAGTACCTCATCAAACAGTATAACTAAACGTTATCTGTCATCAATTACATCAGAAAGCTGTTACAGATAATTCACGTATCTGTTAGTGAGTACCTCATCATGCTATCAAGAGTATATACATGATCCGAGGATGGCTGTTTAAAAAAAATGTCCAATGGTAGCTTCACAGAGATGTTGAAGACCACCTCACTAAATGTTAATGACAAAGTTGCAAAAATTATCAATAACCAAACGACAGATGAATCAACAATCACATCATACTATTATCAATAGCAATAACATTAAACTGACAATATCTATCTCCATGTAACTGTGAATTGATACATTACATACACAACTCTCTTCTTGATTTAAGATTATTTTTATGCTAATATTCAAGTGAAGGTTGCATGTGAATTTCAAATAATAAAACTCATCTTATAAAATCTATTCACACCCATCAATCGACTACAGACTAAATGGCTGATATTTTTGGCACACAAAAAACGTATTTACCTCCTTCCGCTGACTCGTCTCCAGCCTTCCGTCTGCTTTAAATCTCGACTTAGTCAGAGCAAGCTATTTTTTAGTAACGGTCTAAATGTGCGCATGTTGGTTTGTCATCAATTTGAAGAAAACATTTAAAGTAATTAAAGATAAACATAAATGATGTATCAGCAGGGATTCACTATCAGTTAATGATCATTAATTGCAAACAAGTACATAATTATATGGTGCTCAAAAGACTGAGTGTTTTCTTTCCCAAGAGAACGAATAATGGTGGCATTTCTGATTATGCCATTCAGTCTCGTTAACTGACCATTGAGTAAATTGTCAAACAATATCTTACAACTAGTTGAAGTTGAGTAATAGAAAGGATAAGGAATGCCAGAGAACAAAGTAGATTGTAGAGATTAACGTAAGTGGCTTAGATTTTCTGGAGATTGGTAATAACAGACAATAAGCACTTCATTGTTTTTGTATTCAAATATTGGGTATAATTAAATGCTTATTTTTGGCTCGAACTGTTTCACAAGAATAGCAAAATAGATCAATTTTATATCCTCGAATATCGACCTCGTGTTCGATACTTGTCTCATATTCTCCAGTACAGCTGTACAAATTAATCAGTGTGCAATTATTCTACCGATTTGTGGCAATTCTGGTACAAGATGTAATTAAAGTAATTGAAGGTTGCATGTCGGTGTTGATAATGAGAGTTACCAAACTTGCAATCTTCATTGATATTCACATAAGACAGGCGCTTCTGGGGTGTTCTATAAGAATACAGTCCTTGCTTAAACAACAGCCGCAGGTGAAACAAACAGGCAGAGAGATGATACGAAATAACAAAATAAGAGAAAATAGGTTCGAGATTACTGCATTTGCATTAAAAAAAAAAAACTAATCGTAAGAGTCCGCAACAAGTAGAAACAATTAAAAAAAACAAAGATGTGTTATTTTAGTAAACTATTATTGATTATTTATGCAGCAACAGTGCATGTACCGAAATTTATTATTTAAGTACACAATGAAAACATAGATTTATATAGCGAGTTGCTTAATTTAAAAAAAGCATAAATAATACTGAAAACAATAAACTTAAAACAATAAAAATGTATACACTGTTTTATGTGTAACGTTAGTTGCTAACGAACTTATAGGATGTTTAGTTAGTTCTCTGATAGCTCAGCCCATTTTTGTTTTCAGCAGGGTCACTAATGGGTGAGTAACAGATCGGATTACAGGAAACGTCCTTTGCTGTAGCCTCCGATAGTCATAGTTGACTATAGATTTTCCAGTTTCTCTATGAAATGTAATTTTTATTCTGTTCTATCTCTATGCATTCTCTTTTTCTACAAGTCTGTCAGATTCTTGCTTGAGTTGAAGCTTTAGAGTGTTTTTCCCAAGATTGCTGTCTGCAGCTTTTTCTTACCAGGTTTGATGGTTTATGTTCAGAGTCGTCATGTCCTTAGTAAGAATCTAATAAATAAATGATAAAGTTAGACATAATTACAAAAGTTGACAACATGACATTAATTCGCGAATTAAAACATTGACTTAAAAAATAATTAGCACAAATTTTAGGATAAATTTTGTCTTGTGGATAAACTTTATTTTTACTTTTAACAACTTGTGTTTCTCTGTAAAAAAAATATTGAATATACGTGGACATAATAGGTTTATTTGTCATCATCAGGTCGCATGCCGTTTGCTCAACTTTACATTCACCACAGCCCGTCTGAAAGAATCTCTGTCTTTAGCCAAATCTCCCACAGAACTTTGCATTCACCACAGCCTCTCTGAAAGAATCTCTGTCTCTAGACAAATCTCCCACAGAACTTTGCATTCACTACAGCCTCTCTTAAAGAATCTCTGTCTCTAGACAAATCTCCCACAGAACTTTGCATTCACTACAGCCTCTCTGAAAGAATCTCTGTCTCTAGACAAATCTCCCACAGAACTTTGCATTCACTACAGCCTCTCTTACAGAATCTCTGTCTCTAGACAAATCTCCCACAGAACTTTGCATTCACTACAGCCTCTCTGAAACAATCTCTGTCTCTAGACAAATCTCTCACAGAACTTTGCATTCACCACAGCCTCTCTGAAACAATCTCTGTCTCTAGACAAATCTCTCACAGAACTTTGCATTCACTACAGCCTCTCTTAAAGAATCTGTCTCTAGACAGATTTCCCACTTCTTTTGTTGTCATGTTCAATGTCTCCTTGATGATGTCTTGGAAGCAACTTCTTTTTGGTCTGCCAATGATGCGTCGCACATGAACCATGACTTCCATTATTGTTCTTTTCAGCCCTCTGTTTCTTTTGTAGCCACCATAGTTTTTTGTTTGTTTTTTTATTTCCTCCGAAGAATGGGGTTTATAAGCCAATTCTTTTTAATGTTACATGAGGTAGGTTTCGATTCACCCAGCCATTATTGGGTACCTGATTTTATTTTTCGGGGAAATTAATACCGACCACATTACCCCAAAAATCATGTGCCGAAAGTCTGTAAAATGTATGGTCACTAACACCATATTCCCTATACGCCACTTGGCGTGACATGGGTACTTTACTGTTTTTTTTTTACTTTTAATGTTGAAATCTTGTACTGTCTTCATTGCTCTTTTTCTTTATCCAAAGCATCTTAAGGTTTTTTTTTTCTGAAGTACTGTGTTTCGAATTAATCGAGTTACTTCCTTGCTGCTTGCGAGATTGTCCATGGTTCACAACCGTATGTTACTATCGGGAAGATACATGTCCTCAGTAATTTGAATTTTACAGCCTTGCTGATATTGTACCACATTTTCTTCGTGGCGTTTAATTTCTTTTTTTTTTGCTAATTTTATTGCTAAATAGATTAGACAGTTTCTGTTCATTTTACGGGCAAGGTCAGAAGATTGACTTTAAGTTTAATATGACGAGTCCCATGAACATCGTCACTGCATAGACATACTCTTAACACCTGTCGTTGGGAGCCTCGGTAGCCTAGTTGGGAAAACCACCCGACTGGACTACCAACGTTCGGACAACCCGTGTTCGATTCCCGCTGGGAGCAGTGTGAATTGTAAAAAAAAATACCCCCACGGTCGACCCACCCGTTGGCAGAAGTGGGTACCAGGGTATTACCCTGGGAAGGTGAGGAATGTCGCTTCGCATCTTAGTTTCGATGCTTGAGGCGAGACTATACAGAAATCTCCGAACATTTCTGGATAGGCGGCCGAGCACATATGGGTGTAAACTCGCGTGCTAAGACGTCGGTCCAAGTCTCGTACTTTACCTTTATCTTTACCTGTCTTATATGCTCAATTCCAGACCCATACATTTGGTCTAACACAATTATGGAAAACCCATGTTATAGCCACGATTTAATTTTTACTTTTCACAAAACGTCTACTTTCCAGCTACTGTTACTTGAATATATTTTCTGCCAGAAAACGAACTATAACATTTAATTCGAGTAACCAAATTGTTCTAACCAAAGTTACCTAGTCAAAATTTAAGTAAAATATGAAAGTTGTGAATCAAGTTTTATTGAAACAGAACCATTCTTTAAAAAAATACGTCATCAGTTTCTGAGTGATAAATTAAATAAAAGAACCTTAATTAATAAACTGATCAAAGTCTTCTACAACAGCCAAAGCTGATGATAATTATAAGTATAATGCCTTTTAAAAATAAATCAGTCGATGACAGAACAATTATCGATAACCCGTTATCGATCGTGTATAAAAATTCGAGCCGAACTAACGAGGAAAGACTTTTAGTAACAGACGAGGATCTGGCGATTTTCACAATTGTAAACACTTGGGGTCTAGGACAGTGCGTCACAGTTCTGGGTCTGGTTGTCAACACTCTGAACGTTCTTACGTTTGTTAAACAAGGAGTTAAAGATTCAGTCAACATAAGTCTTCTTGGGTTGACCATTTCTGACCTGGGCTCATTGCTGTTTCACTTCTTGGTTAATCTCTGCTGGACACCACCAATTATGAACCTAGATCTACCGTTTTACCCAAATCAATTTACATTCTTTCTTGTCTGGGCTCACATCTTATTTACAAGAGTTACAACAGGAACGACAGCCTGGATCACGTTTGAGCGATGTGTCTGCATTATGGCTCCACTAAAGATCAAGTCTATCATCACACCCAGAAGAACCGTCACTTTTATAACTGCTCTCTACGTCATCATGGCGGTAGCAGTTGGCCCCATGTTCTACACCACCAGACTGACGTTAATGTTTGATGTTGGAAGAAACAAAACCGTCTATGGGGTAACTAAGATTCCGAACAGAGCTCACATAGAAAGTTTTGCTTACTGGGGAAATAACCTCATACCGACTGTTTTCTTCATTCTCATCGTCATCTTCACGACTATTCTCATAAAGGGACTAAGAAAAAGTTCAAAATGGCGACTGCAGACGACATCTTTAACAAAAGGTAACGTCATGTCAAACAGGGACACAAAGATCTCAAAAATTGTCTTAATTATCTCCACTGTTTTCATTGGTTGTTATTTCCCGGGAGCGCTATTTTTTGTGTTTATTTTCATATATCCTTCAATACATTTTACAGGAAGACAGAAGAACTTTCTGATTGGAACATTTTACAGGAAGACAGAAGAACTTTCTGATTGGAACATTTTACAGGAAGACAGAAGAACTTTCTGATTGGAACATTTTCCATTTTACTTCATCTGGAAGGCATCAACGCCAGCGTCAATTTTTTTATTTACTTAAGCATGAGTTCAAAGTTCAAGGTTACTTTAAAAGAGGTACTTTGCTCAAGCAAAGCAGAAGTTGATAACAAATATATCGCTACATAAATTAAAATTATAACAAGAACAGAAACAGAATAAATATTGTTGGAATCAGTAAGACAAAATAATACAGAAAACAGTTAAAATAAAACAAAAACAAATCGTTTCTTAGACGCATTTTATGATGAGTATTTTAACACAACAAGAACTACAAATATGGATTATTATGCAGGAAAATATCTCAAGTACGGAACTTATAAATTAATATACGGTAGATGTTTTTGTTTTGATATAATCAAATTCACTTCTAAATGTTTAGTGTTTACGGATTAATGTATTTAACAAGCTTCTGTTTTTATATGATCTCACATTTATTTTATTTTTTATCTCAATAATTTTCTGTTTGTTATTTTAATACATAGCGAGTGTTGTTTTGACTTGCCTGGCTCATTTTAGTCTTTTTATGTCTTGAGTATTTTGTCGTCTGAGTTCAATAATCTCTGTTGTTTATGTAACATTTATTTTCGTTGTTTAATCTTGGTTTTATAGACCTTATTGTGTAACATATACTGATAGATCCTCTACTACACATCAATACTGATAGATCCTCTACTACACATCAATACTGATAGATCCTCTACTACACATCAATACTGATAGATCCTCTACTACACATGAATACTGATAGATCCTCTACTACACATGAATATTGATAGATCCTCTACTACACATTAATACTGATAGATCCTCTACTACACATGAATACTGATAGATCCTCTACTACACATCAATACTGATAGATCCTCTACTACACATGAATATTGATAGATCCTCAACTACACATGAATACTGATAGATCCTCTACTACACATTAATACTGATAGATCCTCTACTACACATGAATACTGATAGATCCTCTACTACACATCAATACTGATAGATCCTCTACTACACATGAATACTGATAGATCCTCTACTACACATCAATACTGATAGATCCTCTACTACACATCAATACTGATAGATCCTCTACTACATATCAATACTGATAGATCCTCTACTACATATCAATACTGATAGATCCTCTACTACACATGAATACTGATAGATCCTCTACTACATATCAATACTGATAGATCCTCTACTACACATTAATACTGATAGATCCTATACTACACATCAATACTGATAGATCCTCTACTACATATCAATACTGATAGATCCTCTACTACACATCAATACTGAAAGATCCTCTACTACATATAAATACTGATAGATCCTCTACTACATATCAATACTGATAGATCCTCTACTACACATTAATACTGATAGATCCTCTACAACACATCAATACTGAAAGATCCTCTACTACATATAAATACTGATAGATCCTATACTACACATCAATTCTGATAGATCCTCTACTACATATTAATACTGAAAGATCCTCTACTACTCCCCTTACCCTCTCAGTCAATCACAAACAGGTAACATCTGTCTTCATTAGACACTCATAAAAGAAGACAATCAGACAACGTATATTTGTGTAACATTCGACAAATACATTATCTGGAAAGAACCAATGAAGCAAATACGAACCAAGTCTATAAGAGAACTAGCCATTTCGAAAAAGTTAAATGGAGCAACTTATGTAGCACGTGGAAGAATATTAACAAATGTACAGCAGAACGTTTTCAAATCACACTTAGAATACAATCAAACATCATCATGGTGCTCAGCATTAATCAACCATACAGAGTTTGCATAATGTATACAACCAGGTGATATCTATATCTATATATATATATATATTTATATATATTACAGAGATGGGATTTATCAGAAGAATGTTGAAAGTTCCCTGGACAGCTAAAAAGACCAATGAGGAAATTCTCAAAGAGGTAAAAAAAAAAAAAAGGGAGCTCCTAAAAAACATCAGAAACGATCAACATGTAAACAATCAACATTTTTCCGGCACATCATGAGAAGAGGAAAGTTGGAATACTTGGTTACAACTGGCAAAATAAAAGGAAAGAAAGATCGCGGACGACAAAGAGAGAAAATAGTGGATAGCTTCGTGTCATGTCATGAAAAACAATCAACAGCAGAATTGATACAATGCACTGTGGATATAAGATTGTGGAAGGACATGATCGCCTACGCCTACCGGTATGGCAAATGATGATGATTATACAACCAGGCCCTCACTTATCACAGGCACTATGACATGTGTTGGAGGATTGTAGGGGAATTGGAAAAATGGCATGAATTCCAGCCCTAAAAGTCCTCAGAGATAAAAAGGTAGCACCACATAGAGAATCATTTTGTGAAATCATGACTATCCAGTTAGTGTAGACAACAAAACTTAGCAAAGTGACGACGCAAATGAAGCAGTTTTAGTACACAAAACAAAACCAATCTCTGGGCAGACAAATTCGCGATCTTCCACAAATAACTGTACCGTTAACACAATACGAATGCACCACGTAGACAAAGACACACATATGATTAAACATTAACACAGAAGTTAAATGTATAAATACTGAAAAACAGTCAAACAACACTGAAAGAGGAGTAATTAACCTCAGCATGCAAGATGAGGAGTACCCAAATGATACATGGATCTATTTATGCACATATGGATCATAAAGCAGCTGGTGCAATAAAAAACGAAGGAACGGAGATATTAAAATATTCTGACAAAAACACGGACTTTATAATTTATCAATATTCCCAGGAAGAATATTGCACAAACTTTGTTCTGAAACTAAAACCAACTTCCCACAGTGACAGAGGAATTATGTAACTCCAGCCTTGAACCACATCGGGTTATGTTTTTAACAGATGCAAAATCAGTACTTGAGGCACTCCAAACTATCATATCTGAGAGAAATGTCACACAAATTATGTTAACCAAAGAAATGTTGTATTGCAGTGGGTTGCATACCTCTATGGTTCACCATAAAAAGAGAAGGCTGTGGCAGATACTCAGAGGTGGCAATGGAGGCCACGACTTCACTAATATTTTATCACAGCATATGACACAATCACTTTCCAGCTCAATGAGTTAAAAGTCAGTGTACAACCATCCATTGTATTCACCGGTATAGCCGTGATAAGAGTTCAAGCAGTTATTAATAAATAGGCTTCAATGTCTAGAGAGGTCAAAGCTTCATCAACAGTACAACGAAATCTATCGAACGTACAATGTGTATGGAGGGCCTTTTCTACAATCATTTCCTCGTTGCCATGACAACAGAAGAATAACTAATAAGATGACGTTCTATCTTTTTTATTAAAACAGAAGTAGAGCCGATAGGAGGCGACCTTATCTAGTGCCTCTTTAAGATCACTGCGCTGCGTCTTTAAACAATGGAAGAACAAAACTGTAAGAGATGTTTCTCAACAACTAAACCATGTTTTCTTCTCATAATTTATTTCTACAAAACTAAGATATGATATTATTATAATTATGTTAAGTGAAGGAAATATTCCGAATAGCGTAAATTGCTGTAATGTCCAAAATTATCAGGTTAAAGGTCAACCTAAAGTTCGGATTCAATTCTTGGCTTCCTCACGTTTCGAACCCACCGTACGTCGTTGCATGCCGGCCAGGTTTACAGAACGGAACAACTAATCTTAGTGATCGTACACAAGCAGAAGACCAGTATGAAGAAAATGGCCAGAAACCTCAAAACGAAGCAGAATGGTTACCACCTTTTCTTCTTCTACCTTTCAGCTCCCTGTGGAACATAGGTCTTCAACAAACACTATAAAGTCGTTCTGTTTCTTGCCATTCTTTTAAGATCGTTCCATGTCTTCCCCATCATCTTCATCTATGCTTCTGTGTCTTTTCCCCTGGGGATTCCAAAAAGGGCCTGTTGTGTAATACTCTCAGTTGGCTTCTGCAGTGTGTGTCCTATCCAACGCCATCGTCTCCGCTGTATCTCTTTATCCACTGGTATTTGTCTGGTACATTTCCATAATTCATTTTGTCCTTACCACCTACTTCACAAAAATACAACTTCATCATTTTCTAACAAAAAAACTGAGCACGATTTACTTCTGTGAACAAAGTTCAAGATCTGAAACATAAACAAGTGTTCGGGGAGGGATGGGGCTGGGTAGTCTAGAGATACGGCGTCGGCCCTATGACAAGAAATGACCTTGGTTCAAAGCCCACCAGAACCTGTGGTAATTTTTTTCAAAAATAGGAAATATGAATCCGTGGTTCCTTTATGATGTAACCCTCCCCTGATCTCGTAGGTAGTCAGATCCGATGTCTAGCCTTCTCGTATAACGGCAACAAACAGAAGATCGCATGTTCCTCGTTAAAGAACTATTGGCAGTTAACATCGAGAATGGTAAGTTTATTATTACTGTTTATGATAGATGATGATCACTGGTAGCTAAGGTGGTGTTCGATATTGTATAAGGAGCGTTTCTCACAGTTTGAGATAGACGGTGATCAAACTAGATAAGGTGGTGCTCAATATTCAATAGGGAACGTATTTCCTTATAAGAATGTTTATCGAATGTTGTGAGTAATCAATCCTGCCGAGCTCTGTCACAAACTTGCAAGTCAAAATGTAATCGATGTTCACAATGGTGTTGTCGTCTACTTTGTTCTTGCCGGACACCTCCAAAGTGTTGACCTTCTTGTGAAGGAACTCTCGAGCTTGCTAGCATCTGGCGAATAAAACTGAGCCTGGATACTAAGTCTACTCTAATCATTAGGACATTGTATGTCGCCGTGGAAGAATTCTTTAAGTTTTGCTTACAAATATAATTACACTTCTGCCCCATGTCCTCCGTGATCGGAGTCACAGATGTGTGGAATTTGGTGCTTATTTTATTAAGCTGCGGTTGTAGCAATACACTCTCATGAACTCATCTCTTGGTGACATCAGAATATAGTGACCGCCATGAACTTTATCGACGATACACATTTTTGACGGAGCAATAAAATCTTGACAGAAAATCACTAACGCTCTAATCTTTTCTAATTGAAACAAAGCTCTGGAGAACAATGCACTGGAGTTAACGTATGCAACAGTTTGAGGAAAATAATCAGGTTCGTTGTGACGGCTTTTTATTTCCATCTCGAAATGACATATTAGTTCTAATATAGCAAACTTTGCATCGATTACAAATGAAGATGCACATGAGTCTAGTACATACCCCGCATTCTTAAAATGAATATTTTATGGAAGTGGTTTCAATTTGTGACACCACACACACAAACATTTTCTCTTAAAGTCAACATTTATTCATGAACGGTATTATGAACGGTATTTTAGCACTTTATGCTCGTAAAATTTAAAAAAAATAAAATCTAGTTTGGCAAATCTGTAAGTTTCGGGGCTGCAATTAGAAAATGTTTAACTTTAAAAGTTTATGTTTTAAGATAGAGCTTCTTCTAATCGTAAAAAACATTTTTGTTTCGTTTCATGCTTAATATAAGAATTATGTGTTTTTTTATTTTCCTGGAAAGACGCTCAAGGGCCAAAAAAACTAAAGTATCATTGACAAACAACTGTGATTTGAATTAATTTGTTTTCTTCCTGGAAAGTGAACGGAGATTTAAAAAAAAAACGATTCACATCTGATATGAATACCTCACGCTTCTGTAGTCAGCTTTTGTTCAACTCACACTTCTGTAGTCAGCTTCTGTTCAACTCACACTTCTGTAGTCAGCTTTTGTTCAACTCACACTTCTGTAGTCAGCTTATGTTCAACTCACACTTCTGTAGTCAGCTTTTGTTCAACTCACACTTCTGTAGTCAGCTTATGTTCAACTCACACTTCTGTAGTGAGCTTATGTTCAACTCACACTTCTGTAGTCAGCTTTTGTTCAAATCACACTTCTGTAGTCAGCTTCTGTTCAACTCATACTTCTGTAGTCAGCTTATGTTCAACTCACACTTCTGTAGTCAGCTTCTGTTCACCTCACACTTCTGTAGTCAGCTTCTGTTCAACTCACACTACTGTAGTCAGCTTCTGTTCATCTCACACTTCTTTAGTCAGCTTCGGTTCAACTCACACTTCTGTAGTCAGCTTCTGTTCAACTCACACTTCTGTAGTCAGCTTCTGTTCGCCTCACACTTCGGTAGTCAGCTTCTGTTCACAACACACTTTTGTAGTCAGTTTCTGTTCGCCTCACACTTCTGTAGTCAGCTTCTGTTCACCTCACACTTCTGTAGTCAGCTTCTGTTCACAACACACTTCTATAGTCAGCTTCTGTTCACCTCACACTTCTGTAGTCAGCTTATGTTCAACTCACACTTCTATAGTCAGCTTCTGTTCACAACACACTTCTGTAGTCAGCTTCTGCTCACTTTAAAATTCTGTAGTCGGCTACTGTTCAACTCACACTTCTGTAGTCAGCTTCTGTTCAACTCACACTTCTGTAGTCAGCTTCTGTTCACCTCACACTTCTGTAGTCAGCTTCTGTTCACAACACACTTCTATAGTCAGCTTCTGTTCCCCTCACACTTCTGTAGGCAGCTTCTTTTCACCTCACAATTCTGTAGTCAGCTTTTTTTCACCTCACACTTCTGTAGTCAACTTCTGTTCACCACACACTTCTGTAGTCAGCTTCTGTTCATCACACACTTCTGTAGTCAGCTTCTGTTCACTTCACACTTCTGTAGTTAGCTTCTGTTCACTTCACACTTCTGTAGTCAGCTTCTGTTCACCTCACACTTCTGTAGTCAGCGTCTGTTCACCTCACACTTCTGTAGTCAGCTTCTGTTCAACTCACACTTCTGTAGTCAGCTTCTGTGCACTTCACACTTCTGTAGTCAGCTTCTGTTCACCTCACACTTCTGTAGTCAGCTTCTGTTCACCTCACACTTCTGTAGTCAGCTTCTGCTCACTTCACACTTCTGTAGTCAGTTTCTGTTCACCTCACACTTCTGTAGTCAGCTTCTGTTCACCTCACACTTCTGTAGTTAGCTTCTGTTCACCTCACACTGCTGTAATCAGAGTTGTGTTAGGCCGACAGGATTTACAGAAAAAAATGTATCAGAGAACTATGACATAAGTGACTGGCACACACAGCCCTGCCCTTGGATGAAAATCCAAGAACTTGTGCGAGTTTGTTGCCCATGACATCCTCCGGGAGACAGTGAATGGGTTAAGGTAAATGTGCCAAAGACGCCAGTGTTTCTATCTATGAACATTGGCAGAGGTGAAAAGCTCGGAGCATTGTGTGTAAGTCTGTTGTACAAAACAGGTGAAAATTTACGAGTTTATAACCATCATGCTGCAGGAATTTAACATTTAAAGTATGGAGCGAGAAAGAAGAATTTGCCTGCCTGCAATTACCACGTTGGGTAAGTAAAACATTACGCCACTTGGTGTCCCTCTAAATGAGATTCTCCACCTTTATACTTGCCCTGGGAGCTCTGATGTCGATTTTTCTTTATTAAAACACTGTTTCACAAATAAGAATATTTAAACAACGCTGGAAGTATGTACATACATATGTCATCGTTGAATCGTCTGTACATACATATGTCATCCGCGTTCGAGAAGCGTTTGTCGTTGCAACATTAGTTCTACAGACAAACACAAACGACATTATCGAAACGTTTTTCAGTCTCCTTTCTTACTGAGTTCAAAAAGGTCAGATTCTATCTCCCGACCGATCGCTGTCTACATTTACTCAATTCTAAATGGATACCAATGTCGGAGATCTTCTCTGGAGAAAGAAAATCGGCCTGGCGTAATGCTAACCACATTGTTAAACAATAAATCTTTGACCACAACATTTGGGCACTAAAATTATTTTTCTTGTGCCACGCTTTAGGTCTGATTATTTTTATTTCTGGGACACGGGATTTTTTGTTTTATTGTAACAAAAGTTATATTTTTAATTTTTCTTTTGGCCAATGATGTTTGTAAAATATTCCAACGATTTGTCTTTCTACATAACTCAATGAAATAGATAGCTTAATTTTAGGCTATATACATATATATATATATATATATAACAATAAACGGAATGTGAATACATTATCTTTTATATAGTTTCAATAACAGATGGTGAATTATGCTTGAATAAAATATATATTCACCGCTATTGTCAAAATTAAACATAATTAACTCCTTCCGTACGTTTCGACGCACCAAGCTCCATGCCGATTTCCGTTTGTCTGCAACGCAAGTATTCAGCCCTACCCTATCCGGGAGATACTTGTCTTAACAGGAAAAAATACAGATACACTATGTATTTCCGAGCTGTGATCGCAGCCTTATGCTATAGTCATGAGAACACCTGCGCGAAAGACATTGCCTACGAAGCTAATTTTTTAGTTAGCTGAGTGGCAGTGTTCCCTAGCGTTTGACTTTTCGTGGCAAGGCGCTGTGCCACTGAGTACGGGTTCGATCCTGCGTTGGTCTATATTTTTTTCTGTTGTTGATTATTTGTCAATTTCTCCGAGTGCTGTAAACATACCTCTTCCTCTGAATCGATTCGCTGATTATCGCATCTGAAGTTTTCCTCTATAATAATATTCATTTATTATTATTTGTCTCCGATTTCCGTCATGTACGTTTAGCCGCACAGTGCGGTTAAGTTTGATTCGTGTAAAGGAATACATCTAGAGACAGTTCAGAACTACAACTACCTGGGACATACTATAACCAGTGATGGAAAATGTACAACTGAAATAAATAAAAAATAGGTATGGCAAAATGTAATTTCAATGCCATGAAAAATATACTAACAACAAAACAAATAACACCAGGGCCAAAACTAAGAATAGCAAAATGTTACATCTTCTCAATATTCATGTATGGTTCAGAAACATGGACATAAGACAAGAAAACAGAACAGAAAATTGAAGCCTTTGAAATGTGGATTTATAGAAGAATAGGTAAAATTGGATGGAAAGAAAAGAAAACAAACGAGGAAGTTTTAAAACAACTAAAAATGAAAAGAGAACTACTAAACACAATTAGAGCATGACAAATGAAATTTGTAGGTCATGTTAAAAGACACAACAGCCTAATAAAAGTAATATTGAAGGGGAAAATACAAGGTAAAAAAGGCAGAGGCAGACCAAGTCTAACATGGACTAGTAACATCAAAAGATGGACAAGTCAGCCCTTGAAAATCTGCACCATCAAAGCAAGAGACAGAGTGGAATGGCGCTCCATGGTAGCCAATTTTCGATGCGGAGACGGCACTCAATGATGATGATGAGTGTAAACCGCCATGGGCGTTATGGGCTCGCGAGGAAAGTATGTCGGTAGCTGGACCCAGGATGCAAGATGCCCTAGGTGAACTTGAAAAGTGGACGAACACCTGGTTCTTACCAATCATCTCTTATTATTTTAAGCAAATGTTTATACAGCGATTGTAGAAGTGTCTGTAGAAGAAATCAGTGAAAATCATAACCATTCACTGCAACGTCTGAATTAAGACAGGAATGTGTTCAATCACTACCCGTGTTCATTACTACGTACACAGTGCAAGCAACGATGTCAATCCTCAAAAAAATAAAATAGTAACTACTCTTTGGAGTTGAGTAAGACATGATAACAAAAACAGCGGAGAAATGGCAACATCTCATATCTATGAACCAAAAGTGTAATACAGGTATTATGAGTTTCATCACAGAAAAAAAGCTATATAAATTGGAAAAGAGAATCAAAACGTAGATATATCATTTTAGGACCCGGGCATAAAACATATATCAGAATTCAACAATATAGAAATAACATTCTTCGAAGATGGCAAAATAGATAAAGAAATGAACACTCGGTGAAGTAAAGCAAATCGCATTTTGGGACAACTAGAGCCTCTCCAACACTTGAAGACAGTGCCGATCAGCACAATGTGACGTCTTATAAAAAGCATACAGTGACACACTGTGTCACTCACATACAGTGACACACTATGTCACTCACATACAGTGACACACTGTGTCATTCACATACAGTGACACACTGTGTCATTCACAAGTCAGAAAAAAAAATTAGTCACCACAGAAATGGGATGTTTGAGAGAAGCTGTAGGAGTGGCCCATCAGGGATACAAATCAGAATGAGTAATGGTTCTCGTAGAAGCCGTTTATAATTTATAAAATACATAGACAGCAAACAGAATGGCTTGTTCAGCTGGAAAGAATATATAGTAATGTCACACAATGCATTTTCAAAAGATAGGAGAAGGACGCAGAGCTCGGGGCAGACACAGAACACGTTTGATTGACAACATCAGAGAAAAGACAACATCATCACGAGACTGAGGCTGCTACAGGAACAAAGGCTATCACTTCCTGTCTCTCTCGACACCTGCAACGGTAGAGGTGGATGACAAGGGAAACACAAACTGATGGTTTAATGTAACTCTCTAGTTATGGTAATTAAATATTTGTTGATGGATAAAGACATTGAAAGACCACTATATAGTGGATTAGTAAATTGTTAAACCCAGTCCGTTATTTGCAACCCAATAGTAGTCAATTCTATTCAAGAAAACTTTAATAAGAGAGTATATGTTCCTTCAACGATCGCACGTCGGGAATAGGCTTTTATTTCTATCACTAAACTTGACTGTTATATTATTAATGAATGTCTTATAATACATCATCATCATTGAGTGCCGTCTCCGCATCGAAGGTTGGCTACCATGGAGCGCCATTCCACTCTGTCTCTTGATTTGATGGTGCAGATTGTCATAGGTTGACTTGTCCATCTTTTGATGTTACTTGTCCATATTAGTCTTGGTCTGCCTCTTTTACCTTGTATTTTTCCTTTCAATATTACTTTTATTGGGCTGTTGTGTCTTTTAACATGCCCCCAAAATTTCATTTGTCTTGTTCTAATTGTGTTTAGTAGTGTCTAATGATTATTCATAGATTGTGAAGGGACATGATCACCTACGCCAACCGGCAAGGCACATGATGATGATGAGTGTCTAATACATAATGCCGACAAACAACACTTCTTGATTTCAAGTATTTTAAAATCAAAACTTATTGAAATATGTTAATGAATTTTTAAAAAAACCGTAAATACAATAACTCAAAAATCTTCTTTTATGTTCCACAAAATCTCAAACTCCTCAACGAACATCTGCCAAAAAAGACTGGCCACGCTGGACTAAAATAACCAGGTTTTCTTCAAGTGGTCCCCTAGTTCACCGAACCTAACTGCTTGTGACTTTTTCCCTAGAGGGTACGTAAAGGACAGAGTGTTGTACCTCCACTGCCCACAGCAAACCTGGATGATCAGAAGCTATAAACATGACCACACCAGACATGCTACAGAGAGTTTTCCCCAGGTAGATTATTGCATCGATGATTCCTGAGAAACGGCTGGGGCGTACATCAAGTATGTGTGAGACCAACTAATACAACACGGAACTTTATAAGATGCCACTTTAGCCACCGATATATAAGAGTATTCTAATCAATTTTAATTGTATAACTGCATGAAATGATGGAGTGTTTTTGTGGACAACCTGAAGATGGGACATACTGCAGAACGTAAATGATCAGAACGTGACACGACATGTTTAGCTTATGTAATTGATGACTAAATGTAGGAACAGTATTTGTAAACAGGACCCATCAGTTGCGTAAACATTTATTGTCAGATTTGGTATCTAATTTTATGTCGGCGAGGGGCTAATATGGAATATTGATCATTCTCTAGTACTATAGGAAGAGAGTGTGAAGGAGCAGGCAGACGAACCTAACATTAGATTGGTTAATCGCTGTCAGTTACCAAGCAATAATTGTGTTAACAGCTAATGATTGATCTTCCATGATTTGTAAAGAGCACCAACTTATCGTTAAAGCGTCCAAGACTGGTGTAAATGTAATTTGTTCTCGTGGCCTGAAGCGCTGATTAATACCAAGTGTATTAATCAAATTATTAAAAAATATCAAACTTTTAAAATCCAGTCACAAACTATTAACGTTTAAAATGCGCACATCTGTTAACCAACATATCGAACATGACACTAGGCCTCGAGACCGATAATTATGTTCTATTTCTTTATGAAATTATGCAATTTACCAACATCTCATACTAGTCTACATTCCACTTTTTGTGTGTGTTTCTGTAAAGTATAAAATAAAGTTCAGGAACAAGTTGTATCGTGGCACTTCAACCATGATCTAGAGCATCTTAGCTCACAATTACTTACGAGTTTTGATAGATGTAATTGCAAGCTAAATCACATTGTATGTAATCATCCTAGGCGATATTTTTTGTTTGTTTTACATTCCACCTGAGTTTATTGATACCATTGTTTTTAGTTCAACAGACGTACTGTGGGAAACAGACCAAATAATGAGAAAGCATAGAAATGACAAGGTATAAGATACATAGAAAGTGTTTACGTTTTAAAAGAAAATAGTTACATTAAACAAACACTAAAATACGTTTATTTCATATTTGCCAGCAATTTCAATTTTACTATTATGCTGCTGTTTTATGATATAATATTTTTGCTTTCATTAATGATACCAACAATTGAATCATATCTTTATGTCGTTAATGATACCAACAATTGAATCCTATCTTTATGACGTTAATGATACCAACAATTGAATCCTATCTTTATTTCGTTAATGATACCAACAATTGAATCCTATCTTTATTTCGTTAATGATACCAACAATTGAATCATATCTTTATGACGTTAATGATACCAACAATTGAATCATATCTTTATTTCGCTAATGATACCAACAATTGAATCATATCATTATGACGTTAATGATACCAACAATTGAATCATATCTTTATTTCGCTAATGATACCAACAATTGAATCATATCTTTATGACGTTAATGATACCAACAATTGAATCATATCTTTATTTCGCTAATGATACCAACAATTGAATCATATCTTTATGTCGTTAATGATACCAGCAATTGAATCCTATCTTTATTTCGCTAATGATACCAACAATTGAATCCTATCTTTATTTCGCTAATGATACCAACAATTGAATCCTATCTTTATTTCGATAATGATACCAGCAATTGAATCCTATCTTTATTTCGATAATGATACCAGCAATTGAATCCTATCTTTACGTCGTTTAGTTTCTATGGGAATCTATATATTGTTAATGTTGTTAAAAAAATAGGTCGTATTTAAAGTAATACATTACGATAAAAGTTGTAATTCCACCATGCCCACACTTACTTACTTTAACTTAATAGTGACCCATAGTTCCTGATCCCAGTCCAAGATAGAGGATTGACATTTTCATGCTTGGTATTGTCAGTTGATAGATAACCGTTTGTCGCAGCCATCGTGAAGCACCGATTGCTATTGAAAATGAAGTATTGAGACTTTAAAAGAAATGTCAAAGTTTAATTAAGACCTGACAGTTAATTCAACTTTTGATCTCAAAATTAAGACGATAATTGCTTGTAATTAGCTTGTTCCTTGTAGAATAAGTCTTAATGTCAATCAAGAAAAGAAGAGAGTAAGGAATTAATCAAACTCGCTAAGAAGAATAAAATATACCAGGAAGGGAATAAATAAAAGAAGTAGACAGCTTCGTGTATATCTAAGATTGCACAGATTGAAAAGGCGACACGAATAAAAAATTAAATTCAGAATAGCAAAAGCAGAACTAAGTTTCAGATACATTAATCAAACATGCAAATGAAACCTTCTAAGCATAAAAGCATATATGACTGTGCAATTTCTCCATTTGGTTAAAAAAAAACAAGTACTCAAAATAAAGTATGCGTTCAAAATAACTCAATAAAATTCATTCTACATTTAGAGATGGAGAAAACAGTTTTGTAAAGAAAGCTAAAGAATCAGTCATGCCTGACCACAACAGATCAGTTGAAAAGAGCAGAAGAAGTTCAAAGGGAATAAGTTAACGAGCGAACAAATACTGGCCAAGTCTGTGCTATAGAAAGCTGTTGAGCTGGGCGAATCAAGACATGTGACTGTCTTTTTTCTTTCTGTCTTTCTATTATCTTCTGCCCTACTTTGTTTTCGTACTCTTCTTTCTATCTATCTGTCTGTTACTCGTGAACTTGTATTCTTGAGCTCGTCAGTGCTTGTTGACGTCCACCCTGTGCCGCCGTGGAGAGGTACCCTCGCGTACCGATAACCATGCTCATACCGATAACCATGCTAATTATCAACACATAAGAACACAGGTGATCTCTGATCGGCAGCCTTCTTGGTTTATTGTTTCTTCTACTAGTCAGTTCTTACAGATTCATACATCTTGATAAAACAATCAAAGTTTATTTATTCAATTCCACTCTTACTTCATCCTCTATTTATTATTCTATCTTATTCCTATAATATATTTATTATTATTCACTACAATCCTATGTTGGACCGTTCCCCATCGAACGGCCCATCCTATTCTAACTATTTCTGTTGCCGGCTCTGTTAGCAATCGTCCATTCGCAAATATCTGTCGCTGAGTTCATCTGATTAATTCTCCTCTGCTGGTCAATCCTGTCCTCATGTCCTTCCTTTGACTCGGGCTATCCCTTGGGTTCCATCTCAGCCGCTTCGCTTCATATTTCTCTACGATCACTCTTACTTTCCATGGCTCTCAATTAGTCAACCGCTCTGTATCGCTGCCGATCTCCAACTGACTCTACTCGTTGTTCCTTCCCAACCGTCTCTCGCTCACTGCGTCATTATATTTCTTTCACGTCACTTCTCTCCCTCTGCTTCCACCAATTCTATGTGGAAGTAGAATTGGTACTGCACCAATTCTACTTCCAAATCCCTTGGTGTGCAATTCCCTTCTATAGAACAAAATACAGGTACAACAACTTAAACGTTGCTCTGGACAAAAATATAAAAATTAGGACCTTTAAATGACGAGAATGGCGGGCAAGTGACAAGACAAAACATTTGGGAAAATGAATCGAACATATTCATCAAGACAATGGTAACTCGTTCATGTGATAAGAGTGGACAACTACCGTATTCCTAAAGGATTATTTTATCGGGAACTTAGGGACGAAAAGAGACAAAAGGGCAGACGTGCTGAGACATAATGATGTTTGCAGGACTTCGTTGTGAGAATTCTCTCTCAATGAAATAAACTGAGAGAATCCGGCATCAGTTTGTATGTAGCACAAGAAGAACACAATTAAGGAAAGGCAACTTTAGAGAAAGACTTCGATCTTAAAATCAGAAGATAAAAGCTGCAGGAGATGATGTCAGACATCAGAAATACACCTTTTTTTATTCGGTTGTCGGGTGATATGTCTATCCAATATTGACAGATTCAGTCATGAGAACATCAACGTGGACAATTAGAACAAGTGGAGAAATTTAAATACCTCGGAAAGTCTAGTAACAAACGAAAATTCACAAGCAGCAGAAAAAGGTTCAATATGCAACAAGGCTTATCAAATCATTGGACAGCTATCACCACTATTGTCCAACAGGAAAATAACTCTAGAGGCAAAACGGGAACTCTACAACACAATTTTCATTCCAACGTTATGCTACCAATGCCAGTCCTGGACTAATGATTCATGGACTATGACAAAAATAACCACAACCGAGATTAAATGTACTAGACGAATCGCAGAGGTAAAGTTCGATCCCAACCGACGGCTTCCGGGTTCACCCAGCTTTTAATGGGCACCGGATTTTTTTCTGGGAAAGTAAATCGGCACGGGCGTAATACTGACCACTTTACCCCAAAATTTATGTGCCGACGGTCTGTAAAATTGATGGTCACTAACACCATATTCCCTACATGCCACTTGGCGTGACGTGGGCACTTTACTTTTTACTTACGTGATACGACAGAAAGACCAATACACAACACAACGAGCCTTTAATAAACATTGCAAGAATACCAGAATCAAGGGCCGGCCACAACAAAGATGCAATATGAGAAACACTATGAAACATAACACAAGCAGATGTCAACAGAAGAGCAAACAACTGTTAATCATATCAGTCCTCGACGCTGAAAGGCAAATGAAACAGGAAAGAAGAAGTCAAGGGGAGAAGCTCTGTAAAGCAATGTCCAGCGTAATAGATCAAATATATGACTAAACTACTGGAAAATAATGATTGCTTGATTCTAATCATCTGTTTTTAACAGGTTTTCATAAGCGCTTGTACACTATCTGTATTTTATCATTATTATTTTTTAAATTAATATCGAGGTTTTTTAAATTGTAGATTAGTCCAGGAGAGCAAACTAAACATACAATATATATATAACGACTGGGAACATCTGGCAAGTGATCACACATCATGGAGAGCATGTATAAGGAACGGTATAACACCATTTGAGACTGTGCTAAGGCAAAACTTAGACGAGAAAAGACTCATGAAAAAGGATGGAAAACCCTGTGGACTAGTGGGCCTAACTTGTTCATTCTGTGACCGCGTGTGTTTGTCATTGGTCAAATTAGCCACGAGAGAAGAAGCTGTTCGACAAAAACCAAACCTAAAAAAAATACACTGTAGCCTCTACTAGACCGTCAGACATGACTAAAAAGGCCATATATATATATATATATATATATACACAAGCAGTTTTTCAACGATTCTTAGAGACATTTCGCGAATGGTCGCATTCATTGCATCGCCACTTCTATGTTAAATATTAATTGTTTAGTTCAAGAAATGATCACAATAATCAGTGTACTAGTTTCTTCACACTTTATATTGTTGACCTTAATAGACTGCTTTTTAAAATCTTATCATATGTCTTTTTTCAACCAATCAGATTAAAGCTGTTAAAAAGGTGGTTCTACTACCAACGTCGTCGGACTGAGGACTTTCACATGCTGATAAGTTTCATTCACCAGAAATATTATAGAAAGCATCAAGGACAAAGGTTGTCATTATCTATCTCATCAACAGTCATAGTTTCCGCTAATTCCAGGTTTTACTGCCTGTATATCAAGAATTATCGATAATAGGCAGTGCAGACCGTTCCTTGTGCACAAAATATAAGTCGATAATCAACAAGGACAGAACATTTTATTTAAAACAATCAATTCATGAACTCTCGATATCATTTAACATAACCAGTCTACCATAATAAAGGGACATAAGTTAATTTATTATTGCCTCATTTATTATATATCTATCATAATATAATTCACATGTTTTTGTTGTGTGTACTGTAATTTGTTAACACTAGTCTGCACATTATTTGTTACTTTGAAATTCAATTTAGTTTCATGGCCGACGAGATTTGAATTGATATTAGTATCTGTCTTGGGTGTGAGCGATTTAAAGTTGTATAAAGATTTCCATCCATTAAGTCTGCTTCATCAGCAGCACGCAGGAACAAAAATGGTCGTGATAGCTTTTAATTTCTCTTCCTTTAACGACAGAAGTGTAGGTAATGATTATACTGTAGGTAATTCATCATTTTCTGGAATTCAAAATGTGACAACTGAAAATGAAGAAAGACTTTTAATATCTGATCACGATTTGGGTTACTTTACCGTGATAAACACTTGGGGTCTGGGACAGTGTGTCACCATCCTGGGTCTGATTGTCAACGTTCTGAACGTCATCACGTTTGTTAAACAAGGAGTGAAAGATTCTGTCAACATAAGTCTTCTTGGATTAACCATATCCGACCTGGGGTCTCTGGTGTTACACTTGTTACTTAATCTTTGCTGGACTCCATCGATTATGAAAACTGACCTGCCGTTCTACCCTCAACAGGTGATGTACCTCGTTTTTTGGATTCACATCTTCTTCACGAGAGTCACGACTGGAATAACAGCCTGGATCACGTTTGAGCGATGTGTCTGCATTGTGGCTCCTCTAAAGATCAAGTCTATCGTCACGCCCAGAAGAACTGTTATTGTTATAGTTGTGCTCTACGTCACTATGGCAGCCGCTGTTGCTCCCATGTTCTACACTACCAGACTAACATGGATATTCGATGTTGGAAGAAACACATCTGTTCTCGGGGTCACGAAGATTCCGGAGGGAAGTAAAATAGAGAAAGTAGCTTTTTGGGGCAATAATCTTTTACCGACCTTCTTCTTCATTCTCATCGTCATCTTCACAGCCGTTCTGGTAAAATCATTGAGAAATCATTCAAAATGGCGACAGCAGACGACATCTTCGACAAAAGGAATGACAAACAGGGACGCAAAAATCTCAAAGATTGTCCTAATTATTTCCGTTGTGTTTATTTTTTGCTACTTTCCCAGCGCCGTTTCTTTTCTGTTCATACTTAGATATCCCTCGATAAACTACAAGGGAAGACAAAGGAATTTAATGATTGCAATTTTCTCTATTCTAATTCATCTTGAAGCCATTAACGCCAGCGTTAATTTTTTTATTTATCTCAGCATGAGTTCAAAGTTCAAGATAACATTGCGCCAGATATTTAGCTTACGCAAGACAGAAGAAAGTAGTAATGAAGCATCTACATCTTAAAGTTGCTATAAATTATGAGAACTGAAAAAATGCCATCTTAACCAGGTTTTAATCTCAGCCGAAACTATGTTGAAGGCTTGAAAGGTGCACGCTTAATAAGTGATTGAAAACTAGGATAGCCGTCAGGATTCCCCTTTCGCAGGATTCGATGATAACGTTCCTGTAAACATTTTTAAAAGACTAAAAGCACCGTGTTCAAATTAAAAGTGAATTGGAATGTAAATTACATAAATTCATTTTTAAACATCACTTTCGTTCTTTCTTTCTTTTATATTTTGTTTTCATATTTTATATACGATCATTTTTTAGTTGCAGAAAACAAAAGAGTTTTAAAACAGATTTCTCGACAGTTGTTTTTATTTTTAATGTAAAGCCCTTACAACAAAGTCATGAAGGAAACATACACTGATGACTGCTGACATTACATAAGTCTAAAATCGACGACAGCAGAAGATAAGCCATGTTCTCAAAGGGTCTTAGACAGTTATCCTGAGAGTCTTTATTTAATGCATTCCACCAAGTGAGACGAGGAATGGTTGTTTGTACTAGTCTATTTCTGTTTTCATTCTTATCTACACGGTTTTGATGTTCAACAGTCTTTGAAAATGGATACCGTAGATTTTTTATGGTAGAAATAGGGTATTCTTTTGTGATAGTGACAATATTGTAGTTAATGTTAATAACACTGCAAGGGCGCTAGCATTATAAAGGCAATACGTCATAAAACGAACCAAGTAGCCGTCTGTTACGTTTCTTTTTGTAAACAAACTGACATATCAATAGTGCCGTTCATCGTTGATATTTCTGACTTCCGACGTGTTTGTTCATTTCAGAAATAGAACTTAAATATTATTGTTCTCTTGTTATATTTAAGCTGATTCGAAGACCATATATCTTAACAATTGTAACTTATTATTACATTTTCCTTTGTTTCGTTTGTTTCTGCTTCATGTCTTTCTTTTGTAATGTTCTATCCACCTTGTTTGCCTAAATTCCGTACCTTTCGTCTCGTCCCCACCAACACTATTTTCTGTCATATCGCTATGATTTGTGTTTTATTAAACTCTGACATCAGAGCAGAATAAGATCTTTTTGATGATTAGGAGTAGTGGCTATAAACTCCAGGATGGAAAACATATAACAATTGGTATAGCACTTTTACAAACAAGAAGACATTATATAATAACAAACGTTTCGGCACTAGCTCTTCATCAGTATGACAAGACAATAAACAAATGCTAGGCGATTGCAATGATAGATCAGTTCTTAGTTTAAGTCAGAGTCTTGTGAAGACATTGCCACCAGGATTACATTTCAACGGAACGAAAAAAGTAAACTAGAAAGGAAGAAAACGTCATAACTCTTATTCCCGCCTTTGATCCCAGCACTAGATTATACGGTGCAGCATATGCCCATTAACAACATGAGCTCAGATAATTCTTAGAATATCCTAGATATCAGCTGGCAGGACCAGCCGTCAGTTATATGAAATTGGTGGCAAGCAGCTCTAAGTTACATGAACTACTAGTTCGCAAACGGTCGTTACTAGTGTAAACTATCAATTATTTACCCAAACAACAAATCGAGTTATTGAGTTATTTGTGAATCATTATCATTGCACTCCGAAATGTCCATAGGGGCTCAGATCCCCCCCTCCCCCCCCTCCTCACCTCAGCAAGTTTCGCAGTGTCCAGCGACTGACGACTCCAGTTCCGTGTTGGTTGAATAGTCTTCTTACACGCCCACCAAGTTTCTCGTTTCTGACTGTACCCATCTTAACTTCCATCTCTTTCATCCGAAGGAGTGACGTGGACTCATTGTTGTCGAAGTCCTGTGTCCTTCCTACTTCCCGGAGGACATTGACGATGTCCGCCCGATCCAATGGTTGACCGTCCTCAACAATAGCGCAGCTACCTGTCCGCTCTTTCATTTCCCCATACTCCCGCATGTTCTGGGACATAGACAAAGGTGACCTTACGTATTTATGACTTCTGCAATGACTCTAACCATTGCCTGAGTACAGATCCCGCCTCAACTTTTCTTATCATGCTCATCGAATCACTCAGTATACAGACGTGGGTGTAGCCATATGCATCTAACCAGATGAATGCCCAGGTCACAACAAATAAATACAAATAATGGATATGATACAATTTCAGTTACACATAGCCAGAACTTGATATCCCTTTCGACACACACACATAAGTAAAAGAGAAAGTGAAGAAAGAAGTCAGTATGGTTAAAATGACAGAGCGGTGACAACATTCACTCTACAGTCCTACATTTTTTTGCAGGGAAGACGACACAATTCAAACATGTGAATCTGAACATGAAATAAAATGCATACCGATGTTAATATAACAATAAGAGCAAATGGCGACAATAGACGAAAGATAAAATAATAAAATCACCCTGGATGATAATATTTTGGTTGGTACTTGCCAGATAATAAATATACATCCCATCAGTCCACAAGCCTGGGAGTATTTGGGGCACTACTCACACTTTTCCAATTGATTTATATCTACAGTTTCTCTTTGGGATTTTGCAAAGTTGAGGTTGGTATATTCTTTGGTATTATCTCCCCGTCTATTATTTTTTGGTCTAACTTTTCTTCTTTATCCCCTTATAATTCCTCGTGGTATCGTCTTTGCCAGGCAAGATGATTGAGATACGTGGACAAGTCATTTCATTTTGCATTCTTCACAATAATCAAAAGGCCCTCATGTACTCCAATTGATTGCTGTATCCTTTTACAAACGTTTTCATTTATGATACGATCTAAGTGTCACCCAAAACCTTAGGATATAACTTTTTATCTCTATCTACAGCCTATTTTTATCTTGTATAGATCTGCTGTAATGGTCCATGTTTGGCAAGCCAACAGAGAAAAAAAACATGTATATCTACATCTCTATCTACAGCCTATTTTTATCTTGTATAGATCTGCTGTAATGGTCCATGTTTGGCAAGCCAACAGAGAAAAAACATGTATATCTACATCTCTATCTACAGCCTATTTTTATCTTGTATAGATCTGCTGTAATGGTCCATGTTTGGCAAGCCAACAGAGAAAAAACATGTATATCTACATCTCTATCTACAGCCTATTTTTATCTTGTATAGATCTGCTGTAATGGTCCATGTTTGGCAAGCCAACAGAGAAAAAACATGTATATCTACATCTCTATCTACAGCCTATTTTTATCTTGTATAGATCTGCTGTAATGGTCCATGTTTGGCAAGCCAACAGAGAAAAAACATGTATATCTACATCTCTATCTACAGCCTATTTTTATCTTGTATAGATCTGCTGTAATGGTCCATGTTTGGCAAGCCAACAGAGAAAAAAAACATGAATATCAAGGATGCGCATCAGCTTGATTTTAGAGCGTAGAGTGATGCTCTTATTTTAACATATAGGTTATAACCTTGTAAGGCCTGCTATAGATAACGCAATGTTAACATATAGGTTATAACCTTGTAAGGCCTGCTATAGATAACGCAATGTTAACATATAGGTTATAACCTTGTAAGGCCTGCTATAGATAACGCAATGTTAACATATAGGTTATAACCTTGTAAGGCCTGCTATAGATAACGCAATTTTAGCCGATACTTCACATTCCGAGTGTTTATCACTAACAATGGGTCATACATATTTAATGTATTTATTTATATTATTTATCAAATTCTTCTAGTTATTCCCCGTTTATTTTTATTTTTGCAACAATGCCCCTACACTTATTGGTTACCCATTTTCTTTTCTGCATTAATCCATACGCATCAGCTCTTTTATTTAATCATTATATCAGGCCACTTTGTTCTTGTTCTGTTCCTGCTAAACCGTCAAGGTCATCAGCAAATTGCAGGTTAGTAAATGTGTTGATCCAAATATTAACAGGACTGTCATCGTCTTCTAAAGTACACGTGATTCATTCCAAGATGATGTTGATGGCCATTGCACTTGGTTTCTTTTGATCGATAATAAGTTTGCAGCGTTGCCGTATTGATAGTTTAGTTTAGTTTAGTTTACTTTTAGTTGTTTAGTTTAGTTTAGTTTTAGTTGTTTAATTTAGTTTAGTTTAGTTTTAGTTTCAGATGTGTTGTTTAGTTTAGTTTTAGTTGTGTTGTTTAGTTTAGTTTTAGTTGTGTTGTTTAGTTTAGTTTAGTTTAGTTTAGTCAACGTGCTCGCTGCATATCGTAAGTCTATCACGGTTCAGGTCTCTTCCGACAAATATCCAATAACGATTTCTAATTGTCGATTTGTAATCTCTAGTATCTGTCTTGTGTGATGACTACGAGACAGAACGAGCACTCACATTCATTGTTCCCCGGGTAATATGTCCTCCATTGAACACACCTGCTGAGGAACTTCCGATAAATTGTGGATAGGCGGCGGGAACAATTGAAGGCTATGCATACAAAGTGTTTCTTGTTGCAGTTTCCTCATATTCCAAGTCCGGCTTGTCGCAGGAGCTACTGAGCTAAGTGCTCTGTGCACACCGTGAGCTGTGTGTCTCATCCGTTTTGATCATGTTTCGATATTTCAATTGTTTACGATGAATGATGATATCGTATGACATGGAACAGTTGGCTGTATTCACTTTCTGCGCGTGCTGAGACTGATACGATGGGAACAAAAGTTACCTTTCTTTGTTTGGGAGATGAGATATTAATTGATGATTACGCTGGCACGGGCGGTTGAGCAATTATGGATTTTAATTCGTTTGCAGTGATACCGGGAACTTCCATATCCAAATAACCAACCAACCAAACACGTGCTGAACAATATCTATCGCCTGTCCCATCCATGATTTCCCTCTTTTTAACTTGCTGACCTTTGTACCCATAAACACACAGTATAGTGTGTGATGTGAGAGCTAACGTATATCTTCATCTCAACGTTATGCTACCAATGCCAGACCTGGACCCTGGATGCAAGAACATCATCAACATCATCATCACTATCATTGAGTGCCGTCTCCGCAACGAAGGTTGGCTACCATTGAGCGCCATTCTGCTGTCTCTTGCTTTGATGGTGCAGATTGTCATAGGCTGATTTGTCCACTTTTTGATGTTACTCGTCCATGTTAGTCTTGGTCTGCCTCTGCCTCTGTTACCTTGTATTTTCCCCTCCAATATTACTTTTATCAGACTGTTGTGTCTTTTAACATGACCCAAAAATTTCATTTGTCTTGCTCTAATTGTGTTTAGTAGTTCTCTTGTCATTTTTAGTTGTTTTAAGACTTCATCATTTGTTTTCTTTTCCTTCAATCCAAGTCTACCTATTCTTCTATATATCCACATTTCAAAGGCTTCAATTCTCTGTTCTGTTTTCTTGTCTATTGTCCATGTTTCTGCACCATATTGGAATATTGAGAAAATGTAACATTTTGCTATTCTTAGTTTTAGCCCTAGTGTTATTTGTTTTGATGTTAGTATGTTCTTCATGACATTACAATTATATTTTGCCATTCCTATTCTTTTGTTTATTTCAGTTGTACATTTTCCATCACTGGTTATAGTGTGTCCAAGGTAGTTGTAGTTCTAAACTGTTTCCAGGTCTATTCCTTCAATTTTGATGTATACTTGTGGTTTGAGTATTTTCTTCGTTTATGATCATAGTTTTAGTCTTTTTAATATTCATATCTAGTCCATATTATTTGCTTGTCAAGTTTATTTCATTAAGTAATTGTTGTAGATCTTTAGTATTTCCTGCTAGTAGTACAGTATCGTCAGCATATCTTAGGTCATTGATTATCTTTCCATTAATGTGTAGGCCTGGCATCTCTGAGATGTTTTTAAAGATTTACAAGAACAATAAGAAAAATAACCACTACAGAGATTAAATATGTTAGACGAATGGCAGGAAACAGTTTGAGAGATAAGATCAGAAATGAAGAACTGAGAAAAAAGCTAGAAATAGCCAACGCCATAGAATTTATAAGGAAACAACAAATAAAATGGTTTGGCCACGTGACAAGGCAGAAAGATCAAAACACAACACAACGAGCCTTCAACAAACGATATGAGAACACCAGACACAAGGGTCGACCGCGAAAAAGATGGATCGATGGAATATTAGAAGCACTAGGAAACATAACAGCAGTAGAGGCGAACAGAAAAGCAAAATACCGCAAATTATATCTCCCCTCGACGCTGAAAGGCAGATGAGGAAGGAAAGAAGAAGAGCGCATCGCCCTATATTTATTATCTTTTGTACACCCAAGCATGATGCGCTTTGCTTCATTTTGTTATACTTTCCACTCATTCTATTTGCGTATTGCTAAGAGTCATGATTGTCAGTACATACTCAATCACAGACAGGACCAGACCCTGGTATAAGAGAACAACATGACAATGCCCGATCTGTTTTGATGCCATGATCATTATTTCAGATAGGCCCCTTCTGGTCTTCAATATCACGTGATTCACGTGCTTGTTAAAAGCATGGCTCCGATCAAACCACACTTCTGGGTATCTCATTGAATGAGCTCTCACCACAACCTCTGAACACAGAATCACATTTGGAGTTAACTTGTTGACGATGCCATTATTCAAAGGAAACTACGTCACTGTTGCCTTCGTCGAATTGACCAGTGTTCTTGTCTCCCCACACAACACACTTACACGATGAAGCTCTGTCTGAAGTTCTTCATCAATACTCACTCTGTCTCTGCCCTGGCGTTATATCAAAACAACATCAGGGTAAGATAATGTAATCCCCGTGGTAAGATTTGCTTACTTGTGACCCTTACCGTGTACGTGTTGAGCAACACTGGAGATGATAGCAAATTCTGTTGAAGGCCGGGGTGAATTGTCGCTGGTTCAGAGGTCCACTTAGCACATTTAAATACCAGCTTTCTGTAGAAAAGGGCCGTAGAAATCAAATCTCTCTCTCTCTCTCTCTCTCTCTCTCTCTCTCTCACTCTCTCTCTCTCTGGAATCAGGATTCAATGAGAGTAGGATTCCAGACTCTCACATGAAGTCAGCTGTCAGGTTAAGTGTGTTGATCGCCCCCACAGACAGAACATCACAATTAGAGTCCGCCAGATCCACTCTAATTGAACACCCGTTAGAACGTTGCACTGTGTTCTGCGCCAGTGGCCCAGTTCATCCGATTTCAGCCAGCATTTTATTCAGGTTTGCATTCCTTAGCCTTTGATTGTCCCCAATCTTCCTGCAAGGCAGCAGATGATTTGTTATGTAGGGGGATTCTGCTCTTAGATGGTTGGCACCTCCCAGGTTTACGAGCACCACCTGCCCGAGTCACTAGTGGTGACTAACACTGACATGCACACACAAAGATATGAGATGTGACTAACACAGACATGCACACAGCAATACGAGGCATGACTAACACTGACACACATCAATATATATGACACATGACTAACATAAACATGCACATAAAGATATGAGATATGACTGACATAGACATGCACACACAAAGATATGACACATGTCTAACATAGACATGCACACAAAGATATGAAATATGACCAACATAAACATGCACACACAAGATATGAGATGTGACTAACATAACCATGCATACACAAGGATATGAGATGTGACAGACACAGACATGCACACACAAAGATATGAGATATGACTAACATAAACACGCACACAAAGATATGAGATAGCACTAACCCAAACATGCACACACAAAGATATGACACATGACTAACACAGACACACACTAAGATATGAGATATGACTAAACACATACACACATAAAGATATGAGACATGATTAACACGGACACACCAAGATATGAGATATGACTAACATGACACACACCAAGACATGAGCCATGGCCAGCACACACACACACACACACACACACACACACACACACACACACACACACACACACACACACACACACACAAGCTAAGATATTAGCCATGGCTAGCACAGAAACACATCAAGATATATGCCATGGCTAGCACAGAGACACATCAAGATATGTGTCAAGGCTTCACCGAAAAACACCAAGAAATGAACCATATCCAGCACAGAAACACATTAAGGTACCCATATGCTTGGGTTTGTTGTAGTCGGTAGACTCTTCTTAACATGGGAATCATCGACATACCAGACGCAGGCCCCGATTAACTGTTCACAGGTTTCGTTCAAACAGTTGTCTGGAGATTTGAGAGTGCAATCTGACCCATAGAACGTTCCCTTGCATGTACAGTTCCCAGTTGACTGTTCACAGGTGTCGTTGAAACAGTTGTCCGGATATTTGAGATTGCAGTCTGACACGTAGTAAGTTTCCTTGCACGTATAGTCTGTACATTCCGGATCACATATGATGTCACAACCATCAGAACACGTCTGTTTGCACTGTAGCCCAAAATTACCATCGGGACAAGTGTCATTACATGTGTAGCCAGGATTTTACATTGTAGGCATTTTCCGGCTTTTTCCTCACATAAAGGACATACACTAAGACAAGACCCGGAGCAGTCGTGTCCATAGATCCCATGTGAACAGTTGACGTGACACGTACCGATGATGACGTTGCAGCCTTTGCAACACCCATACACACTGCACAAAAAGACCAAGAATGCACGTCCAGACAATAGGTGTCTGTAAATATTTGCACCTCACACACCGTCATTGCACTGTCGACCTGCGAAATGGTCGGTGAGAACTCAATCTTAATGTGTGCCATTGACGCTTGTGTGGTAACTACAATAGTGTTCACAGAAATGTTTGGGTATGATATATCATTATACTGGAACACTACACCGCCACTGTCAGAGAAAGCCTTTAAAGTGGCATTCTTTACCCGAATCATAGGGCTAGCTAGATGATAAATTCGAATGGTGTGAGTCTTCTGGGCGTGGAATAGTTCAGATAGCAGTAAACAGAATTGGTTCCACTTCTCAATTGTGTGTGTGTGTGCAATCATTGTCATAGAGATTGGTCTTTGTTTTGCCATTAATTGCGGCCTCTGGTCCACATCCGTCTCCTGTATAACAAGCATTAAATGTGTCGGTCTGGTTTGTGTTCTGTTTGAGAGCCACATTCCGACCCCCGCCAATGTAGATGGAGCAGATATTTGCAACTATCGCCCCTTCAATCCGTAACTTGTTAATCAGACCAGCCCCAGAGCAAAAGACATCAATCTCGCGCGAACTAACTACAAACCTTGTTTCATTGTTACATGAGGCAGAACCATTTAGTTTTACAATCCTTCTAAAGATATTTTATCAAATCTCGCCATTTGTCTCTGTTTTTGATTCTAATTTCTTTACTTGTATCTCCTTCCCGATCAATGTGACTTCCAAGATAGATAAAGTGGTCGATCTATCCACTGGTTTGTTTTCCATGTATATATTGTCATCTGTTGAAATTAAGCTTTTCATGACCTTAGTCTATTCATGATTGATCTCAAGCCCAATTTTGCTGGCTATTGATGATAGTTCATTTGTGTTTTCCTGCATTGTTTTTATCTGACCGCTCATGAGGATTATGTCATCAGCAAAGTCAAGGTCTTCCAAATGGTCTCTTTGTATCCATTCGATGCCATTGTTACCAGCGCAGCATTTCTTCATTATGAAGTCCATCACAATTCCAAATAGCAAGGCCGATAAAATATATCCTTGTTTGACCTCAGTTTCTATTGGAAAACATTCGCTCAGTCCTTCCTATTTATTAAATTTCTTTTGTAGCAATAATTTGACTCAGTTCAATGGTAACAGATTCTTCGGTGATTGAAGTAACAGTTTTGGCATGTTCACTTTGTTGGATACCAAGACATCAGCTTGAATGTGTGTCATATTCAGGCATACAATTTCAGGATTTGACATGAACAGGTCATAAAGTGTTTCTCCCATTGCATCCCTGACATGATCATCAACAATGGAGAAAGTTCGACAGAAATACTCAAGAGCAACACTAGCTTGTCTCTGGCTGTCAGCATGTTCTGTGTTTCCCATGGCATACATTAAACCGTGAGTGACTCTCAGCTGAATAAGTCTTTCTGCAACTTTCTTAGACTCTCTGGCAAAGACTCCTATTGCTTTGGCTGCAGCAGCTTGTTGAATAAACATAGGTGTGGAATTCTTTATATTTGGAAGAGCATTTACTTCCTAAAATATAATAATTTCAGCTAAAGTGTCTTCAGTTGCAGGTTTTAACAGAGAGACTAGTCCAGTGAGGATCAATTCTGATATTTCATACTTCACAGAATCCTTTAAAAGTTCTATAGCTTCATGTTGGATCTCAAGATGAAGATTTCTCAACAAGTTGAGTAATGGATCAATAAAAGCTGTATTTGCTGATCCTACAATTGGCTGAACTATTTTAAGAGCATCACATGCTAATTGCTGAGCTTTAGGTGAGCTGGAAGGCAGGAGGGCTATGAGTCCCTTGTAAACTTGATTCTGAAATTTTGTGTTTCCTTGGGCCAATAGGATAAGAAGATTTTTGTAAACATCTTGAGTTTTTTTCTCTTGTTGACTTTGCTAAGCATTCTGCAATAGCTCGAATTCAATAGCTTTCACATATCAGTTCCTTTTACCTTCGACCTGCATTGGCAATGTGATACAGACATTTCAGAGCCTCTTCCTTCTCAGTTTCTTTTGTCTGCTTTAGACCAATAATTTCAAGAATAGTTAGAATTCCACGAACTTCCATGAATTCTGCCATGAACTTGTGCCCACTTGATGTTGATAAAAACACTGTGATTGCACGTAAAGGTTCAGTTACACATGTACCTGTCATGTAGGTTAATCTGACCCACGCAGTGATTCTGGTAAAGAACAGACTAGATGCGTCTGCAAATTCATGCTCCAAATCCGGACCAGTTTTATTTCGATTCTGAGCTATGCAGTCATCTAAAATTTTTTTCCTTACGTTTTTCATTCCTTTGTCCCATTCTTTGAGGACATTAATCACATGAGATATGGATGCTTGCTGTTTTGTGGAGACCATAATATATATTCATTAATATTTTATATAGTATATTTTCGATTCTTCGCATGCGTTGTGTTCAACTAACTCACTCGTTTCCTACTGTTTGCTTACTCGAAATCAAATTAAGGAGGAATATGTTTATCTTACGTTCAAGAAGTTGAGACATCAGGAAATCCAGAAATACTCTGTTGGATGCATCCTATAGGTCAATTGTAGCAAGACAAGGTTTCAATATTTCCATGGAAGTCCTCATCACAGGCAAAGATGGCAGCTTTTACCCAAGTCTCTCTGCTTAGACGGTACCTTCCAAAAAGAGGTGGCAGCAGACGCAGCCTTTCCAGCTGGTATGTTGATTTCCTAACAATTAATGTTTTCTGCTACCAACAATATTGGCACCACGGCTGTGCATCTTCATCGTCGCCTAAAGGGCTGAATGTCAAACTCTAAACAAACTCTATAAGTCTATGAACATATGTTACTTGTCTTGTTGGTGTAGTAGATATTCCTCGCAGACAATTCTAAGAATGAGCATCTGTTCTGTTGTTCTTCAACCTGCAACGAAAGCCTGCATGTTCCTCGCATTTTATAAAAATGTAGTTTGAATCGGTTAAATATGTTTTTTTTAACAACTTTGCTTGTAAGACTGATAAAACCTATTGTTCTGTAGTTGTGACGATGGGGCACATCATGTGGGAATGTAATAATTAATGACTGAGTCCAAGATGATGACCAATCCCATCTCTGCCAGATCTTGTTACAGGTAACAAAGAAGGCATTTATCACGACAGTTCCTCTCCTGTGTTGGCCGCGGTAGTTCAGTGGTTAGTAACTGGACTACTAAGGACAAGAGGTCAGGTTCGATTTTGATCGACAGCTTCCAGGTTTACTCAGCTTTAAATGGATACCATACATTTATTTGGAGAAAGAAAAGTAGAACAGACATAACACTGTCCAGACAGCCCCCAAAACATAGAGTGCCGAAGGTCTACTTAAGATAATGGACGCTAACTATAAATTTCGTGTATGACACCTGGTGACGTGACAGAGGCTGCCCCTCCTCCCCTCCCTTAACAAGAACAGCTAGAATGTTGCCCTAGCCAAAGAATATTTTCCTAGCTTCATGTCTTTTAAGGCTGCTTCAACTTTAACTATAGGGCTATTATGGAAGGGCCAGACTCAAATAATAATACATGGGCATTGTATTGAAGACATTACCCCAAAAACCATGTGCCGAAGGTCTGTAAAATATATGGTCACACCATATTCCCTATACGCCACTTGGCGTGACGGGGACTCTTTACTTTTTATTGAAGGGAAACTTTCGAGGCGATAAATCAGGGAATCATTTCAGGGGAAGTAGTGTGTTTACAACAGTCAGAAAAAAAATCACAAATAATCAACAACAGAGAAAAACAAAGAGCAATAGACAGCCCGAAGCAGTATCGAACTCATGCTTATCGACATAGCGTTTTGACACGAGAAACAAACGCTAGGGCACACAGCCAACAAAGCAACCTAGGTAATCTTTTCCCACAGACTGTGGGCACTGAAATATTGCTGGATCTCCTTTACTTTCTGTGTTATACAATTCGGAACTCATTAATTTAACAGTTTCGTAATTCCACGTCTTGCGGTGAGCCATTTTTCTGATTTTCCCAGTATTAATGTGCTTCCTTTTATTGTTCCGCAGATCAGTATTTAATAATTGTATGTGTACATCATAGAATTCGATGATTATCTCTTTGATCCATACTTTCTTTTTCTTGTGGTGTTTCCCTAGAATATTGTTGGTTACCTCTGGAGTAGCTGAGATGGATACCATGTCAATGATTTAACATCCATATTATCATTTTCAAATGGGAACGGGTCACAAAGTTTCCTCCTATCTTTGTAGAAAGGCATGTTCTACTCTTTCCGAACGTTTCGACGCACTTTACGTCATGTCGATTTCGATCATGTACGTTTAGCCGCACAGTGAGTCACTCTCAATTTGATTAGTGTAAACCGTCACCAAATCGTGTTCTTTTTACATGTCTTATGTCATCTTGGTACTGATGAAACCGAATTCCTAGTTCAATTATCTACAAATACATATATATGTTAGATAAATATAAACATATTTAAAACTATGACAAATTTTGTCTCTGAAATCTCATCCGTTGTATTGATAAAACCTTCCGTACTAAAGGAGTTAACCGGATTCTTCAATTTCTCAATGTCCAACATGTGTCTTGTTTGTTTGGGTTTATTTACTTCAATTGGAAACTGGAAGTAGCCATAGGCAGCTCATGATTGCATCAAATGTCTGCTCTTAGAAAACTCGTTTTGGCAGCGCTTATTCCCGATTGAGATCTCCTTCACGCCAGCTGGTGTATAATGTGACAGGTCCATAATCTCTATAGTTTGATCAAGTATCTGTTTCTGTTGGTCAATATTCCTGCGTCTTTTTTTCAATTTTAGCTTTCCAGTCTCCTCGTAAAAAAAAAATATATGTCATTTTAATATTGCATCAATGTCTGCCGGAACTTTAATAGTAAAAATCTACTGTTAGTGCATCACTGTATGCTGCTGTAGGTGCATATACTAGGATAATTGTGATATTGAATTGCGTGACCTTCAAACAAATGGGGGCTTGTCTTGCTGAAAACAACATGCTAATACTGAATGAACCACTCACAATATAGCCCACACCTTGTACATTACTTATCGTCTCCATTCAAGTATAACTTGTGGCCATTGTCTTTTGTTATTTTGCCAAAGTTTGTTCACAGTGTTTCGCACAATTTTGTTATAAACCATTTAACTCTTTCAGTACGGAAGATTTTTATCAATTTAGCGGTAGAGATTTCAGAGACAAACTATTTAATTGTTTGAAAAATCAATCTACCAATTTATATTTATCTAATACATATCATATTATACATGAATTTTTAGATAATTAAACAAAGAATTATATTTCACAAATACCAAGATGATACAAGATATGTAAAAAAGAATATGGTTTGATGACAGTTTACACTAATCAAATTGAGAGTGACACACTATGCGGTTAAACGTACATGATCGAAACCGGCGTGGTTCATGGTGCATGGTGCGTCGAAACGTAGGGAAAGAGTTAAATCTATCAATTTCTTATTTGTCAGCTCTTTCCCAACTTTTCTATTTGTTGAAGTGTTCTGACATTCCATCTTCTTATTCTAGTGGTGTTTCTTGTTAGTGATTTAGCTGTTATTTTTCAAGTATTCCATTTATCAAACTTACTATTTTGAGGAACGAAAGGTGTATTCAGCGTTAACCCGGTCAGCAATTGGTTCGACAAAATTAGCATGAAATATGTTTAATGACATACAACAATCAGCAAGTGTAAGTCCCATGGTGTGATTTGTGTAATGAAACAATTACATCAAATGTTTCAGCGGAATCTGTTAGCTACGGTTCAAGGAAAATAAGAGGAATGCCCTGGCCACAAAAAAATAAATACAAATAATGGATATGATACAATTTCAGTTACACATAGCCAGAACTTGATATCCCTCTCGACACACACATAAGTAAAAGAGTAAGTAAAGAAATAAATAAAAAGAAACCAGTATGGTATAAATTATGGAGCGTTGACAACATTCATTGTTTTGGTGAAGAATTGAGAAATGGAGATTCAAATGTTAAACTTTGGTAAATCTGTGGAAGTGATCAACGAAGACAAAAATTGGTCTATGAGAGTGGGATTTTGTAGATGGAGAGACGGTGTCGAGGCGGGAGAGAGAAAGACACTTTGAAAAGTAAATGAAAGAACAGATTCCCATTAAAGATGCAGGAAGTCTAACTGAAATTTCAATTACCATAAAAATATCAATCTTTCTTGTGAAGAACGGCCTAAATTCAACAGGGAGAGAACATTAAAGTGTTGTCACTTGACTAAAGGTGAGATACAGTGTTACGATTGTGGATGTGGCTGGTATGTATGTTTATAGAGTGCAAATGTTTAAATAAGAGAAAAGTAAATGAAAAGTATTGTAGAAGCAATTAATTAAAATGGTGGTTATATGCAGATTATGTTCATTAACTTTATTTTGGTTTTATTTAATTTATTTTATGAGAAGAGATCTAGAAACAATCACAAGAGCTGTCATGCGGTGGGTTCCAGATGGAAGACGATTGAGAGGCAGACGAACACAATTTAATGGAAAACGAATAGTGTGGACCAGACCTGGGGTATCGGTGAAGGATGTCCAATAGGAGAATTTTGTTGTTGCCCTATAAACAGACACAGACCTCATAATTCCATTGCCGATCTGTGAACGAGGAAATACAAAGAATAAAAGATGATATATTTTGTATTCATTGACGTCACTGGTGTGAACTACATTTGTGGCAATGTCTATAGAATGACGTTGCTACTAAGTGGCACAGATTCTGCCAAAGTGAACTGCTCCAAGGATTTGCTTATTTATTTATGTAAACGGAAAGGTAGGTAGATAACATGTGCTTCTATATTTAATCGCAACATTATCTACACTTTGTAAGTAATGATAGTCCTCTAGCTGCCTTCTTATTAAAGACTAAGTTCTTGGCAATTCATTAAAATATTCTTACTTAGCAGATCTACATAATTAAAACATGTTTGAAGCCTGTTGCCATTCATGTTTGCCAGATTTTTCTGGCAGTGGAAGACAAATATTGGCGTAATACTGACCACATTACCCAGAAATATGTCGATGAAAAAGTATAGAAGTCACAGGCAGAAATATGGTCTTGGGTCACAACCTCCCTCATTCTTGTCCTATTTTGAAAGTCTGTCACTATTAAGTTAGATTGTGGACTACTACAGAACATGATAAACACTGTCTTCCTCTGACCACAATCAAATGTTCTGTCAGACATATACAACTACTTGAATTACTCAGTCGCATACATTTTTGCGATTTACTATGATAATTAAACTTCAACTTTGCTGTCTTCAACATTGTATATTTTCTTTTATTCAGGAACTTTCCACATATATTGTTCAGTTAATAGACGTGTCTTCAAAATTGTATATTTTCTTTTATTCGGGAACTTTCCACATATATTGTTCAGTTAATAGACGTGTCTTCAAAATTGTGTATTTTTTTTTATTCGGGAACTTTCCACATATATTGTTCAGTTAATAGACGTGTCTTCAAAATTGTATATTTTCTTTTATTCTGGAACTTTCCACATATATTGTTCAGTTAATAGACGTGTCTTCAAAATTGTATATTTTCTTTTATTCTGGAACTTTCCACATATATTGTTCAGTTAATAGACGTGTCTTCAAAATTGTATATTTTCTTTTATTCGGGAACTTTCCACATATATTGTTCAGTTAATAGACGTGTCTTCAAAATTGTATATTTTCTTTTATTCGGGAACTTTCCACATATATTGTTCAGTTAATAGAAGTGTCTTCAAAATTGTACCATTTCTTCTATTCGGGAACTTTCCATATACACTGTTTATTTACGTCACTTGACGTGTCTTCAACATTGTTCCACTTCTTTTGTTCGGGAACTTTCCATATACACTGTTTAGTTACGTCACTTTACGTGTCTTCAACATTGTACCATTTCTTTTATTCGGGAAGTTTCCACTTACACTATTCTGTTATCCATTTAACTGGGAAACATTTGAGACGCATAGTAGAACCGGAAACAAAATTGGATATGACTTAACTATCGTTATTTCATTAACTCATAAATGTCTTCATTTCCACTTTGCTTCTTGACAAAACAGGATAAATATATACATTATTTCTATGTTTTGTTGCAACTTATAGATCTCCAGCCTGAGATACAACCCATACATTGTCAACTGACATTGTTCTCCAGGAAATAAATAATTCTGGTTCGAAAGAGACATTGAGAAAATCCACTATCAGATTATGACAAATGTAAATGTATATCTTCTTATCAACTTGATAGTAGTCTACTGTGTTGAAGGAACCGTTAATAATAGGATATATGCTCCTTCAACATCTACACTACGGAGAACAGAGTTGTACATACTTCACTTTAATTGACGTTTAATTATTGTAAATAATGGCTATAATATTGGGACACTGCAGACTGTAAATTATTATGAGGGTAAAATTATTTGAAATGTCTAATACGTTGGGTACAAGAGACTGTCAATTATAAAAGTTGCGACATGTCTGTTTCAAACAATGGCTATTAAATATAGGATCTCAATTAAGACATTTATCAAATAAATTAACAGGAACAGATACACAAATTTCACGGATATTTATTATCTGATTTGTGTCTAAGTGTATATTTGTTGGGTTGAAAATGAAATATTGATTTAGGTCTTGTCCAATAAGATGCGAGTGTGATAGTGTGAGCAGATGAATCTAATCATTGATTGGCTAATTGCTGTAAGTTAACGAAGTGGTAATTCTGGGTACACGTAAAGTTTGATAACTCATGAACTGAAGAGGTGACAATTATTGTTAAGTTGTTCAACATTGTCAGAACTGAATTTAATTATGTGGCCTGGAGCACTGATTCCTAGCAGATTGATAAAATTACATTAAAATATAGTGTCTTATTAAATCCTTTGTGACAAACGATCTACTGTTAATATGCGCATACCTATTACGGAACATGCTGAACTAGGCCCGCGACCTCCGATTTCATAATTATGGTGTATTTAAGTATTAAATTATGTCAATTACCAACATCGCTGACGAGTTTACGTTCCCGTTTGTTGTTTCTGTAAAGTATAAAATAAGGACAACTGACACGTTGTTTATCGACATTTGAACTCTCCCGAAAATACTCGACTATTAAAATAATTACAAGTTTTAATAGATGCAGTGATGCAGGGGTGCAAATAGTATCGTAAAAACCGTTGGGTGATATATTTACCTGAGCCATTTACAGTTTTGAATTTGTTTAGGTTACAGCCCCTGGTTAAACGTACTTTTTGTGAAAGGAAGACCAAAATTATGGCTGGGCGTAAACATCACTTAGTATAAGATGTATGCGAAATAATGTTGCTTAAAACAAAACAGTTACATAAAACGGGCACTAAAATATGTTTACTTATTGCTTTACAGATATTCGATGTAAATTAAAAAAAGTAGTTAAATGGTAACTTATCTTTAAGTCGGTATGTGCCCATGGAGATCTTCATATCTATAATTCTATTGTGTTTATGCTTAAAGAAAGTACGTCGCATTTTAAAGAAATTGTAATTCCTGTAGCATACGTTGTAACAAGACCATATTATCGATGTTAGATGCGCGGATCTTGTGGTAACTGACTTTATCCATTCTCATCTTTTTCTTCTATTTTCTCCATGTGGCTGGTCACGAACCTATGCCAGAAAGTAAAAAAAGAAAGGTAAAGAACCCTCGTCACGCCAAGTAGCGCATAGGGAATATGGTGTTAGTGACTATAATTATATATCTTCAGCACAAGATTTTTGGGGTAATATGGTCGGTATTACGCCCGTGCTGTTTTACTTTCCCAGAAAAAAATCCGGTACCCATTTAAGGCTGGGTGGACCTGAAAGCCGTTGATCAGGATCGAACCCTACCTATTGTTCTTTTGCATTCCAGTTGACTAACCACTGAGCTAATGCGGCTCCCCTTTGCCAGAAAGGCACCTACATTTGCCAGTTAATTATGAAATTGGTTTCGTTTGTTACGCTCCACTGTAATATTATCATCATACGTTTATGACAGTGATACAGTCGTGTTTCCTAACATGAAATAATTCTCAATTACTGTGTACGATGTATCATTATCATGTTTGATTCGTGAATTATTAAAACTGTTCTCCGTCGCAGTATGTAAATTATTTTACTATCCTGCATGATGTCTACCTGAGTGGGCAATTGATCTCAGTTATATTTACCTATCAGAATTGTGTGAACAAAGTTCGTGTTTTATGTGAATTGACTATTATCCGTCAGAAAATGATACTAAAATGGAATGTGCTTACTCGCGTTCGCCCGATGACTAAAGTATTCTAGAGTATTCTAGTAGACTATATAATTCCTCTTCTTCATCCGCCCTTAAAAGGACGTTAAGTGGGTGTGTCTGCGTTGTGTTGTGGTTTGCAGTATAACTGTGATATTTGCGCCTTTCGGTCCAATACATCCGACATCAGCACTACATTTTTGAGTACCGGGTTTTTTTTTTCCTTCTTCGATCTCAACTCGCTTGGCCAGACTAGACAGGTTAGTCTGTTACTGGAGGCACCGCGGAGAGGTGGAGCAGGGTCTGGATTGTTTTTATTCACCGATCCTGGCGCAAGCCATCAGCTGTGGGTCGCTGAAAACTTCCAGCTCTGGTGCTGCGAGGCGCTAAATGGAATGTGAATCTTGACTAAAGTTTGAAACTGCCTCCAATGTCTGCGATGCGCGTTTCACTTTTCAATACTTTATTTCAGGAATTAAGTTGTGTTCTTCACAAGTTTTACTAAGAAAATAAACACACAGACAGAGATATTTCCATTTCATTTTACAATTATGGTTGAGACATCTTGTAGACTTTTCCATTGTGGCTGTCGCGTTATTTCTTGGCTGTTTAGTTAAAGAAAATAATTCGTTTACAGTTAATGTTTGTGCACGTGTATACGAGGACGATTATTGAATCACTGGCATGTGAATTCTTTTAACCAATTAAATAAATGTTGTTAAGAAGTTTCAAGTACGGACGTTTATAAGTTCATGACATCCATGGGTTGTGAACTTTCATCGCACTTGTTTTATAGAAAGTATCAAAGACAAGATCGGTAGTCTTCGCGTCATAATGAACCAGATTTCCCGCTAAATCGGAAAATTCCACGAATAACAAGAGACATTCATAAAAGTCAGGAAACAGATCTTCAACTACAAAACCCACGTCGACATCAACCAAGACAAGACTTACAGATACAGAATCAAATTACTAAAAGCACTTCACATAATCATAATTTATTACAACACAGAAACATAATCCACTTGGTCCTAGGTCTAACCACTAGGAGCAATAGACGATAGTTACTATTATTTTCATATGTGCTGTAATTTGTTGATGAACAAGAGTCAACAAATTCATTGTTACTAAGCAATTTGGTTTGATGACGAGGAATTTGAACTCATAACAATATACGTTGTGACCGTCACCGGTTTAGATCTGTTAAGAGATTTGTATACGGTATTTCAGTTTTATTAGCGGCACATGCGAACAAACATGGTTGAGGTATCTTTCAATGTTTCATCCTTTAACGACACAAGTACAGTTGACTATCATGATATAGACAATTCAATGTCGATTGAAATTCACAATTTGACAACCAGGAATGAAGAAAAACTGTTAATATCTGACAAAGATTTAGGTTATTTTACCATGATAAACACTTGGGGTCTGGGACAGTGTGTTACCATCTTGGGCCTCATCGTCAACGTTTTGAACGTCATCACGTTTGTTAAACAAGGAGTGAAAGATTCTGTCAACATCGGTCTACTTGGACTAACGATATCGGACCTGGGCTCTCTGGTGCTACATTTCTTGATTAATCTGTGCTGGACACCACCAATCATGAGAATGGACCTGCCGTTCTACCCTCAACAGGTGATGTACTTCATTTTCTGGACCCATATCTTCTTCACGAGAGTCACGACTGGAATGACGGCTTGGATCGCGTTTGAGCGATGTCTCTGCATTGTGGCTCCTCTAAAGATCAAGTCTATCATCACGCCCAGAAGGACTGTTATTGTTATAGTTGTGCTCTACACCACTATGGCAGCCGCTGTTGCTCCCATGTTCTACACTACCAGACTAACATGGATGTTCGATGTTGGAAGAAACAAATCTGTTCTTGGGGTCACCAAGATTCCGGAGAAAGATAAAATAGAGAGAGTTGCTTTTTGGGGCAATAATCTCTTACCAACATTCTTCTTCATTCTCATCGTCATCTTCACAGCTGTTCTGGTAAGGTCATTGAGAAATAATTCAAAATGGCGACAGCAGACGACATCTTCGTCAAAAAGTAACGGCGTATCAAACAGGGACGCAAAAGTTTCAAAGATTGTCCTCATTATTTCCGCTGTTTTTATCCTTTGTTACTTTCCTAGTGCCGTAGCGTTTCTATTTATACTTATGTACCCTTCTGTAGGTTACACAGGAAGACAGATCAACTTTATGATTGCAACCTTTTCAATTCTTTTTCATCTTGAAGGCATTAACGCTAGCGTTAATTTTTTCATTTATTTAAGTATGAGTTCAAAGTTCAAGGTTACATTGAGCGAAATGTTTTGCATATTCAAATCAGAAGAAAACATGAATGAAGGAACTAAATCCCAATGAAGGAACTAGATCACAATGAAGGAACTAGATCACAATGAAGGAACTAGATCACAATGAATTAACTAGATCACAATGAATGAACTAGATCACAATGAATGAACTAGATCACAATGAATGAACTAGATCACAATGAATGAACTAGATCACAATGAATTAACTAGATCACAATGAATGAACTAGATCACAATGAATTAACTAGATCACAATGAATTAACTAGATCACAATGAATGAACTAGATCACAATGAATGAACTAGATCACAATGAATGAACTAGATCACAATGAATGAACTAGATCACAATGAATGAACTAGATCACAATGAATGAACTAGATCACAATGAATTAACTAGATCACAATGAATGAACTAGATCACAATGAAGGTAACTAGATCACAATGAAGGAACTAGATCACAATGAAGGAACTAGATCACATTGAAGGAACTAGATCACAATGAAGGAACTAGATCACAATGAAGGAACTAAATCACAATGAAGGAACTAAATCACAATGAAGGAACTAGATCACAATGAATGTAACTAGATCACAATGAAGGAACTAGATCACAATGAAGGTAACTTAATCACAATGAAGGAACTAGATCACAATGAAGGTAACTAGATCACAATGAAGGAACTAGACCACAATGAAGGAACTTGATCTTAAATACGGTACAAGATGAGAGAATTGAGTAGAAATAGTTATAACCTGTTCTTTTAATCTCTCTCTGTCTCTCTCTCTCTCTCTCTCTCTCTCTGCGATCAGGACTCAATCAGAGAAGGATTCCAGACTCTCGCATGAAGTCAGCTGTCAGGTTAAGTGTGTTGATCGCCCCCACAGACAGAACATCACAATTAGAGTCTGCCAGATCCACTCTTATTGAACACTCGTTAAAACGTTGCACTGTGTTCTGCGCCAGTGGCCCAGTGCATCCGATTTCAGCCAGCATTTAATTCAGGTTTGCATTCCTTAGCCTTTGATTGTCCCCAGTCTTCCTGCAAGGCAGCAGATGATCTTTTCTGTAGGGGGATTCTGACCTTAGATGGTCGAACATCCCAGGTTTACGAGCACCAACTGCCCGAGTTCTTTTAATGAAAGAAATGCCCATAAGGGTGTTCTGGAATACTAAGTACCTTTAAGGATTCGGAAAAACATATTATATAAGTAATTGTAGACTAGGACTGCCGTCATTTTACTCGGCTTTTCTTTAGTGAAACTGTATGATATAGCTATGGTAAATGTTTAAAAGAGAAAAAAACAACAATTATAAATTGTGAGTGGGTGAGAAGGACAATTGCATAAATATTTGATATTAATTTCTTTTGATTTGAGCTTTTTTTTTAAAAAAAAAGGTTTAAATGCTATCCTTTTTAGTTGGTCAAACTCAAAACTTTTTGAAAGAGAAGTCTTCGCACATTATTGGCTGTTTTCTTTCCTCGGACGACCTTCAAATTTCTACAGCTTACCTGCTAGAGAGCGAAATAAGAGGTCAGGTTCGATAAACGGCTCCTAGGTTCACCCAGACCTAGATGGGTATGTGCATTTTGTGGAAAGGTATTTTTGCTCGAAAATGCACAACTGAAATAAACAAAATAATAGGTATGGCAAAATGTAATTTTAATGCCATGAAAAATATACTAACATCAAAACAAATATCACCAGGGCTAAAACTAAGAAAAGCAAAATTTTACATCTTCTCAATATTCCTGTATGGTGCAGAGACATGGACATTAGACAAGAAAACAGAAGAGAAAATTGATTGAAGCCTTTGAAATGTGGAAATATAGAAAAATAGGTAGAATTGGATGGAAAGAAAAGAAAACAAACGATGAAGTTTTAAAATAACTAAAATGAAAAGAGAACTACTAAACACAATTAGAACAAGACAAATGGATTTTTTTTTTTTTTTTGGGGGGGGCATGTTAAAAGACACAACAGCCTAATAAAAGTAATATTAGAAGGGAAAATAAAAAAGATAAAAGAGGCAGAGGTAGACCAAGACTAACATGGATGAGTAACATCAAAAGACGGACAAGTCAACCTATGACAATCTGCACCATCAAAGCAAGAGACAGAGTGGAGTGGCGCTCCACGTTAGCCAACCTTCGATGCGGAGACGGCACTCAATGGTGGTGATGATGGTTTTCGCTCGTGTTAATACTAACAAAATGTGCAATTGGAAAAAACATATGGACACTAGCACACTAGTCTCCATGTCCAGCACTTCTTCCAGCGTGCAACCCCATAGTGTCCAGTCTCCATGTCCAGCACTTCTTCCAGCGTGCAACCCCGTAGTGTCCAGTCTCCATGTCCAGCACTTCTTCCAGCGTGCAACCCCGTAGTGTCCAGTCTCCATGTCCAGCACTTCTTCCAGCGTGCAACCCCATAGTGTCCAGACTCCCTGCCCAGCACTTCTTCCAGCGTGCAAAACCGCGGCGAAAGCACTGAAAATGTTTAATATCTGCGAGTTTCTGTTGCACCGCCTAAGACCTTGGAAATGTAGATGGAAATTGAGTAGATTTTCAATCATTTCAATAGATTTTAAATCTACTCAATTTTTTCCCGGGAATCGGTTATATATGGCTTCCTCTTTTGAATTTGTGACCACCTATTAGCTCTTTATACGTGCTCTCGTGATTTTCTGTATTTCGCCTTTGTCCGAGAGCGCTTGACATCGAATCCCACTATCCATAGACTGGAGGAGACTAAAGACATGACAAGTACACATATTTGACAAGAATAACTTTCAGTGCTTGAAAAGGGATTCGAACCTGGAACTTTCCCGTAGAGAGATAAACTTCTTGATCTAGACAGTTCAACCCCAGGATATAGGGAGATGTGAGCTGATGAGTCAGGTTCTTCTTGGTCAAGTTTTTATTTATTTCTCTCATCCAAACAATTGAAAAACCGGTTGAATTCTTTTGGCGATACCAACGAAAGTATTAAGTTCAAATTCGCTATTAAATAAATGTTCATATCTCGCTCCATTCTCTGTTATATGTAATGTATATATGTAAGCAGATGTTGAATTATGAATTGAATAGAGTGTATTGTAGAAGTTTAAACTAAATAACATTAGGTAGTTTACCATTTCAAGTTAGATAACTTCTTTAATAAGCAAATATTTCCTGAGATAAAGATTTAACTCCCTTGGTTATAAAATGGTTAGTTCCCATGTATATTTACATATCCTTTCCCCCAAACACGTCATTCTTGTACAAATCAGAACCAGGCGTATGTGGTTATCACCAATTATCTGTAAAATTAGGAGGGGGGGAAATATATATATATATATACTTAGCACGAGAATTATATCCCCTGAATGTCAAAAAATGTGACATGTGGCTATTACTCATCATCATCATCATGTACCGCACCGGTTGGCGTTGGCGATCATGTGCTTCCACAATCTTCTATCTACAGTGCATCGTATCAGTTCTGTTGTTGACTGTTTTCCATGCCATGGCACCAAGCTATCCAGTATTTTCTCTCTTTGTCGTCCACGATCTCGCTTTCCTTTTATTTTGCCAGTTGTTACCAAGTATTCAAATTTTCCTCTTCTCATGATGTGCCCAAAAAATGTTGATTGCTTATTTCTTATGTTTTTTGAGAGCTCCCTTTTTGTGTTGGCCTCTTTGAGAACTTTCTCATTGGTCTTTTTAGCTGTCCAGGGAACTTTCAACATTTTTCTGAGAAATTCCATCTCTGTGGCCTCTAATCGTCTTTTCATTTGTTTGTCTATTGTCCATGATTCGCTTCCATAGGTCAAAATTGGTTCTATATAGCATCGATGAACTCTCTTTCTCATTTCTATTGACATAGATTTGTTGCATAAGATATTTTTTATTTTCTGAAATGCTATTTTGGCCTGAGCGATTCTGCTTTTTATTTCTGTGTTGCATCTTCAATCTGATATTATCACTGTGCCCAAGTATTTCAAACGTTGCATTTGTTTCAGATTTGTCTTGTTTATTTTTATGCTGCATGATGGTGATGATTGTTTCATCGATATATTACTATCACACTGAAAACATTTCAATATACTTTAGCTTAGATACTTTAGTTGCTTACTTACTTCTTCATTTAAGAAATGCGACTTGCGTGTCATTGTTCTACAGCAATTTGAGTTGACAATTGAACTGATTTCTCATTGAAAGGAAAGATCTGGTTCCAATCATGGTAATGTGAAATAAGTTGTTTTTTTTTAATGTGTGTGTTCTTACCGTGGAAGAAACAAAAAGGTCGGCCACGTGTCCACTGCACTGGACAAGCGGCCATTATTATCCGATCCTACAAGTCTCATCCGGAAGACTGCAAAAGTGGGACAATTGTAAAAATTTAATTGTTTGTTTGTTTTGTATATCTGAATATTTGTATTTGAAAAGTAGAATGTCTCACGATAGAATGTGATCGTTGTGTCAATATTAGTTCCCATAAGCGTTATTCTTCCAAAGATATCATTAGTTCGAGACTCATTTAACCTAGACGATATGTGCGTACGCACGCGCGCATATGTGTGTCTTTTGAGTGTGTTCTGACCTATGGAAGCGAATCATGGACAGTAGACAAACAAATGAAAAGACGATTAGAGGCAACAAAGATGGGATTTCTCAGAAGAATGTTGAAAGTTCCCTGGACAGCTAAAAAGACCAATGAGAAAGTTCTCAAAGAGGCCAACACAAAAAGGCAGCTCCTAAAAAACTTCAGAAAGAAACAATCAACATTTTTCGGGCACATCATGAGAAGAGGAAAGTTGGAATACTTGGTTACAACTGGCAAAATAACGCGGACGACAAAAAGAGAAAATACTGGACAGCTTGGTGTCATTGCATGGAAAACAGTCAACAACAGAACTGATACGATGCACTGTAGATAGAAGATTGTGGATGGACATGATCGCCTACGTCAACCAGTATGGCACATAATGATGAATGACTTCACCTATTTACACATTTAGACTTCATTTGTCACTATCTCACGTGACCGAATTTCTTCGCTCGTTTTTGTCCACAGCCATAAATAATGTTACTAAGGCCTGCGAATTGAAAAGGAAATCCCAAAATAATCCATTTTTAGTGACGTCTTCAGATATGCAAGCTATAAACGGTTGACGCTATTTTACCCACATCCACCCATGCTCGCATAGCTGAAACGTCGCAAACCTTGGGTGATTTCTTTCAGCCCATGAACATTATTAATATAATTACGATGGAAGTGGTTTTTTGTGTGTTTCTTTTCGTTAACCTCTGCGTGATGTCTTGCAATGCTTAAGTCACTCCTTTCTTATATAAATTCTTCACATTTTGTACTACCTTAGTCAGAATTCTCACACCACGTTCCAGATTGTCGTGGCTTATAACACACTCAACGGTGATATCAGTGCTTACTGGACACTAATAGTAGCAGGAGCATTAAACTTTCAGTAGAACGTTTACCGTAAACTTAAACGGGAAGTAATGTCTTGAATAAAAAATTGGTATGTTTACAAATTAATAACACATACACTAAGTTCAAGCATGACAACATATACGGTTGTATGTGTGGACAGGCATCACAGACTGCAACAAACATACAGTATGACCAGTGTGAGCGTAAAGTGACGTCCCTAGATAAACAACGTTTAGGCACCTCTAGTACATATTATATTCGAGATTGCTGCAAATCTTTATTTGTATTTTTTTATGAAATAACAAATGAGAGAAATCATAAATGATAAGAAAAAGCAACAAAGGAATTACAGGCCACAAAAAGGTATATATGGACAAGACGATTAATACAATCAATATCATAGAATATGCTTGGAGAAATAGTCACGATTCAAATGAGAAAGAAATAATTAGAAATTCTACCAGTTCAGCTGAAAGATGAAACATAAAACCGTTCTCTCAGTCCAACATACAAACAGACAAGCAGTATGTTAAAACAGGGATAGCGTGTGCACATTTAAATACAACCCAAAGAATTTAGGGAGCAAGAGAAGACCAAATATAAACAAAGGAAGTGACTGGTAGATTTTTCATCCGTGAAAAACGGAATGCAAATAAAGTAATAATAACTAATGTAACAAATGTCAATGTTTTAATTAATGTAGTTAGGTTTGATATATGTAAACTGTAATGCTCGTATTTACATTATTTTTTTTCTAACTTTTGTAATTTGATTGTAAATCTATACATGTTGAATCTGCTCACCGGGTATGACTCCTACATCGTTCTCTAATCACAATATTTGGTTACTAATTTACTGTCACAGGATCTAAATTACATTTAACGAGATTAATTACAAACAATCGATGGTTTAGCAGAAACAGAGAGAGAAAAACAAACAAAGTGGTTAAAACATTTACTGTTGATGGTGTGGAGATCAATGTTGACAAAAATGTGATGACCAATAATCATAGAAGCATTGTTGCAAAACACAAAATAAATGGACAAGAACCTGAAAAGAGTAAACTAAGAAATTACAAATATTTTGCCTTTGTGAGGGACGCAATTTATTAAAATGGACTGCCAACATGTATGCAAGTGAGAAATAAAAACATAAAAATTGACCACACAGGACAGTAGGAAAACATTTATAAAATGATAATTCTAAAAGAACCTAGTTCAGCACACATTCAAACATCTCATCCTTCCGCTTATATGTAACTTTTCTTCTCGTTATATTCTAATGTAACCTAGAAGACTTAGTTTAAGGTTGAACAAACAGTGCCTAGTCTAGAAGAAGGCAAAACTTCCGAGCAAGTTCTCATTTAACTAAATTGACTACAGTCTTTACATGGTCTAGTCGCTAACAACCTGTTGTTCTCTAAACAAATGTATTCCGAGTTTGTATTCTGTTAGGGGCAACTTTTTTCTTTCTTTTTTTTTTTCTATTAGAATTAAAATAAAAATTCAGACAGGAAAACCTCATGTCGACTGCACTGGGCAACTTTTATTTCATTTTTTTTAAAACATCAATTATATAACTTCAGCAAGTAGTGCCACCATTTTCTTTCAAAATAAAACTGTTTGGAAGTTTTCTATGTAAAATTGTCTAGGTTCAGGGAGACAACTCATTTCACTGTGTGATCAACTGTAGATAGGGAGTCAAGAAGACATTTATTGTAAGATGTCACATAAGAACGCTCAAACATGTTTAATGTTTCCCTTGTCCTTTTCTGCAATGATTTTAACCAGAAACGAAAAGACTCAAATTACCTCCACAATTTTCGTTCATGAAAATGGTCATTGTTTTTGTTCTATGTCCTTGTCTTAAAATAAATAAAAATGAAGAGAGAACTGCTAAACACAATTCAAAAAAGACAAATGCGATTTTTGGGCCATGTTAAAAGATACAACAGCCTACTAAAAGTAATCTTGAAGGAGAAAATACAAGGTAAATTAGGCAGAGACAGACCAAGACTAACATGGACGAGTAACATCAAAAGATGGACAAACCAGCCTATGACAACCTGCACCATCAAAGCAAGAGACAGAGCAGAATGGCGCTCCATGGTAGCCAACCTTCATTGCGGAGATAGCACTCGATGATGATGATTCCCTTTGGTTTTATTGCAACAAATGTGATTACTAACAAAGAGGTGGAATATAGTTCCCCCTTGTACAAGCCATAGCGAACGCCCTAGGAAAATCACTTATTTCCAGAAAATAAGACAAGCGTTATGAAGATACATTCAATAAAAAAAAAACAGCACACAGGAAATGAATAAGCTATCAGACGTAATGTGAGTTGTGTAATGTGTCGTCTTTGTTCAATGCTCTTTATTCCATCCCTCTACATATCACTCTCTCTTTCTTAATCTCTCTTTGTCTGTCTCTCTCCCAGAGACTTTCCTTGATCAGTTTTCTTGGTAACCAACCTCCAATAAAAATGGATATTAAACCTCGGGTCTCATTAAATTAAATTATACTTCTAGAAACTCAGTCCAATATTTTGAATGACAAATAGACCATTTACCCATTCATGACAATTTTTTTTGTAATTTAACTGACACATTTAGGATGTGTTCACATCAATTTCGAAGGTAGGCCGCCGTAAAAATGGTCTTTGTCTGCAATGGAGACAGTACAGTTTAGCAACACACTATGTTCTATCAACCAATATGATTTTTTTTTACTTTCTTAATTTGTAAATCTTATCGATTAGCTTTTCTTAATTTATTTCTTAATAAATAATTTTCGGGAACTCATATAAAAAAAACGAAATACATTTCCTGACCTGTCATTTAATAACCTGTGTCATGTAATACGGAATTTTATTGCAAGAAAAAATGGGGTCGTCAGAAACGGCTCCGTCGAGTATATATTGATTATTATTACCTATTTAACCATTTAGTGAAAAGGCGAGCTCTGATGGAGCGGGTTCACTGAGGTCATGTATTAGCAGCTCTAGAGATCATTAGTCTAGTCGACACATTATTACCATAACACATCGAACACTTCCACAGCGCTCAGATCTCCTCTCCAGCACCTAGCCCAGCGTGCAACACTGCCCCCAACACACTAGCGGAAGCCCTGAATTGGTGCTCGACTCACATGCACGAACTCCGTAACACCGGTGAAGACCTTGACAATGTGTCTTTTCAGATCCAATAACAACACTGCCAATGCAGACCTATATGCTAATGATATGCGAATGACGTCACATCGAAGTTGCCGTTTAGTCTTCCATTATAAACTGACAAGTAACATAAGTTACATTATTTCAAAACAAGTTTATACAAAAACTTAAATCAACGTGAATTCCTTAAATGGAGAAAAATAACAAACAATTTTAGAAAAGAAGGTATAGAATAGAAGGTTTCCAGAGTAAGCGAAGAGCCAGCATAAATCGTTGACCTGGTGTTAGACACTTCCTAGGTAGAAACAAACATGCATTACATCGTGTAAGAGAAATGTAACTCAACAGTTGTGTCAGAAGACTTCTGGACAAGCTCAAAATGGGGTGCCTCAAACTAGTTCCAGGACTAACATGGCCACTCTTAGACAATGACAAGAGTTTATCTACGACGGAAGCGATCAAGCGTGGATGTTTACCAGGAAATGGACTGATTTGTGGGACATGTTAACAGACACAGAAGCCTATTAAAAGTAATCTTGGAAGGGAAAATACAATGTAAAATAGGCAGAGCTTTACCAAGATTAACATGGACGAGTAATATCAAAAGATGGACAATTCAGCTAATGACAACCCGCACTACCAAAGTAAGGGACTGAGCGGAATGGCGCTACATGGTATACAGCCTTCAATGCGGAGACTGCACTCACTAATGATGATGATGATGAGTGGTATCTGTCTAGTAAAAAACCAAAAACGTTCTGTCGTTCAAGTCATTTTAAGTGGGACTAAGGTGAGAAGACTTTAATTGAGACAATTGTTTCATTTGTTGAACAAAATATTTGAAAGCTAGCCAGGTACTTACATCTGGTCATTGAGCTACTACAGTAGTGTTGTTCCAGCCAAATTACTTCCATTACAAATTGGTAGAGCAGATCCAGTTGGTTTATTTTCGTGTCATTTGCTAAAGTTGATAGTTATAATGGACGGACCTATACGAGAATAATGAGAAATCTGTGAGAGACATCTGAGGGTTGGGTTATCTCGTTGGTTGCGGCAGACGAGCATTTGTTAATGTTGATGCTGACTTAATTACACGTGATTGAAGCGAACCGATCATTTCTAAACCTCCATTGGTAATGTGGCTAGGCTATATAGTCTTTCTTGATTTCATGGGTTATGATAGAAAATGTGGAGCTTATGGTTTGTTAAAAGATAGGGTAATGGCTACCGGAAGTGAGAGATCCACCATTGCAGGTACTGAATCAACTCTTTTGTTCTTCTGTTTCGATACTCTGTTGTTGATTAGTAAAACTCTTATGCCGTGCCAGATCAAGGTCAACTTTAGGGTGCAGACCATGTTGTAGAGACTCTCTCAAGTCGTTCTTTGTGTGACAATAAGCAATTAACCACAGTTAGTATTTTCGTCCCGGCCACAAACATGTGAACATGATGTAAAGTATATTTTATCTCGTCAAACGACTCCGTTCTTGGCTACTTGCTCAGTTTCGTACGAGAGCTGTTGCCTGCTGTTGTTGCCTCTAGCTCAGTATTTCTTTTAGCGTTTCTATAGGTCGGCCTCTTTTTCTTTTACCCGCCGGTTCCCCTTTGAGGGCCTGCTTTGAGATTCTCTTGTAGTCTCTTCTCATCACATGTCCAGCAAATGATCATCTTCTTCTCTTCAATGTAATTGATACTTTTGGATGCTTTGACATTTCTCTTATTTCTGCACTTGTCTTAGCTTAATTTCATGGTATGCAAAGTATTTTCCTGAGGCGTTTGTTTTCAAATACATCCATTTTATTTTCCACTTTTTGAGTTGTGTTAGAGCACTCGCGTGCATAAATATGGGTAAATAATACATTTGATTTTAAAATCCCGAGCGTTGTTTTTGTGCTTAGTAATTGTGATTTCCATATTTTATCGAGGTTTCTGAAAATCATTGCTGCCTTTCCTATTCTGATTCTATTTCCTTTCTTTGTCTCCTTCTTGATCTGTGCAGCTACCAATACATTATTATCAAAGTGATCTTCTTCCACCGCTTTTCTAAAGCGAACACAGTATTTTAATTATTTCCTGTAGGTGGGGTAACTCTCAGCACATATCTTTTTTGTAGTGAACAAAGTTTATCCACAGAGACTTTACATTTGTTTTTATTTAGTCGCTTTTAGGTTGTAAAATTAAGTTATTGGTGACTGTTTTAATAATGTCATTTAAAGATAAAAAGGGTGTGCTGTGAGGTGGTGTCGTAGCATTCTGTCATGTTATCTGTTCAAAACAATTATTGATAGATGATTCAATCTGGTTTGAGAATAATAACTTCCAGTTAGTCATTAAATGTCATTGCTGCACATTAGTAAAGATTCCTTCAATGCCTTAAGGCAGGTAGTTATTGTGTTAATGCCCGCATTAGGTTTTATGATCACCTGCGTACATTTAGCGCATTAACTTGCCATTAAAAATAGTTGGTGAAATAGCATTTTTAGACATTTTTAGAGTCTGGATGAGGAAGAAACAATCATCATTTTTGGCCATGTAATGATAAGAGAACAACTGAAATATATTGTAACAACTGGAAAAATTGAGGGACGAAGAGATAGAGGGAAGCAAAGAGAAAAAATAACAGACAGCTTAAGAGAATGGCTTGGCAGAAGGTCAACAACAGAAATGATAATAGCTGCCGAGATCGAAAGTTGTGGAGAGACATGATCACCTACGCCAGTAGGCCCGGTACTTGATGATGAAAGGCTGGATGAACCCAGAAGCATTGTTTATTTGAAACAAAATTCACTACATCTGGAAAATGAACCTGTCCCCTTCTAATTATGTGCGAGAGTACTAAGCGCTTGGTCACCGAGGCTCCTATCTCTGCGCATTCTCTAACAATGGTCTGGAACATGTCAAGCATCATTTGTGAACATGACTGAAGATAGTTCATGATAATCGTTGTCACATTTACTACTGAGGCTGTTTTCCACTCCCATCCATCATTTCAAGTACAGGAGCAGGTCTTCAAGGCTATTAGCAGAAACATATTGAACAAGAACCAGACATGTATCTGGTTCAAAACCAAATATCTCCATGGTCACAAGTAAACAATAACAGATTTGATCGTACATTGTTTACTACTTGTAGAGAAATATGTCCTTCATGAACGATTAACAGTTCTAGGCATGAAGTCTTTACCACATTAAATCTTAACAAAACTGTATTTGATTTTTTTTAACGAGCAAGAAGTTATTGCTATCTGTTGGATCAAGAAACTTTCAGAAGAATCCAGAACAGTCTATGTTTAAAATCTTTCTTTTCTGCGCTAGTTTTTTTTTTTTAGACAGACTTGACAATACTTTTTGAAACAGAAAGTGAATGAGCTGTCATAGACGACGCGTTTAAATCGAAGAAGAAATATTCGAGCTGACAGGTCTGATCTATGTTTACCAGGGTGAGGCGATATAAATAGTTGATTGACATATATCTAGCCCAATAGAAACAGCTCTTAGTCGCTCTTAGTAAAAATCAATTTAATTGGTTTAATTTTGACTAATAAATTGATACTAATTTTAAATGTGGCTGAATGGGTTCGGTGACAAAGTGGAGGAATTTGTAATCGTTCTTAAATGATGATGATTGATCAAATTGTTACGTTAAGTTGTTCTAATTGTGTAGTCTATGGTACTGCTTGAAAAAAAGTAAACTATTACTTTAGGTCTGACTGCTATTAAAATTGAAAAAAAAAACTATCTCACATTACACTACATTTTAAGGGTAGGAGAAAAATAATGATCTCTCGTCTTCAGTCCAGCCATCGAACAAGGCTCGATAAATGGTACCAATTACCAATAACAGATTTAAGTTTCGACAAACGTATGTCGAACACAAATGAAAGATTCGAAGCGTGACCTGTTTTTTCGAGCATATGATGCGTAATTAAAGTTCAAATTCCGTCAAGAAAGAAACAAAAATTCGAATCGCTTATGAAGAGATATTAGCGGGTAGACATGATTCCCATGATACAGCTAACTACGGAATGATAACTTAGACCCAGTGTTATTTAATAAATTTCTGTACATGTGTAGAAACGACTGAAATGTGCGTGCATCTAAAACAAAATATTTAAGTGTAAACTAAAGAAGTATAAATTAATAGCTCAATAGTACAACTATATTAAAATGATATGCAAGCAAAATAAGATATATATACAAATTAAAGACAGACGCCAAAGTTAGTGAAATATTGATACAGTCATTTAACTATATTTACGATATAACTGATATCGTTCCACTCACGTGTTGTACATCTGGACACACATAAAACTGATTAGCTTTACATTCACTTCCATCATCGAGTAAAGACCGAGATTTACTTACAGAAGTAAATTCTCCATCAATGTTGAACCCCCATTCTCCATCAATGTTGAACTGAACTATCATTTAACCATTTTAAGCGTTTTCTTTCTGTTTAGAAACTGTACCCAAAGATATTTGTATTAAGATAAATGTACTCAAAACGTTTATACCTACTGTACTTTTATTTCCTTGATTTTTTTTAAAAGTAATCAGTACATTTTCACTGAAAAGGGGGCGGGATTGAGTCATGGATCAATATTGCGGGTTTTTTTTATTGCTGTTGAAATAATAGTAGTATGTACTTTACATGGAGGCAGATCTGAATATTGTAACAACTGACGTGGAATTAACTTATTATCAGCTGCTGGAAAACCTGTTTGTAGCATGTTGTTAGAAAGATGGAAGTAGTAGATGAAAAATATTTGAGACAAACATGGTAACTTTAGACAACGACGGTCATGTACCAACCACATATTTAGATTTAGACCTATCATCGAGGAATTTACATTCTATATATCAACAGCAGCAGCACAGTCAGAACAACAGCAGGCTACACAGACCACTTAGAAGTTAGATCAGGTCTAAGACAGGAGTATGTACTATCCCCCCCCCCCACCAACTGTTTTGTTATGTACATGGACTATACATGCAAGTTAGCAAACCCATCAGAGACAGAGGAGATCAACTAGCTTTTATTTACAGACAATCAGACTCTAATACATGGAAAAATATTAGACCTACAAGAACATCTAAATAGACTCAACAATACAGGCACAAAATACAACATGAAAATCAACATCAACAAAACACAAGTCATGAATGTCGCAAAAGAGGAACAGAACATCAACATAACTATAGACAGCAGATAACTAAAACAAGTATAGAATTCAATTACCTACGAAGTCTAGTGACAAACGACAATTCACAAACAGCAGAGATAGACTCATGGTGCAACAACGCTTGTCAAATCACTGGACAGCTATCACCGCTATTGTCCAACAAGGAAATGGGCACTACAATATACTCATCATCCCAAAGTTGTGCTACCAATGCCACCCTCGACGCTGAAATGCAAATGAGGAAGGAAAGAAGAAGAAGACGAAGAAGAATTAATATCACAAAAATTAAGTAAGGAATTCTACCAAAAAGATATCCTTTCACCTGAGAAAAATGTCACAAGATGAAAATACAAGGACTGAAATTATGACCCGTATTGCGTAGGCATTAAGTGCCTTTAATAAATTTACAAGTATCTGTAGATGAAAGACACTTAAGTACCCAACATTCAGACTGTTCAACTCGTGTTAGACAATCGTGGCGGAACGCGACAGCTGGAAATCCACCCAAGCTCTGGCAAAGAGACAACTAATTGCTTTTGAAAATAAATGTCTACGAAGACTTTTAAACATAAATTGGTTGGACTACACCGAATAAAACTGGTAAATGAAAATATGGAAGAGGAGAAAAACTCCAAGAAGAACATTTATTAGAGATGGATGAACATGGATCAACTATGGGGTTAAGTAAAAAACATGACCTGGAAGTGAATCACCAGGCACGTCGAGCTGTGATTGATGTCAAATGTTCCGTTTTTGAGTTGTGTTTTTAATTTTTTTCTTCTTCTTCTTCTTCTTTCCTTCCTCATTTGCCTTCCAGCGTCGAGGGGAGATATAATCTGCGGTCTTTTGCACTTCTGTTTGCCTCTGCTGCTGTTATGATTTCTAGTGTGTCTAATACTCCTCAAATCCATCTTTTTCGTTGTCGGTCTTTGGATCTGGTGTTCTCGCAACTTTCATTGAAGGCTCATTGTGTTGTGTTTTTATCTTTTGGCCTTATCACGTGGCTAAATCATTGTATCTGTTGTTTATTTATATATTCTATGGCGTTGGTTATTCCTAGTTTTTTTTTTCTCCCAATTCTTCATTTCGCAGATTCTCAGGCTGTTTCCTGTCATTCGTCTAACGCATTTGATCTCGGTGGTGGTTATTTTTCTTCTTGTTCTTGCACCCAGGGTCCAGGTCTGGCATTGATAGCACAACGTCGAGATGAAGATTGTATTGCACAGTGCCCGTTTTGCCTCTAGAGTAGTTTTCTTGTTGGACAATAGTGGTGATAGCTGTGAATGATTTGACAAGCTTTGTTGCATCTTGAATCTATTTCTGCTGTTTGTGAATTGCCGTTTGTCACTAGACCTCCTCGGTATTTAAGTTCCTCTACTTCTTTTAGTTGTCTGTCGTCTATAGTTAAGTTGATGTTTTGTTTCTCTTTTGCAATATCCATGACTTTTGTTTTGTTGATGTTGATTTTCATGTATTTTGTGACTGTGCTGTTGAGTCCATTTAATTGTTCTTGTATGTCTTCTATTGTTCCATGTATTAGTGCAATTGTTCTTGTATGTCTTCTATTGTTCCATGTCTTAGTGCAATTGTTCTTGTATGTCTTCTATTGTTCCATGTGTTAGTGCAATTGTTCTTGTATGTCTTCTATTGTTCCATGTCTTAGTGCAATTGTTCTTGTATGTCTTCTATTGTTCCATGTATTAGTGCAATTGTTCTTGTATGTCTTCTATTGTTCCATGTATTAGTGCAATTGTTCTTGTAAGTCTTCTATTGTTCCATGTATTAGTGCAATTGTTCTTGTATGTCTTCTATTGTTCCATGTATTAGTGCAATTGTTCTTGTATGTCTTCTATTGTTCCATGTATTAGTGCAATTGTTCTTGTATGTCTTCTATTGTTCCATGTTTTAGTGCAATTGTTCTTGTATGTCTTCTATTGTTCCATGTATTAGTGCAATTGTTCTTGTATGTCTTCTATTGTTCCATGTTTTAGTGCAATTGTTCTTGTATGTCTTCTATTGTTCCATGTATTAGTGCAATTGTTCTTGTATGTCTTCTATTGTTCCATGTATTAGTGCAATTGTTCTTGTATGTCTTCTATTGTTCCATGTTTTAGTGCAATTGTTCTTGTATGTCTTCTATTGTTCCATGTATTAGTGCAATTGTTCTTGTATGTCTTCTATTGTTCCATGTATTAGTGCAATTGTTCTTGTATGTCTTCTATTGTTCCATGTATTAGTGCAATTGTTCTTGTATGTCTTCTATTGTTCCATGTATTAGTGCAATTGTTCTTGTATGTCTTCTATTGTTCCATGTATTAGTGCTTGATCGTCTGCACAAGAAGTTCGTTGATCTCCTCTGTCTCCGATGGGTTGACTAACTTGCATATGTAGTCTTTGTATGCAATAAATAATAGGGGGGGGGGGGGAGATATTACGGACCTCTGTCTTAATCTTGATATAGCTTCGAATTAGTCTGTGTACCCTGCTGCTGTTTTGACTGCTCTTTCCTGGTCAATGAAAGCTAAGTACACATTTTTATTGTGTTCTGTCGTCTTTTCTATTAGCTATTTTAGGGTGAATAAAGCATGACCTGTAGTTCTATCATTCGTCTCAGACGTTTGTTGTCCATAATGTTGGCGTATAGCTTTCCCATATGGCTGAGAAGCATTTTGCCTATATTGATTGCAATCTCTCTTGCTACCATACTTTTTCCATATCGGTCCATCTATATTTACATATTCTTCTTGGTTTTTTTTCGCTCCAATTTTTAAATAGTTTCTTCTTTTCTTTAATATCTTCTCTGATTGCATCGATCCACCATGGGATGCCCTTTCCCCCTTATTTTGTCGTTAGTTTTTCTCAACATATTGTTGTTGCGATGTTTGTTATTGTTTTCTTAAACCCCTTCCACACATCCTCTACAGTATTTATTTCGTTAGGGAAATTCTTGAATTCCTCTGTTAGTTTTTCTTCCACGGTTTTCCTTGATTCTAGACCTTTTAATTGTTTTATTGTTATTGTCTGTTCTTTTGCTTTGTTTTGTTTATTAGAGTACGTCTCTTTGTTTTTGGCTGTCTGAGCGTAATCATGACCGTGTTATGGTCCTTGTCGCCTGTGACATTAGGATCAGCTCTGTTGTCTCTTTTCTTGTTTTGTTTTCTTGTTAGTATAAAATCTATCTCGCATCTACTGTTGTGTCATTCCACTTGTACGAGGTGTATATTTGCTACTCTCTGTGTTTGAAGAATGTGTTGGTGATAAGCAAATAATTTTGATTACATTATTCCAGCAGTCTGTTTCCATTTTTCTTTATTTTACTGTCTTACCTCTAGAGTCTCAGCATATCTCTGTTTTCGCTGTTGCATATCCCAAGCATTTCATTAAAATCTCCCATTACTAACATGTCGTCGCTTTCATCAGTCTTGTTGACAATTTCATTTAGTGTCTCAAAGATTTCTTCGCTGTCATTTTTATTGTTGAAACATGGTGCATACATTTGTATGTAAGTTGTTTTCAGTTGTCTTCTAGTAGACTGGTTGTAATCTTACTTTAAATATCAATTAACTAATCTACATGTTTTATTTCTTATTCCAGAATCATATATTTAGATGTTGAGAGCAACGAACAATGGCAAATTGACATTTTTACTCCAATAACATTCATACAAGTCGACTAAAATAAAATATACAATTGTGGTGTTCATTACTTACTCATTACTCATGCATGCACGTTTACAATGGTCATAAGAGCGTTAAATGATTCACCCTTTATAAATATAAGTACTGTAAAAAGCAGTGATTGGAAAAATCCATTAACAAATGGGGTTATAAATGTGACAGCAATTAGTTATGAGAGACTTCTGGTAACTGATGAAGATCTGGTTATTATTACAATAGTAAACACATGGGGCTTGGGGCAGTGTGTGACTATTCTGGGACTGATTGTCAACGTTCTCAACATCATCACGTTTGTTAAACAAGGAGTGAAAGATTCTGTCAACATAAGTCTTCTTGGACTAACTATATCTGACCTGGGCTCTCTGATATTTCATTGCTTAATTAATCTTTGCTGGACACCGCCAATTGTGAAAATGGATTTGCCATTCTACCCTCAACAGGTGATGTATTTCTTTGTTTGGGTTCACATTTTATTTACGCGAATCACAACAGGAACGACGGCTTGGATCACGTTTGAGCGGTGTGTCTGCATTGTGGCTCCTCTGAAGATCAAGACCATCATTACTCCGAAAAGAACCGTCACGTTTATAGCAGTGCTCTACGTCACAATGACGGCAACTGCTGCTCCCATGTTCTACACAACCAAACTGACTTGGATGTTCGACGCTGTACGGAACAAATCTGTACTTGGGGTCACCAAGATTCCGGAGAAAGACAAAATAGAGAGAGTGGCATTTTGGAGCAACAACCTCATACCGACATTCTTCTTCATCCTCATCGTCATCTTCACAGCTGTTCTGGTGAAATCACTCAGAAAAAATTCAAAATGGCGACAGCAGACGGCATCTTCGTCAAAAGCCAACGTTGTATCAAATAGGGACGCTAAAGTCGCAAAAATTGTTTTGATTATCTCCGTTGTTTTCATCGTTTCTTACTTCCCCAGCGCCGCCACCTTTATGTTTATACTTATTTATCCTTCAATTACTTTTACAGGAAAACAGAAAAACTTCATTATTGGAACTTTTGCAATTTTATTTCATCTTGAAGGTATCAATGCTACAGTTAATTTTTTCATTTATGTAAGCATGAGTTCAAAGTTCAAGGTTACATTAAAAGAAATGATGTGTTTAAATAAGGCAGAAGACATGAGCAAAAGAGTATCTAGATCTTCAATATGATGTGTATGGGAAATTGATGACAGTTAAATACATATATATATGGCAATTTACTAGATTAGCGTCGTATTCCATTTATGATAAACGAGTTATTTCCCCAGTTGAGCGAACGTATTTTCTTCTTCTTCTGCTCATTGAAGGTAGGATTCCGGACTTTCTTCAGAAGTCAGCTGTCTGTTTAAGTGATTAGGTTGCCCCGTAGAGTTTTTTTCTTCCAAGGGGGTGGGTGTGGACCACATTGTCCTTCTCAGATCTCTGTACTGGGGGCAATCCTACAAAACAATGTTTGACTGTATTTGAATGTATTAAGTGCTACTTGTTCGTGTGTATTGAATTATATATTTTTTTCAAGGCTTAGGGTTTGCGTTAGGTTTAGGGTATTCTAATGACAGATTTTAGAACTACCCAATAAAGTGCAAGGGGACATTACTCCGAACAGAAATGAAGTACGACGCTAAATTCGTAAATTATCATAAAAGTATTAATTGTACAGAGGAAAGCGTGCAAACGATTTATATATTTTAAAATGTTTATTATATAGTCATCATCATCATCATCAAGTACCGGGCCTGCTGGTGTAGGTGTTTATGTCTCTCCACAACTTTCGATCACGACAGTTATTTATCATTTCTGTTGTTGACCTTCTGCCAAGCCATTCTCTTGAGCTATCTGGTATATTTTCTCTTTGCTTCCCTCTATCTCTTCGTCCCTCAATTTTCCCAGTTGTTACAATATATTCCAGTTGTTCTCTTCTCATTGCATGGCCAAAAAATTATGATTGTTTATTCCTAATATTGAAAATTAGCTCTCTTTTTGCTTTGACCTCTTTCATAACGTTTTCCATTATTCTTCTTAGCTGTCCATGGAATTCTCAACATTCTTCTGTAAATTTTTTTAAAATTATATAATAGAAGTATTATAACAGCGTGTTAGATTTTTTTTTTAATGGAAGTGGGAGTTTGTTAAAGCTGCTTATATCAAGATATCTCGTGAAGATAATTCTGAAAGTTCTTTTATTCACTCTTTAATGATGTTTCTTGTTATGTCTTATTATTAATCTGATCATATCTCGTCGAGAAAAAAAAAACAGTACTGTCTCATTTGAAAAGGTATTATGTTCAAACTCTTGTCTGTTATTGTGTTTGCGTACTGTTGGCATGTATTATTTGACGTGTCTGTACCAAGTTCTTCATAGCTTCACTAATCGTTCACTTAATTAGTTTACTTTATTCCGCCGGCTTTGAAACACTGTGAAAATGAGAAATAAAGTGTCAGGTTCATTAGTGTGTTTCTTGAAGTGTTTGATTCTTCAATGTGTCTCATAAAATATATGGTTCTTCATAGTGTTTCATAAACTGTTTTGTTTTTCAGTGTGTCTCATGAAATGTATGGTTCTTCAGTGTGTCTCATGAAATGTATAGTTCTTCAGTGTGTCTCATGAAATGTATTGTTCTTCAGTGTGTCTCATGAAATGTATGGTTCTTCAGTGTGTCTCATGAAATGTATGGTTATTCAGTGTGTCTCATGAAATGTGTTGTTCTTCAGTGTGTCTCATGAAATGTATTGTTCTTCAGTGTGTCTCATGAAATGTATGGTTCTTCAGTGTGTCTCATGAAATGTATGGTTCTTCAGTGTGTCTCATACAATGTATGGTTCTTAATAATGATCTTAATCTTATAAATGATAGGACCTTTATCTTAATGATAATAATCTTAATCTTATGTTTCATAAAGTGTTTTGTTCTCCAGTGTGTTTCATGGAGCGTTTGTTTTTTTCCGTGTGTTTCATGAACACTGTGATGTCTACAGTTTCCTTACCTCTTCAAAATCTGCATTTCCCTCTTTCCTCGCAATTTCTGAACATTAAGGCTCTCTATGGGGTTCTAGTTGACTACTTTACAAGTTCCAAACCAATTAATTAGCACTTTGGATACGCTTGGGTATAACAATTAAGAACTGTTATTTGATCACATTTATTCTTTGTTTATCATGTGCCATACACTTTAAGTGTGCTTCGTCTTATCAAACTATTATTAAATCCTGGACTATAGGACAACATGCAAGAAAATCGTGACTGGACAAAGAAATGGTTATTTTTTTTTTTTTAAGAAATAATGTTGAGAATGCCATGGAGACCTAATATGAATACATAAAAAGTTTTACAAGTGATCAAAAAGAAAACTGATTTCCAACATTGAAAGGAAACAATTATCATTTTGTGGCCATGTAATGAGAAGGGAACAACTACAGTATATAGAAATAACTGGAAAATTGAGGGAAGAAGATATAGAGAAATACAGAGCGAATGTTTCAAAACAGTTACCATAATGACTTGACAGGAAATCAACAGTAGAACCAGGAATTAGAAATTTGTGCAGAGGCATGATCACCTATGCCAGCAGACAAGGTACTTGATGATTATGATTGTTACATAGTATCTTATTTTGGAAACTGAATGATGAGTTGTTTGTTATTTAACACTTTCAGCACTTTTATCAATATCCTGACATGATCATTTATTTCAGCTGACATTACTTGTGCTCTATGTTTTGTGTTTCACTAAAACTTCTGGTGCTCTATGTTTTGTGTTTCACTGACATTACTGGTGCTCTATTTTTGTGTTTCACTGACATTACTTGTGTTTTATGTTGTGTTTCACTGACATTACTGGTGCTCTATGTTTTGTGTTTCACTGACATTACTGGTGCTCTATGTTTTGTGTTTCACTGACATTACTGGTGCTCTATGTTTTGTGTTTCACTGACATTACTGGTGATCTATATTTTGTGTTTCACAGACATTACTTGTGTTTTATGTTATGTTTCACTGACATTACTGGTGCTCTATGTTTTGTGTTTCACTGATATTACTGGTGCTCTATATTTTGTGTTTCACAGACATTACTTGTGTTTTATGTTATGTTTCACTGACATTACTGGTGCTCTATGTTTTGTGTTTCACTGACATTACTGGTGCTCTATGTTTTGTGTTTCACTGACATTACTTGTGTTTTATGTTGTGTTTCACTGACATTACTAGTGCTCTACGTTTTGTGTTTAGATAAGGTGATAGATAAAGACCCACATGTTTCTATGAAATCGGGAAGATATAAACGCATTTATAAATTTCTTCAAATGCATGTGTTATAGAATAATATTAACATTACTGGAAAAGACGTTGTTAAAAACAATAAAAATAATTAAACTAGTGCTAAAAACATAAAAACAATGAAAATAGCGCTAAAAACATAAAAACAACTAAAACGCCTGTCAGCGCCCAAAACATAAAAATAATGAAAATGGCATATCATGGAAATATAAAACGACACAAAGCCAAGGGAAAGCCACTATGGAGGACAATACATCAGGTGGATATGATAGAAAATCAACAAGCAGAACATTAGTCTGTGTTATCACAGATAAGCAGGGATTGACTGCTGCAAAAGCTGAACATGCAACAAAGCGGATATGGGAATACTCCGATCGCGGAGACAACAGACCGTAAAAAACAGAATACATTGCTTTGTGACTCATCTTTATCTGTAGGCACCATGCCAGACCAACAGCAGAGGGAGACTAAATCTTGATAGTTATGATGTTGGTTACATCGGTTATTATTTATATTTAATTCATCATGTACCATACCGGTTGGCGTAGGCGATCATGTCCTTCCACAATCTTCAATCTACAGTGATCGTATCAGTTCTGTTGTTGACTGCTTTCCATGCCATGACAACAAAGTAAAAGTGAAGTACCCCCGTCACGTCAAGTGCGTATAGGGAATATGGTGTTAGTGATCATAAATTTTATAGACCTTCAGCACATGATTTTTGGGGTATTACGCCCGTGCCGCTTCACTTTCCCAGTAAAAAAATCCGGTACCCATTTAGGGCTAGGTGAACCCGGAAACGTCGGTGGGATCGAATTCTACCCTTTGTCCTTCGTAGTCCAGTTCACTAAACACTAAGCTATCGCGACTCCCATGACACCAAGCTATCCAGTATTTTCTCTCTTTTTGTCGTCCGCGATCTCTCTTTCCTTTTATTTTGCCAGTTGTAACCAAGTATTCAAACTTTCCTCTTCTCATGATGTGCCCGAAAAATGTTGATTGTTTCTTTCTGATATTTTTTAGGAGCTGCCTTTTTGTGTTGGCCTCTTTGAGAACTTCCTCATTGGTCTTTTTATCTGTCCAGGGAACTTTCAACATTCTTCTGAGAATTCCCATCTCTGTGGCCTCTAATCGTCTTTTCATTTGTTTGTTTGCTGTCCATGATTTGCTTCCATAGGTCTGAATTGGTTCGATATAGCACCGATGAACTCTCTTTCTCATTTCTATTGATGTAGATTTGTTGCATAAGATATTTTTCATTTCTAAAATTCTATTTTGACCTGAGCTATTCTGCTTTTTATTACCGTGGTGCACATCTCCCATCTGATGTTATTATTGTTACATTTATTGCTCTACCCATTTGCTTATTTGGGAAGTATAACCTATATCTGATTCTTGTGTGCGATATCCAGGTTTACTAAATGACGTTTGCACCCAATTTTAATAATTATTTTTGATGAAATAAAATGTTTCATATAAAATTCGTCGACTAAACAAAAAAAGAAAAAATGAAGATGAAAAATGTACACTTCTAGCTTGAATCATCATCATCATCATCATGGAGTGCCATCACCGGAACGAAGGTTGGCTACCATGAAGCGCTATTCTGCTCTGTCTCTTGCTTTGATTGTGCAGGTTGTCATCGGCTGATTTGTCTATATTTTGATGTTACTCGTTACTCCATGTTAGTCTTGGTCTGCCTCTGCCTCTTTTACCTTGTATTTTCCCCTCCAGGATTACTTTTAGTGGGCTGTTGTGTCGTTTAACATGCCTCAAAAATCGCATTTGTCTTGTTTGAATTGTATTTAGTAGTTCTCTTTTCATTTTTAGTTATTTTAAAACTTCATCGTTTGCTTTCTTTTTTTCCCATCGAATTCTACCTATTCTTCTATAAATCCATATTTTAAAGGCTTTAATTTTCTGTTATGTTTTCCTGTCTAATGTCCATGTTTCTGCACCATATAGGAATGTTGAGAAAATATAACATTCAGAAATTCTTAGTTTTAGCCCTGATGTTATTTATTTTGATGTTAGTATATTTTTCATTGCATTAAAATTACATGTTATCATTCCTTTTATTTTGTTTGTTTCAGCTTTACATTTTCCATTGTAGCAAAATGGAAACAATGCATAACATCAATGTGTTTCAGTAGCGGAATGTAGCAAACCCATGTGATCCTCTATTTCCAAATGCCACGTTGAGATTAAATGAAACAAAAGTGTATCCCGCACTTCAAAGACTAAACATGTTTGCAAAGTTATAATTTTATGAAGATATAAGTTTTAAATTTAGTGGTTGAAAAATAAAATATGAATGTCATTTTACAAGTCAAATGTTCTAAACTCATGGATATGTAAAAGTAGCTACAGAGCACTTCATGCATTATCTAAAGATTTTTAATTAATAAAATTTGTTTTTAAGGAAAGAAGGTTAAATATTGCTAAAGGACACGTGACGTTTAAACTGACAAGGCAACACAGCTCAGTCATGACGGAGAAGATGTTATTGTTTTATATCAAGTCAAGCCAGGGACCAAAGGCGATTCTTTGACGTCACGGCAAGATCTGCGACCCACAGCTAATCAAGATCTCATTTCGACTCTGAGTTGAAAGTAACAAAAGAGCCTTAATAACAAAGCAATCAATTTCGTTAGTTTTACCCTTTTTTTCACATTGTAGATAAAGTAATGTAGACTTCTAGACAAGAGATTACCCATTTATGTAAGAGAACTCAAACATGAAATAAAACAATTGTAACTCCGCCACACCACCTTCCTGGGCCTAATAACACTTTGCGTTGGCCCAATTACATTAATATTATCATCATCACCGTGTGCAATGTCACTCCTAAAATAATATTTAATTTTGTAAGCGCGTTGTTTTCTGTAAAGAAACCTTCCATTATGTCTCACAAACATAATGTACGTTCAACTGTTAGAATGTTTGTACACGGGATTTATCATCATCAAGTACCGGGCCGACTGGCGTAGGTGATCATGTCTCTCCACAACTTTCGATCTCGACAGTTCTTTATCATTTCTGTTGTTGACCTTCTGCCAAACCATTCTCTTAAGCTGTCTGTTATTTGTCTCTTTGCTTCCCTCTATCTCTTCGTCCCTCAATTTTTCGCGTTGTTACAATATATTCCAGTTATTCTCTTCTCATTACATGGCCAAAAATGATGATTGTTTCTTCCCAATATTGGAAATTAGCTCTCTTTTTGCTTTGGCCTCTTTCAGAACATTTTCAATACTCTTCTTAGCTGTCTATGGTATTCTCAACATTCTTCTGTAAAACCACATTTCTACAGACTCCGGTGATTTTCCTGTCTGTTGTCCTATTGTCCATGATTCACATCCACGTGTTAAGTCTACATATCATTTAAGAACTCTTTTTCTAGTTTCTATGTCAAAAATGGATTGCATAGTATCTTCCTAATTTTTTTTAAATCTGCTTTTGCCTGAGCCATTCTGCATCTCACTCTTTTGTACATCTTCCGTCTGAGGTTAACAAAGTTAACAAAGTTCCCAAATATTTAAATTCATTTACCTGTTTTAATATTGTTCCATTTGTCTTTATTTTGCACTGAGGTGATGTATTTTTCTTTGTTGTCACCATTAACTCTGTCTTTTTGCTATTAAGACTGAGTCCTTCATTTTTGCTTTCTTTCACTATAATGTCCAACATTTCTTGCAACTCATTTTCACTCTTAGCGATTACTACTGTATCATCAGCATACTTTAGATTATTTATATTATGACCTCCAATTGTTATTCCAGGCATGCCCCTTATGGATCTTAAAATAATCTCACTATAAATATTAAACAAATTTGGTGACAGCACACAACCTTGTCTAACACCCTGTTTTATTTGCTGAAACATTCCCAATTTGTTTCCTGTTCTTATGGCCGCTGTTTGTTGCCAGTACATGTTCTTTATTATTCTTAGATCTTTGCTGTCTACGTTTATGCTTTCTAAAATGTTGATTATTTCTTGGTGCTTTACTTTGTCAAATGCTTTGGTGTAATCTATGAATCATAGGTATAGATCTGTTTTCACCTCTATGGCTCTTTCTACTAAAGATCTTATGATATATATAACATTGCTCGTTCCTTTACTTCCAACAAAACCACACTGTTCATCGCTAATTTCTGGACTGATACGGGACTACTTCAATAAAATATAAGTCAAGGTAATAATTTAACAAAACATATATAAGATACAGTCTTAATTTATTGACATGTATTAAAGGATAGTTGTTATATTTAATTTAATGTGGGCGGGGCTCAGACGAACAATGCACCAATGAAAATACGCAAAGTTGAAAATAGGAAGTGAAAAGTCCAATATAAAATTGCGCGAGATTTTAACATGTAAATTGCTGTAAGATAACTGTACTTTTGAGCTTTAGTTAAATGGATACATTTGTAAATAACACTGAAAACATTTAATGACGAATATAGATGAAAATAGCTTGGATTGTGACGCTTCAGGCAATAATGTAATTTAACCGATTACTTCTGTCTGATCTACCTTAAATATATATTTTTTTAAATCAAATTTTCAATATATATTATATCACTGGAACAAAATTAAAATCTTTGTTTCCATTCTCGATTGAAGACCCAATATGTGTCGACGATTACTTAGAATAATAAACATTTCCTCGTCGCCTTATTGTGTCAAACATGAATAAATTAGGAATAATAGGCGCAATCTGTCGAGTGGAATATTGGTATGTGGTCTGCGATTAAAGTTACCTGACTGAGTTAAACTATTACACTTGCCATAGCTTAGCTTCACGATTGAAAATCACATTTCAAATTATATCCATCTAATCACATTTCAAATTGATTGAATCACTTGGTATTTCTTCTACTCAGAGCATGGTAGCTATGCAGCCGGGGTAATGATATAGATAAAACATGTGTGGGTTTTTTTTTTTATTGATCAATTTCTGTTGTATACCTTTTTTTTAAAAAAAAAAGTATCGGTTTCTTTCAAGGCAGCCCTGTGGAATCAAATAAACATTTTCTTTATTTCAGCTGCAAGCCATTACTAGTGACACAATTATTCCTGGTAATAAAAACAATTGTTGAGATGAGCAAATAACAGGAAATGTAAACAAAGAAGAATTATAAACCAAGAAACGTCCATAACATAACGGTATAATGGTATTACATTTTCATACCAGTTGATAGGTAAAAAGTAAAAAATAGTGTAATCAGCAATATTGAAATATAAAGCTAAACTCAATATATTTGAGTTTTGTTATTGAGTTATTTGCGGGTCATTATCATTGCACTCCGAACATGTCCATAGGTGCACAGATCCCCTCCTCAGCAATTCCCTCAGTGTCCAGCGACTGCGTCTCCAGTTCTATGTTGGTTGATAAGTCTTCTTACACGGCACTAAGTTTCTCATTTCTGGCTGTGCCCATCTTAACTCCCATTTCCATCATCCGAAGAAGTGACGTGGATCTGTGTTTGTCGAAGTCCTGTGCTCTTCCCACATCTCGGAGGGCATTGATGATGTCCGCCCGATCCATCGGTTGCCCGTCCTCAACGACAGCGCAGCTAGCCAACCAGTCCGCTCTTTCATTTCCCCGTACTCCCGCATGTCCAGTGACATAGACAAAGGTGACCTTACGTATTTTGGATTTCTGCAACGACTCTACCCATTGCATGCGTACGGAGCCCGCCTCCACTTTTTTAATCATGCTCATCGAATCACTCAGTATACATGCGTGGGTGTAGTCTTATGACTCTAACCATTTGAATGCCTTGTCACTGCCATCGCCTCCATTGTCATGCTACTCGTGGTCACGACGAATGCACTACTGTCTTCCTTTGAGTTTTGTTGAGAACTATCAGTTGTATTATTCTCATTAAACTGTAATAACTTCACTATATTGATGATTTTTCTTTTACAAATATTAATTATATCAAGTACCTTTTAGTTTATATTATTCTTATGTAATGGACCCAATATTTCATATATATATATATATATATATATATATAATATATATATATATATATATATATATATATATATATATGAATGAGTAAATAAACTGTCATTTTTTTATAATTATAGACTATACCTTCAAAATGTTTTCCGTCAGATGAACAGTATCTCTTGAGTTAACAATTTGTAACCAAAAAAATGTGTTTGTACTCTTGCAGTGATTAATTAATTAAAAGTAGAAGATCATTAAATATATATATAAAGCTATTTAACTTAACTGGGGACTTTTATTAGATTAATTTTGTTAACTTCCAGTGCTTGAGGAAATCACTTTGGTTTGAACTTCAATTAAAACTGATAATACATAATGGGATTTTCGTTTCTTGTCAGTTTGCAAAGAAATGAGCCACCTACTGAAGATGTATGTAACATAAACTTTAATGCTAGGCATAAAGGCTTTCCTGCCGCGATAGCTCAGTGGTTAGTGAACTGGACTACAAAGGACAAGGGGTAGGGTTCGATCCCAACCGGCGGCTTCGGGTTCACCCAGCCTTAAATGGGTACCGATTTTTTTTCTGGGAAAGTAAAGCAGCAAGGGCATAATACCGACCACATTACCCCAAAAATCATGTACTGAAGGTCTGTAAAATATAGGGTCACTAACACTATATTTCCCTATACGCCACTTGGCGTGACGGGGGTACTTTACTTTACTTATAAAGGCTTTCCAATGGTAAACTATTTTTCTTTTGATCTCACACTTTAAAAATTTGATGAGAAACACCAAAACATTTGTTTCTTGTTGATACTAATAACACTAGATTTGACGCTCGCTGAATTATATTGAATTACGATGAACTTATTACTAGAATTCTTTTGAATAACTTTTTTGAATCAACTTGTTTCTACCTTAACTTGATGTATTTATGACTTGTGTTTAATCTTCCTTTTTTGATCCTGTTAATATTTATAAGCGTCTCTTTTCATTTATACACATTCCTTTCAATAAATTCTCATTCTTTCAACTTGGATAATCGACAAATGCTAGATGTGTATTATCACACCAACAAATGTTTTTTTTTTTTTATTACAGAAATGTTACATTTGTATGGTTCCAGATTAGATACATTTTTCATGAATATTCAGAGCATATTTTCATTCTAGGCTAATGGCATGTTAATTACTTGTTCTCGTGAGAATCTTACTCCGATATATTCATCTAGCTATATATGTTAGTGTCTTGTGAGAGTGCTGGTCTCTAAGTGTCATGTGAGAGTGCTGGTCTCTAAGTGTCTTGTGAGAGTGTCGGTCTCTAAGTGTCTTGTGAGAGTGCTGGTCTCTAAGTGTCTTGTGAGAGTGTCGGTCTCTAAGTGTCTTGTGAGAGTGTCGGTCTCTAAGTGTCTTGTGAGAGTGTCGGTCTCTAAGTGTCATGTGAGAGTGCTGGTCTCTAAGTGTCTTGTGAGAGTGTCGTCTCTAAGTGTCTTGTGAGAGTGTCGGTCTCTAAGTGTCTTGTGAGAGTGCTGGTCTCTAAGTGTCTTGTGAGAGTGTCGGTCTCTAAGTGTCAGTGTGAGTGTCGGTCTCTAAGTGTCTTGTGAGAGTGTCGGTCTCTAAGTGTCTTGTGAGAGTGTCGGTCTCTAAGTGTCATGTGAGAGTGTCGGTCTCTAAGTGTCATGTGAGAGTGTCGGTCTCTAAGTGTCATGTGAGAGTGCTGGTCTCTAAGTGTCTTGTGAGAGTGCTGGTCTCTAAGTGTCTTGTGAGAGTGCTGGTCTCTAAGTGTCTTGTGAGAGTGCTGGTCTCTAAGTGTCTTGTGAGAGTGTCGGTCTCTAAGTGTCTGTGAGAGTGCTGGTCTCTAAGTGTCTGTGAGAGTGCTGGTCTCTAAGTGTCTTGTGAGAGTGCTGGTCTCTAAGTGTCTTGTGAGAGTGCTGGTCTCTAAGTGTCATGTGAGAGTGCTGGTCTCTAAGTGTCTTGTGAGAGTGTCGGTCTCTAAGTGTCTTGTGAGAGTGTCGGTCTCTAAGTGTCATGTGAGAGTGCTGTCTCTAAGTGTCTTGTGAGAGTGCTGGTCTCTAAGTGTCATGTGAGAGTGCTGGTCTCTAAGTGTCTTGTGAGAGTGTCGGTCTCTAAGTGTCATGTGAGAGTGCTGGTCTCTAAGTGTCTTGTGAGAATGCTAGTCTCTAAGTGTCATGTGAGAGTGTCGGTCTCTAAGTGTCTTGTGAGAGTGTCGTCTCTAAGTGTCTTGTGAGAGTGCTGGTCTCTAAGTGTCTTGTGAGAGTGCTGGTCTCTAAGTGTCTTGTGAGAGTGTCAGTCTCTAAGTGTCTTGTGAGAGTGCTAGGTCTCTAAGTGTCTTGTGAGAGTGCTGGTCTCTAAGTGTCATGTGAGAGTGTCGGTCTCTAAGTGTCATGTGAGAGTGCTGGTCTCTAAGTGTCTTGTGAGAGTGTCGGTCTCTAAGTGTCTTGTGAGAGTGTCGGTCTCTAAGTGTCTTGTGAGAGTGTCGGTCTCTAAGTGTCATGTGAGAGTGCTGGTCTCTAAGTGTCTTGTGAGAGTGTCGGTCTCTAAGTGTCTTGTGAGAGTGTCGGTCTCTAAGTGTCTTGTGAGAGTGTCGGTCTCTAAGTGTCTTGTGAGAGTGTCAGTCTCTAAGTGTCATGTGAGAAGTGTCGGTCTCTAAGTGTCTTGTGAGAGTGTCGTCTCTAAGTGTCATGTGAGAGTGTCGGTCTCTAAGTGTCTTGTGAGAGTGTCAGTCTCTAAGTGTCATGTGAGAGTGTCGGTCTCTAAGTGTCTTGTGAGAGTGTCAGTCTCTAAGTGTCATGTGAGAGTGTCGGTCTCTAAGTGTCATGTGAGAGTGTCAGTCTCTAAGTGTCATGTGAGAGTGTCGGTCTCTAAGTGTCATGTGAGAGTGTCAGTCTCTAAGTGTCTTGTGAGAGTGTCAGTCTCTAAGTGTCATGTGAGAGTGTCAGTCTCTAAGTGTCATGTGAGAGTGTCAGTCTCTAAGTGTCATGTGAGAGTGTCAGTCTCTAAGTGTCATGTGAGAGTGTCGGTCTCTAAGTGTCATGTGAGAGTGGTCTCTAAGTCTTGTAGTCTCTAAGTGTCTGTGAGAGTGTCAGTCTCTAAGTGTCATGTGAGAGTGTCGGTCTCTAAGTGTCTTGTGAGAGTGTCAGTCTCTAAGTGTCATGTGAGAGTGTCGGTCTCTAAGTGTCATGTGAGAGTGTCAGTCTCTAAGTGTCATGTGAGAGTGTCGGTCTCTAAGTGTCTTGTGAGAGTGTCGGTCTCTAAGTGTCTTGTGAGAGTGTCGGTCTCTAAGTGTCATGTGAGAGTGTCGGTCTCTAAGTGTCTTGTGAGAGTGTCGGTCTCTAAGTGTCATGTGAGAGTGTCGGTCTCTAAGTGTCTTGTGAGAGTGTCGGTCTCTAAGTGTCTTGTGAGAGTGTCGGTCTCTAAGTGTCATGTGAGAGTGTCGGTCTCTAAGTGTCTTGTGAGAGTGTCGGTCTCTAAGTGTCTGTGAGAGTGTCGGTCTCTAAGTGTCTTGTGAGAGTGTCGGTCTCTAAGTGTCTTGTGAGAGTGTCGGTCTCTAAGTGTCTTGTGAGAGTGTCGGTCTCTAAGTGTCTTGTGAGAGTGTCGGTCTCTAAGTGTCTTGTGAGAGTGTCGGTCTCTAAGTGTCTTGTGAGAGTGTCGGTCTCTAAGTGTCTTGTGAGAGTGTCGGTCTCTAAGTGTCTTGTGAGAGTGTCGGTCTCTAAGTGTCATGTGAGAGTGTGGTCTCTAAGTGTCTTGTGAGAGTGTCGGTCTCTAAGTGTCATGTGAGAGTGTCGGTCTCTAAGTGTCATGTGAGAGTGTCGGTCTCTAAGTGTCATGTGAGAGTGTCGGTCTCTAAGTGTCATGTGAGAGTGTCGGTCTCTAAGTGTCTTGTGAGAGTGTCGGTCTCTAAGTGTCTGTGAGAGTGTCGGTCTCTAAGTGTCTTGTGAGAGTGTCGTCTCTAAGTGTCTTGTGAGAGTGTCGGTCTCTAAGTGTCTTGTGAGAGTGTCGGTCTCTAAGTGTCTTGTGAGAGTGCTGGTCTCTAAGTGTCTTGTGAGAGTGCTGGTCTCTAAGTGTCTTGTGAGAGTGTCGGTCTCTAAGTGTCATGTGAGAGTGCTGGTCTCTAAGTGTCATGTGAGAGTGCTGGTCTCTAAGTGTCTTGTGAGAGTGCTGGTCTCTAAGTGTCATGTGAGAGTGTCGGTCTCTAAGTGTCATGTGAGAGTGCTGGTCTCTAAGTGTCTTGTGAGAGTGTCGGTCTCTAAGTGTCATGTGAGAGTGCTGGTCTCTAAGTGTCTTGTGAGAGTGTCGGTCTCTAAGTGTCATGTGAGAGTGCTGGTCTCTAAGTGTCTTGTGAGAGTGCGGTCTCTAAGTGTCATGTGAGAGTGCTGGTCTCTAAGTGTCATGTGAGAGTGCTAGTCTCTAAGTGTCTTGTGAGAGTGCTGGTCTCTAAGTGTCTTGTGAGAGTGCTGGTCTCTAAGTGTCTTGTGAGAGTGCTGGTCTCTAAGTGTCATGTGAGAGTGCTGGTCTCTAAGTGTCATGTGAGAGTGCTGGTCTCTAAGTGTCTTGTGAGAGTGCTGGTCTCTAAGTGTCATGTGAGAGTGCGGTCTCTAAGTGTCTTGTGAGAGTGCGGTCTCTAAGTGTCTTGTGAGAGTGTCGGTCTCTAAGTGTCTTGTGAGAGTGCTGGTCTCTAAGTGTCTTGTGAGAGTGCTGGTCTCTAAGTGTCATGTGAGAGTGCTGGTCTCTAAGTGTCTTGTGAGAGTGTCGGTCTCTAAGTGTCTTGTGAGAGTGCTGGTCTCTAAGTGTCTTGTGAGAGTGTCGGTCTCTAAGTGTCTTGTGAGAGTGTCGGTCTCTAAGTGTCTTGTGAGAGTGCTGGTCTCTAAGTGTCTGTGAGAGTGTCGGTCTCTAAGTGTCATGTGAGAGTGTCGGTCTCTAAGTGTCTTGTGAGAGTGCTGGTCTCTAAGTGTCTTGTGAGAGTGTCGGTCTCTAAGTGTCTTGTGAGAGTGCTGTCTCTAAGTGTCTGTGAGAGTGCTGGTCTCTAAGTGTCATGTGAGAGTGTCGGTCTCTAAGTGTCTTGTGAGAGTGCTGGTCTCTAAGTGTCTTGTGAGAGTGCTGGTCTCTAAGTGTCATGTGAGAGTGTCGGTCTCTAAGTGTCTTGTGAGAGTGTTGGTCTCTAAGTGTCTTGTGAGAGTGTCGGTCTCTAAGTGTCTTGTGAGAATGCGGTCTCTAAGTGTCTTGTGAGAGTGTTAGTCTCTAAGTGTCTTGTGAGAGTGTCGGTCTCTAAGTGTCTTGTGAGAGTGTCGTCTCTAAGTGTCTTGTGAGAGTGCTAGTCTCTAAGTGTCTTGTGAGAGTGTTAGTCTCTAAGTGTCTTGTGAGAGTGCTGGTCTCTAAGTGTCTTGTGAGAGTGTCGGTCTCTAAGTGTCTTGTGAGAGTGCTAGTCTCTAAGTGTCTTGTGAGAGTGTTAGTCTCTAAGTGTCTTGTGAGAGTGTCGGTCTCTAAGTGTCTTGTGAGAGTGTTAGTCTCTAAGTGTCTTGTGAGAGTGTTGGTCTCTAAGTGTCTTGTGAGAGTGTCGGTCTCTAAGTGTCTTGTGAGAGTGCTGTCTCTAAGTGTCATGTGAGAGTGCCGGTCTCTAAGTGTCTTGTGAGAGTGCTGGTCTCTAAGTGTCTTGTGATAGTGTCGGTCTCTAAGTGTCATGTGAGAGTGCTGGTCTCTAAGTGTCTTGTGAGAGTGTCGGTCTCTAAGTGTCATGTGAGAGTGTCGGTCTCTAAGTGTCTTGTGAGAGTGCTGGTCTCTAAGTGTCTTGTGAGAGTGCTGGTCTCTAAGTGTCTTGTGAGAGTGTCGGTCTCTAAGTGTCTTGTGAGAGTGCTGGTCTCTAAGTGTCTTGTGAGAGTGCTGGTCTCTAAGTGTCATGTGAGAGTGCTGGTCTCTAAGTGTCATGTGAGAGTGCTGGTCTCTAAGTGTCTTGTGAGAGTGCTGGTCTCTAAGTGTCATGTGAGAGTGCTGGTCTCTAAGTGTCATGTGAGAGTGCTGGTCTCTAAGTGTCATGTGAGAGTCTGGTCTCTAAGTGTCTTGTGAGAGTGTCGGTCTCTAAGTGTCATGTGAGAGTGTCGGTCTCTAAGTGTCATGTGAGAGTGCTGGTCTCTAAGTGTCTTGTGAGAGTGCTGGTCTCTAAGTGTCATGTGAGAGTGCTGGTCTCTAAGTGTCTTGTGAGAGTGTCGGTCTCTAAGTGTCTTGTGAGAGTGTCGGTCTCTAAGTGTCTTGTGAGAGTGTCGGTCTCTAAGTGTCTGTGAGAGTGCTGGTCTCTAAGTGTCTTGTGAGAGTGCTGGTCTCTAAGTGTCATGTGAGAGTGCTGGTCTCTAAGTGTCTTGTGAGAGTGTCGGTCTCTAAGTGTCTTGTGAGAGTGCTGGTCTCTAAGTGTCTTGTGAGAGTGCTGGTCTCTAAGTGTCTTGTGAGAGTGCTGGTCTCTAAGTGTCTTGTGAGAGTGCTGGTCTCTAAGTGTCATGTGAGAGTGTCGGTCTCTAAGTGTCATGTGAGAGTGTCGGTCTCTAAGTGTCTTGTGAGAGTGCTGGTCTCTAAGTGTCTTGTGAGAGTGTCGGTCTCTAAGTGTCTTGTGAGAGTGTCGGTCTCTAAGTGTCTTGTGAGAGTGTCGGTCTCTAAGTGTCTTGTGAGAGTGCTGGTCTCTAAGTGTCTTGTGAGAGTGCGGTCTCTAAGTGTCTTGTGAGAGTGTCGTTCTCTAAGTGTCTTGTGAGAGTGTCGGTCTCTAAGTGTCTTGTGAGAGTGTCGGTCTCTAAGTGTCTTGTGAGAGTGTCGGTCTCTAAGTGTCTTGTGAGAGTGTCGGTCTCTAAGTGTCTTGTGAGAGTGCTGGTCTCTAAGTGTCTTGTGAGAGTGTCGGTCTCTAAGTGTCTTGTGAGAGTGCTGGTCTCTAAGTGTCTTGTGAGAGTGTCGGTCTCTAAGTGTCTTGTGAGAGTGCTGGTCTCTAAGTGTCTTGTGAGAGTGCTGGTCTCTAAGTGTCTTGTGAGAGTGCTGGTCTCTAAGTGTCTTGTGAGAGTGCTGGTCTCTAAGTGTCTTGTGAGAGTGCTGGTCTCTAAGTGTCTTGTGAGAGTGTCGGTCTCTAAGTGTCTTGTGAGAGTGCTGGTCTCTAAGTGTCTTGTGAGAGTGCTGGTCTCTAAGTGTCTTGTGAGAGTGTCGGTCTCTAAGTGTCTTGTGAGAGTGTCGGTCTCTAAGTGTCTTGTGAGAGTGTCGGTCTCTAAGTGTCTTGTGAGAGTGTCGGTCTCTAAGTGTCTTGTGAGAGTGCTGGTCTCTAAGTGTCTTGTGAGAGTGCTAGTCTCTAAGTGTCTTGTGAGAGTGCTGGTCTCTAAGTGTCTTGTGAGAGTGCTGGTCTCTAAGTGTCTTGTGAGAGTGCTAGTCTCTAAGTGTCTTGTGAGAGTGCTGTCTCTAAGTGTCTTGTGAGTGCTGGTCTCTAAGTGTCTTGTGAGAGTGTCGGTCTCTAAGTGTCTTGTGAGAGTGTCGGTCTCTAAGTGTCTTGTGAGAGTGTCGGTCTCTAAGTGTCATGTGAGAGTGTCGGTCTCTAAGTGTCTTGTGAGAGTGTGGTCTCTAAGTGTCTTGTGAGAGTGTCGTCTCTAAGTGTCTTGTGAGAGTGTCGGTCTCTAAGTGTCTTGTGAGAGTGCTGGTCTCTCTAAGTGTCTTGTGAGAGTGTCGGTCTCTAAGTGTCTTGTGAGAGTGTCGGTCTCTAAGTGTCTTGTGAGAGTGTCGGTCTCTAAGTGTCTTGTGAGAGTGTCGGTCTCTAAGTGTCTTGTGAGAGTGTCGGTCTCTAAGTGTCTGTGAGAGTGTTGGTTTCTAAGTGTCTTGTGAGAGTGCTGGTCTCTAAGTGTCTTGTGAGAGTGTCGGTCTCTAAGTGTCTTGTGAGAGTGCTGGTCTCTAAGTGTCATGTGAGAGTGCTGGTCTCTAAGTGTCTTGTGAGAGTGCTGGTCTCTAAGTGTCATGTGAGAGTGTCGGTCTCTAAGTGTCTTGTGAGAGTGCTGGTCTCTAAGTGTCTTGTGAGAGTGTCGGTCTCTAAGTGTCTTGTGAGAGTGTCGGTCTCTAAGTGTCTTGTGAGAGTGCTAGTCTCTAAGTGTCTTGTGAGAGTGCCGGTCTCTAAGTGTCTTGAGAGTGCTGGTCTCTAAGTGTCTTGTGAGAGTGTCGGTCTCTAAGTGTCTTGTGAGAGTGCTAGTCTCTAAGTGTCTTGTGAGAGTGCCGGTCTCTAAGTGTCTTGTGAGAGTGTCGTCTCTAAGTGTCTTGTGAGAGTGTCGGTCTCTAAGTGTCTTGTGAGAGTGCGGTCTCTAAGTGTCTTGTGAGAGTGTCGGTCTCTAAGTGTCTTGTGAGAGTGTCGGTCTCTAAGTGTCTTGTGAGAGTGCGGTCTCTAAGTGTCTTGTGAGAGGTGTCGGTCTCTAAGTGTCTTGTGAGAGTGTCGGTCTCTAAGTGTCTTGTGAGAGTGTCGGTCTCTAAGTGTCTTGTGAGAGTGTCGGGTCTCTAAGTGTCTTGTGAGAGTGCTGGTCTCTAAGTGTCTTGTGAGAGTGTCGGTCTCTAAGTGTCTTGTGAGAGTGTCGTCTCTAAGTGTCTGTGAGAGTGCTGGTCTCTAAGTGTCTTGTGAGAGTGCTGGTCTCTAAGTGTCTTGTGAGAGTGCTGGTCTCTAAGTGTCATGTGAGAGTGCTGGTCTCTAAGTGTCTTGTGAGAGTGCTGGTCTCTAAGTGTCTTGTGAGAGTGCTGGTCTCTAAGTGTCTGTGAGAGTGCTGGTCTCTAAGTGTCATGTGAGAGTGCTGGTCTCTAAGTGTCTTGTGAGAGTGCTGGTCTCTAAGTGTCTTGTGAGAGTGTCGGTCTCTAAGTGTCTTGTGAGAGTGCTGGTCTCTAAGTGTCTTGTGAGAGTGCTGGTCTCTAAGTGTCTTGTGAGAGTGTCGGTCTCTAAGTGTCTTGTGAGAGTGTCGGTCTCTAAGTGTCTTGTGAGAGTGCTGGTCTCTAAGTGTCTTGTGAGAGTGTCGTCTCTAAGTGTCTTGTGAGAGTGTCGGTCTCTAAGTGTCTTGTGAGAGTGTCGGTCTCTAAGTGTCTTGTGAGAGTGTCGGTCTCTAAGTGTCTTGTGAGAGTGTCGTCTCTAAGTGTCTTGTGAGAGTGTCGTCTCTAAGTGTCTTGTGAGAGTGTCGGTCTCTAAGTGTCTTGTGAGAGTGCTGGTCTCTAAGTGTCTTGTGAGAGTGTCGGTCTCTAAGTGTCTTGTGAGAGTGTCGGTCTCTAAGTGTCTTGTGAGAGTGCTGGTCTCTAAGTGTCTTGTGAGAGTGTCGGTCTCTAAGTGTCTTGTGAGAGTGTCGGTCTCTAAGTGTCTTGTGAGAGTGCTGGTCTCTAAGTGTCTTGTGAGAGTGTCGGTCTCTAAGTGTCTTGTGAGAGTGCTGGTCTCTAAGTGTCTTGTGAGAGTGCTGGTCTCTAAGTGTCTTGTGAGAGTGCTGGTCTCTAAGTGTCTTGTGAGAGTGTCGTCTCTAAGTGTCTTGTGAGAGTGCTGGTCTCTAAGTGTCTTGTGAGAGTGTCGGTCTCTAAGTGTCTTGTGAGAGTGTCGGTCTCTAAGTGTCTTGTGAGAGTGTCGGTCTCTAAGTGTCATGTGAGAGTGTCGGTCTCTAAGTGTCATGTGAGAGTGTCGGTCTCTAAGTGTCTTGTGAGAGTGCGGTCTCTAAGTGTCTTGTGAGAGTGTCGGTCTCTAAGTGTCTTGTGAGAGTGTCGGTCTCTAAGTGTCTTGTGAGAGTGCTGGTCTCTAAGTGTCATGTGAGAGTGTCGGTCTCTAAGTGTCTTGTGAGAGTGCTGGTCTCTAAGTGTCTTGTGAGAGTGTCGGTCTCTAAGTGTCTTGTGAGAGTGTCGGTCTCTAAGTGTCTTGTGAGAGTGTCGGTCTCTAAGTGTCTTGTGAGAGTGCTGGTCTCTAAGTGTCTTGTGAGAGTGTCGGTCTCTAAGTGTCTTGTGAGAGTGTCGTCTCTAAGTGTCTTGTGAGAGTGTCGGGTCTCTAAGTGTCTTGTGAGAGTGTCGGTCTCTAAGTGTCTTGTGAGAGTGTCGGTCTCTAAGTGTCTGTGAGAGTGCTGGTCTCTAAGTGTCTTGTGAGAGTGCTGGTCTCTAAGTGTCTTGTGAGAGTGTCGTCTCTAAGTGTCTTGTGAGAGTGTCGTCTCTAAGTGTCTTGTGAGAGTGTCGGTCTCTAAGTGTCTTGTGAGAGTGCTGGTCTCTAAGTGTCTTGTGAGAGTGTCGGTCTCTAAGTGTCTTGTGAGAGTGTCGGTCTCTAAGTGTCTTGTGAGAGTGTCGGTCTCTAAGTGTCTTGTGAGAGTGCTGGTCTCTAAGTGTCTTGTGAGAGTGTCGGTCTCTAAGTGTCTTGTGAGAGTGCTGGTCTCTAAGTGTCTTGTGAGAGTGCTGGTCTCTAAGTGTCTTGTGAGAGTGTCGTCTCTAAGTGTCTTGTGAGAGTGCTGGTCTCTAAGTGTCTTGTGAGAGTGCTGGTCTCTAAGTGTCTTGTGAGAGTGCTGGTCTCTAAGTGTCTTGTGAGAGTGCTGGTCTCTAAGTGTCTTGTGAGAGTGTCGGTCTCTAAGTGTCTTGTGAGAGTGTCGGTCTCTAAGTGTCTGTGAGAGTGCTGGTCTCTAAGTGTCTTGTGAGAGTGCTGGTCTCTAAGTGTCTTGTGAGAGTGTCGGTCTCTAAGTGTCTTGTGAGAGAGTGTCGGTCTCTAAGTGTCGTGAGAGTGTCGTCTCTAAGTGTCTTGTGAGAGTGCGGTCTCTAAGTGTCATGTGAGAGTGTCGGTCTCTAAGTGTCTTGTGAGAGTGTCGGTCTCTAAGTGTCTTGTGAGAGTGTCGGTCTCTAAGTGTCTTGTGAGAGTGTCGGTCTCTAAGTGTCTTGTGAGAGTGCTGGTCTCTAAGTGTCTTGTGAGAGTGTCGGTCTCTAAGTGTCTTGTGAGAGTGCTGGTCTCTAAGTGTCTTGTGAGAGTGTCGGTCTCTAAGTGTCTTGTGAGAGTGTCGGTCTCTAAGTGTCTTGTGAGAGTGCTGGTCTCTAAGTGTCTTGTGAGAGTGTCGGTCTCTAAGTGTCTTGTGAGAGTGCTGGTCTCTAAGTGTCTTGTGAGAGTGCTGGTCTCTAAGTGTCTTGTGAGAGTGTCGGTCTCTAAGTGTCTTGTGAGAGTGCTGGTCTCTAAGTGTCTTGTGAGAGTGCTGGTCTCTAAGTGTCTTGTGAGAGTGTCGGTCTCTAAGTGTCTTGTGAGAGTGCTGGTCTCTAAGTGTCTTGTGAGAGTGCTGGTCTCTAAGTGTCTTGTGAGAGTGCTGGTCTCTAAGTGTCTTGTGAGAGTGTCGGTCTCTAAGTGTCTTGTGAGAGTGCTGGTCTCTAAGTGTCTGTGAGAGTGCTGTCTCTAAGTGTCTTGTGAGAGTGCTGGTCTCTAAGTGTCTTGTGAGAGTGTCGGTCTCTAAGTGTCTTGTGAGAGTGCTGGTCTCTAAGTGTCTTGTGAGAGTGCTGGTCTCTAAGTGTCTTGTGAGAGTGCTGGTCTCTAAGTGTCTTGTGAGAGTGCTGGTCTCTAAGTGTCTTGTGAGAGTGCTGGTCTCTAAGTGTCTTGTGAGAGTGCTGGTCTCTAAGTGTCTTGTGAGAGTGTCGGTCTCTAAGTGTCTTGTGAGAGTGCTGGTCTCTAAGTGTCTTGTGAGAGTGCTGGTCTCTAAGTGTCTTGTGAGAGTGCTGGTCTCTAAGTGTCTTGTGAGAGTGCTGGTCTCTAAGTGTCTTGTGAGAGTGCTGGTCTCTAAGTGTCTTGTGAGAGTGCTGGTCTCTAAGTGTCTTGTGAGAGTGTCGGTCTCTAAGTGTCTTGTGAGAGTGCTGGTCTCTAAGTGTCTTGTGAGAGTGCTGGTCTCTAAGTGTCTTGTGAGAGTGCTGGTCTCTAAGTGTCTTGTGAGAGTGTCGGTCTCTAAGTGTCTTGTGAGAGTGCTGGTCTCTAAGTGTCTTGTGAGAGTGCTGGTCTCTAAGTGTCTTGTGAGAGTGCTGTCTCTAAGTGTCTTGTGAGAGTGCTGGTCTCTAAGTGTCTTGTGAGAGTGTCGGTCTCTAAGTGTCTTGTGAGAGTGCTGGTCTCTAAGTGTCTTGTGAGAGTGTCGGTCTCTAAGTGTCTTGTGAGAGTGTCGGTCTCTAAGTGTCTTGTGAGAGTGCTGGTCTCTAAGTGTCTTGTGAGAGTGCGGTCTCTAAGTGTCTTGTGAGAGTGTCGGTCTCTAAGTGTCTTGTGAGAGTGCTGTCTCTAAGTGTCTTGTGAGAGTGCTGGTCTCTAAGTGTCTTGTGAGAGTGTCGGTCTCTAAGTGTCTTGTGAGAGTGCGGTCTCTAAGTGTCTTGTGAGAGTGCTGGTCTCTAAGTGTCTTGTGAGAGTGCTGGTCTCTAAGTGTCTTGTGAGAGTGCTGGTCTCTAAGTGTCTTGTGAGAGTGCTGGTCTCTAAGTGTCTTGTGAGAGTGTGGTCTCTAAGTGTCTTGTGAGAGTGCTGGTCTCTAAGTGTCTTGTGAGAGTGCTGGTCTCTAAGTGTCTTGTGAGAGTGCTGGTCTCTAAGTGTCTTGTGAGAGTGCTGGTCTCTAAGTGTCTTGTGAGAGTGCTGGTCTCTAAGTGTCTTGTGAGAGTGCGGTCTCTAAGTGTCTTGTGAGAGTGCTGGTCTCTAAGTGTCTTGTGAGAGTGCTGGTCTCTAGTGTCTTGTGAGAGTGTCGGTCTCTAAGTGTCTTGTGAGAGTGTCTGGTCTCTAAGTGTCTTGTGAGAGTGCTGGTCTCTAAGTGTCTTGTGAGAGTGTCGGTCTCTAAGTGTCTTGTGAGAGTGTCGGTCTCTAAGTGTCTTGTGAGAGTGTCGGTCTCTAAGTGTCTTGTGAGAGTGTCGGTCTCTAAGTGTCTTGTGAGAGTGCGGTCTCTAAGTGTCTTGTGAGAGTGTCGGTCTCTAAGTGTCTGTGAGAGTGTCGGTCTCTAAGTGTCTTGTGAGAGTGCTGGTCTCTAAGTGTCTTGTGAGAGTGTCGGTCTCTAAGTGTCATGTGAGAGTGTCGGTCTCTAAGTGTCTTGTGAGAGTGCTGGTCTCTAAGTGTCTTGTGAGAGTGTCGGTCTCTAAGTGTCTTGTGAGAGTGTCGGTCTCTAAGTGTCTTGTGAGAGTGCTGGTCTCTAAGTGTCTTGTGAGAGTGTCGGTCTCTAAGTGTCTTGTGAGAGTGCTGGTCTCTAAGTGTCTTGTGAGAGTGCTGGTCTCTAAGTGTCTTGTGAGAGTGCGGTCTCTAAGTGTCTTGTGAGAGTGTCTGGTCTCTAAGTGTCTTGTGAGAGTGCTGGTCTCTAAGTGTCTTGTGAGAGTGTCGGTCTCTAAGTGTCTTGTGAGAGTGTCGGTCTCTAAGTGTCTTGTGAGAGTGCTGGTCTCTAAGTGTCTTGTGAGAGTGTCGGTCTCTAAGTGTCTTGTGAGAGTGCTGGTCTCTAAGTGTCTTGTGAGAGTGTCGTCTCTAAGTGTCTTGTGAGAGTGTCGGGTCTCTAAGTGTCTTGTGAGAGTGCTGGTCTCTAAGTGTCTTGTGAGAGTGTCGGTCTCTAAGTGTCTTGTGAGAGTGCTGGTCTCTAAGTGTCTTGTGAGAGTGCTGGTCTCTAAGTGTCTTGTGAGAGTGTCGGTCTCTAAGTGTCTTGTGAGAGTGCTGGTCTCTAAGTGTCTTGTGAGAGTGTCGGTCTCTAAGTGTCTTGTGAGAGTGCTGGTCTCTAAGTGTCTTGTGAGAGTGCTGGTCTCTAAGTGTCTTGTGAGAGTGTCGGTCTCTAAGTGTCTGTGAGAGTGCTGGTCTCTAAGTGTCTTGTGAGAGTGCTGGTCTCTAAGTGTCTTGTGAGAGTGTCGGTCTCTAAGTGTCTTGTGAGAGTGTCGGTCTCTAAGTGTCTTGTGAGAGTGCTGGTCTCTAAGTGTCTTGTGAGAGTGCTGGTCTCTAAGTGTCTTGTGAGAGTGTCGGTCTCTAAGTGTCTTGTGAGAGTGCTGGTCTCTAAGTGTCTGTGAGAGTGCTGGTCTCTAAGTGTCTTGTGAGAGTGCTGGTCTCTAAGTGTCTTGTGAGAGTGTCGGTCTCTAAGTGTCTTGTGAGAGTGCTGTCTCTAAGTGTCTTGTGAGAGTGCTGGTCTCTAAGTGTCTTGTGAGAGTGCTGGTCTCTAAGTGTCTTGTGAGAGTGCTGGTCTCTAAGTGTCTTGTGAGAGTGCTGGTCTCTAAGTGTCTTGTGAGAGTGCTGGTCTCTAAGTGTCTTGTGAGAGTGTCGGTCTCTAAGTGTCTTGTGAGAGTGCTGGTCTCTAAGTGTCTTGTGAGAGTGCTGGTCTCTAAGTGTCTTGTGAGAGTGCTGTCTCTAAGTGTCTTGTGAGAGTGCTGGTCTCTAAGTGTCTTGTGAGAGTGCTGGTCTCTAAGTGTCTTGTGAGAGTGCTGGTCTCTAAGTGTCTTGTGAGAGTGTCGGTCTCTAAGTGTCTTGTGAGAGTGCTGGTCTCTAAGTGTCTTGTGAGAGTGCTGGTCTCTAAGTGTCTTGTGAGAGTGCTGGTCTCTAAGTGTCTTGTGAGAGTGTCGGTCTCTAAGTGTCTTGTGAGAGTGCTGGTCTCTAAGTGTCTTGTGAGAGTGCTGGTCTCTAAGTGTCTTGTGAGAGTGCTGGTCTCTAAGTGTCTTGTGAGAGTGCTGGTCTCTAAGTGTCTTGTGAGAGTGTCGGTCTCTAAGTGTCTTGTGAGAGTGCTGGTCTCTAAGTGTCTTGTGAGAGTGTCGGTCTCTAAGTGTCTTGTGAGAGTGTCGGTCTCTAAGTGTCTTGTGAGAGTGCTGGTCTCTAAGTGTCTTGTGAGAGTGCGGTCTCTAAGTGTCTTGTGAGAGTGTCGGTCTCTAAGTGTCTTGTGAGAGTGCTGGTCTCTAAGTGTCTTGTGAGAGTGCTGGTCTCTAAGTGTCTTGTGAGAGTGTCGGTCTCTAAGTGTCTTGTGAGAGTGCTGGTCTCTAAGTGTCTTGTGAGAGTGCTGGTCTCTAAGTGTCTTGTGAGAGTGCTGGTCTCTAAGTGTCTTGTGAGAGTGCTGGTCTCTAAGTGTCTTGTGAGAGTGCTGGTCTCTAAGTGTCTTGTGAGAGTGCTGGTCTCTAAGTGTCTTGTGAGAGTGCTGGTCTCTAAGTGTCTTGTGAGAGTGCTGGTCTCTAAGTGTCTTGTGAGAGTGCTGGTCTCTAAGTGTCTTGTGAGAGTGCTGGTCTCTAAGTGTCTTGTGAGAGTGCTGGTCTCTAAGTGTCTTGTGAGAGTGCTGGTCTCTAAGTGTCTTGTGAGAGTGCTGTTCTCTAAGTGTCTTGTGAGAGTGCTGGTCTCTAAGTGTCTTGTGAGAGTGCTGGTCTCTAAGTGTCTTGTGAGAGTGCTGGTCTCTAAGTGTCTTGTGAGAGTGCTGGTCTCTAAGTGTCTTGTGAGAGTGCTGGTCTCTAAGTGTCTTGTGAGAGTGCTGGTCTCTAAGTGTCTTGTGAGAGTGCTGTCTCTAAGTGTCTTGTGAGAGTGCTGTCTCTAAGTGTCTTGTGAGAGTGCTGGTCTCTAAGTGTCTTGTGAGAGTGTCGGTCTCTAAGTGTCTTGTGAGAGTGCTGTCTCTAAGTGTCTTGTGAGAGTGCTGGTCTCTAAGTGTCTTGTGAGAGTGTCGGTCTCTAAGTGTCTTGTGAGAGTGCTGTCTCTAAGTGTCTTGTGAGAGTGCTGGTCTCTAAGTGTCTTGTGAGAGTGCTGGTCTCTAAGTGTCTTGTGAGAGTGCTGGTCTCTAAGTGTCTTGTGAGAGTGCTGGTCTCTAAGTGTCTTGTGAGAGTGTCTGTCTCTAAGTGTCTTGTGAGAGTGCTGGTCTCTAAGTGTCTTGTGAGAGTGTCGGTCTCTAAGTGTCTTGTGAGAGTGCTGGTCTCTAAGTGTCTTGTGAGAGTGCTGGTCTCTAAGTGTCTTGTGAGAGTGTCGGGTCTCTAAGTGTCTTGTGAGAGTGCTGGTCTCTAAGTGTCTTGTGAGAGTGCTGGTCTCTAAGTGTCTTGTGAGAGTGCTGGTCTCTAAGTGTCTTGTGAGAGTGCTGGTCTCTAAGTGTCTTGTGAGAGTGCTGGTCTCTAAGTGTCTTGTGAGAGTGTCGGTCTCTAAGTGTCTTGTGAGAGTGCGGTCTCTAAGTGTCTTGTGAGTGCTGGTCTCTAAGTGTCTTGTGAGAGTGCTGGTCTCTAAGTGTCTTGTGAGAGTGCTGGTCTCTAAGTGTCTGTGAGAGTGTCGGTCTCTAAGTGTCTTGTGAAGTGCTGGTCTCTAAGTGTCTTGTGAGAGTGCTGGTCTCTAAGTGTCTTGTGAGAGTGCTGGTCTCTAAGTGTCTTGTGAGAGTGCTGGTCTCTAAGTGTCTTGTGAGAGTGCTGGTCTCTAAGTGTCTTGTGAGAGTGCTGTCTCTAAGTGTCTTGTGAGAGTGCTGTCTCTAAGTGTCTTGTGAGAGTGCTGGTCTCTAAGTGTCTTGTGAGAGTGTCGGTCTCTAAGTGTCTTGTGAGAGTGCTGTCTCTAAGTGTCTTGTGAGAGTGTCGTCTCTAAGTGTCTTGTGAGAGTGCTGGTCTCTAAGTGTCTTGTGAGAGTGTCGGTCTCTAAGTGTCTTGTGAGAGTGCTGGTCTCTAAGTGTCTTGTGAGAGTGTCGGTCTCTAAGTGTCTTGTGAGAGTGCTGGTCTCTAAGTGTCTGTGAGAGTGCTGGTCTCTAAGTGTCTTGTGAGAGTGCGGTCTCTAAGTGTCTTGTGAGAGTGCTGGTCTCTAAGTGTCTTGTGAGAGTGCTGGTCTCTAAGTGTCTTGTGAGAGTGCTGGTCTCTAAGTGTCTTGTGAGAGTGTCGGTCTCTAAGTGTCTTGTGAGAGTGCTGGTCTCTAAGTGTCTTGTGAGAGTGCTGGTCTCTAAGTGTCTTGTGAGAGTGCTGGTCTCTAAGTGTCTTGTGAGAGTGCTGGTCTCTAAGTGTCTTGTGAGAGTGTCTGGTCTCTAAGTGTCTTGTGAGAGTGCTGGTCTCTAAGTGTCTTGTGAGAGTGCTGTCTCTAAGTGTCTTGTGAGAGTGCTGGTCTCTAAGTGTCTTGTGAGAGTGCTGGTCTCTAAGTGTCTTGTGAGAGTGCTGGTCTCTAAGTGTCTTGTGAGAGTGCTCGGTCTCTAAGTGTCTTGTGAGAGTGTCGTCTCTAAGTGTCTTGTGAGAGTGCTGGTCTCTAAGTGTCTTGTGAGAGTGTCGGTCTCTAAGTGTCTTGTGAGAGTGTCGGTCTCTAAGTGTCTTGTGAGAGTGTCTGGTCTCTAAGTGTCTTGTGAGAGTGCTGGTCTCTAAGTGTCTTGTGAGAGTGTCGGTCTCTAAGTGTCTTGTGAGAGTGTCGTCTCTAAGTGTCTTGTGAGAGTGCTGTCTCTAAGTGTCTTGTGAGAGTGTCGGTCTCTAAGTGTCTTGTGAGAGTGTCGGTCTCTAAGTGTCTTGTGTGAGAGTGTCTGTCTCTAAGTGTCATGTGAGAGTGCTGGTCTCTAAGTGTCTTGTGAGAGTGTCGGTCTCTAAGTGTCTTGTGAGAGTGTCTGTCTCTAAGTGTCTTGTGAGAGTGTCGGTCTCTAAGTGTCTTGTGAGAGTGTCGGTCTCTAAGTGTCTTGTGAGAGTGTCGGGTCTCTAAGTGTCTTGTGAGAGTGTCGGTCTCTAAGTGTCTTGTGAGAGTGCTGGTCTCTAAGTGTCTTGTGAGAGTGTCGGTCTCTAAGTGTCTTGTGAGAGTGCTGGTCTCTAAGTGTCTTGTGAGAGTGTCGGTCTCTAAGTGTCTTGTGAGAGTGCTGTCTCTAAGTGTCTTGTGAGAGTGCTGGTCTCTAAGTGTCTTGTGAGAGTGTCTGGTCTCTAAGTGTCTTGTGAGAGTGTCGGTCTCTAAGTGTCTTGTGAGAGTGTCGGTCTCTAAGTGTCTTGTGAGAGTGTCGGTCTCTAAGTGTCTTGTGAGAGTGTCGTCTCTAAGTGTCTTGTGAGAGTGTCGGTCTCTAAGTGTCTTGTGAGAGTGTCGGTCTCTAAGTGTCTTGTGAGAGTGTCGGTCTCTAAGTGTCTTGTGAGAGTGCGGTCTCTAAGTGTCTTGTTCTAGTGCTGGTCTCTAGTGTCTTGTGAGAGTGCTCAGTCCTAAGGTCTTGTGAGAGTGTCGGTCTCTAAGTGTCTTGTGAGAGTGTCGGTCTCTAAGTGTCTTGTGAGAGTGCTGGTCTCTAAGTGTCTTGTGAGAGTGTCGGTCTCTAAGTGTCTTGTGAGAGTGCTGGTCTCTAAGTGTCTTGTGAAGTGTCGGTCTCTAAGTGTCTTGTGAGAGTGCGGTCTCTAAGTGTCTTGTGAGAGTGTCGTCTCTAAGTGTCTTGTGAGAGTGCTGGTCTCTAAGTGTCTTGTGAGAGTGCTGTCTCTAAGTGTCTTGTGAGAGTGCTGGTCTCTAAGTGTCTTGTGAGAGTGCTGGTCTCTAAGTGTCTTGTGAGAGTGCTGGTCTCTAAGTGTCTTGTGAGAGTGTCGGTCTCTAAGTGTCTGTGAGAGTGCTGGTCTCTAAGTGTCTTGTGAGAGTGCTGGTCTCTAAGTGTCATGTGAGTGCTGGTCTCTAAGTGTCTTGTGAGAGTGCTGGTCTCTAAGTGTCTTGTGAGAGTGTCGGTCTCTAAGTGTCTTGTGAGAGTGTCGGTCTCTAAGTGTCTTGTGAGAGTGTCGGTCTCTAAGTGTCTTGTGAGAGTGCTGGTCTCTAAGTGTCTTGTGAGAGTGTCGGTCTCTAAGTGTCTTGTGAGAGTGCTGGTCTCTAAGTGTCTTGTGAGAGTGTCGGTCTCTAAGTGTCTTGTGAGAGTGCTGGTCTCTAAGTGTCTTGTGAGAGTGCTGGTCTCTAAGTGTCTTGTGAGAGTGCTGGTCTCTAAGTGTCTTGTGAGAGTGCTGGTCTCTAAGTGTCTTGTGAGAGTGCTGGTCTCTAAGTGTCTTGTGAGAGTGTGGTCTCTAAGTGTCTTGTGAGAGTGCTGTCTCTAAGTGTCTTGTGAGAGTGCTGTCTCTAAGTGTCTTGTGAGAGTGTCGGTCTCTAAGTGTCTTGTGAGAGTGTCGGTCTCTAAGTGTCTTGTGAGAGTGTCGGTCTCTAAGTGTCTTGTGAGAGTGCTGGTCTCTAAGTGTCTTGTGAGAGTGTCGTCTCTAAGTGTCTTGTGAGAGTGCTGTCTCTAAGTGTCTTGTGAGAGTGTCGGTCTCTAAGTGTCTTGTGAGAGTGTCGGTCTCTAAGTGTCTTGTGAGAGTGTCGGTCTCTAAGTGTCTTGTGAGAGTGTCGGTCTCTAAGTGTCTTGTGAGAGTGCTGGTCTCTAAGTGTCTTGTGAGAGTGTCGGTCCTCTAAGTGTCTTGTGAGAGTGCGGTCTCTAAGTGTCTTGTGAGAGTGTCGGTCTCTAAGTGTCTTGTGAGAGTGTCGGTCTCTAAGTGTCTTGTGAGAGTGTCGGTCTCTAAGTGTCTTGTGAGAGTGCTGGTCTCTAAGTGTCTTGTGAGAGTGGTGTCGGTCTCTAAGTGTCTTGTGAGAGTGCGGTCTCTAAGTGTCTTGTGAGAGTGCTGGTCTCTAAGTGTCTTGTGAGAGTGCTGGTCTCTAAGTGTCTTGTGAGAGTGCTGGTCTCTAAGTGTCTTGTGAGAGTGCGGTCTCTAAGTGTCTTGTGAGAGTGCTGGTCTCTAAGTGTCTTGTGAGAGTGCTCGGTCTCTAAGTGTCTTGTGAGAGTGCTGGTCTCTAAGTGTCTTGTGAGAGTGCTGGTCTCTAAGTGTCTTGTGAGAGTGCTGGTCTCTAAGTGTCTTGTGAGAGTGCTGGTCTCTAAGTGTCTTGTGAGAGTGCGGTCTCTAAGTGTCTTGTGAGAGTGTGGTCTCTAAGTGTCTTGTGAGAGTGCTGGTCTCTAAGTGTCTTGTGAGAGTGCGGGTCTCTAAGTGTCTTGTGAGAGTGCTGGTCTCTAAGTGTCTTGTGAGAGTGTCTGGTCTCTAAGTGTCTTGTGAGAGTGCGGTCTCTAAGTGTCTTGTGAGAGTGCTGGTCTCTAAGTGTCTTGTGAGAGTGTCGGTCTCTAAGTGTCTTGTGAGAGTGTCGTCTCTAAGTGTCTTGTGAGAGTGCTGGTCTCTAAGTGTCTTGTGAGAGTGTCGGTCTCTAAGTGTCTTGTGAGAGTGTCGGTCTCTAAGTGTCTTGTGAGAGTGCTGGTGTCTCTAAGTGTCTTGTGAGAGTGTCGGTCTCTAAGTGTCTTGTGAGAGTGCTGTCTCTAAGTGTCTTGTGAGAGTGTCGGTCTCTAAGTGTCTTGTGAGAGTGTCGTCTCTAAGTTCTTGTGAGAGTGTCGGTCTCTAAGTGTCTTGTGAGAGTGCGGTCTCTAAGTGTCTTGTGAGAGTGCTGGTCTCTAAGTGTCTTGTGAGAGTGCTGGTCTCTAAGTGTCTGTGAGAGTGTCGGTCTCTAAGTGTCTTGTGAGAGTGTCGGTCTCTAAGTGTCTTGTGAGAGTGTCGGTCTCTAAGTGTCTTGTGAGAGTGTCGGTCTCTAAGTGTCTTGTGAGAGTGTCGTCTCTAAGTGTCTTTGTGAGAGTGCTGTCTCTAAGTGTCTTGTGAGAGTGTCGGTCTCTAAGTGTCTTGTGAGAGTGCTGTCTCTAAGTGTCTTGTGAGAGTGCTGGTCTCTAAGTGTCTTGTGAGAGTGCTCGGTCTCTAAGTGTCTTGTGAGAGTGCTGGTCTCTAAGTGTCTTGTGAGAGTGCTGGTCTCTAAGTGTCTTGTGAGAGTGCTGGTCTCTAAGTGTCTTGTGAGAGTGCTG
>JAVIAB010000001.1:19536121-19776121 GCA_032433765.1 Megaustenia siamemsis
TTCGATCTCGGCTGCTATTTATCATTTCTGTTGTTGACCTTCTGCCAAGCCATACTCTTAAGCTGTCTGTTATTTTTCTCTTTGCTTCCCTCTATCTCTTCGTCCCTCAATTTTTCCAGTTGTCACAATATACTCCAGTTGTTCTCTTCTCATTACATGGCCAAAAATGATGATTGTTTCTTCCTAATATTGGAAATTAGCTCTCTTTTTGCTTTGACCTCTCGCAGAAATCTTCATTTCTCTTCTTAGCTGTCCATGGTACTCTCAATATTTTCTGTAAAACCACATTTCTACAGACTCCAGTGATTTTCTTATCTGTTGTCCTATTGTCCATGATTCGCATCCATATGTTAAGACTGGCTCTACATAACATTTAAGAACTCTTTTTCTTGTTTCTATTGTCAAAAATGGATTGCATAGTATCTTCCTCATTTTTTGGAAAGCTGCTTTTGTCTGAGCCATTCTGCATCTCACCTCTTTTGTACATCTTCGTCTGAGGTTAACAAAGTTCCCAAATATTTAAATTCATTTACCTGTTTTAATATTGTTCTACTTGTCTTTATTTTGCACTGTGGTGATGTCTTTTTCTTTGTTGTTACCATTAGCTCTGTCTTTTTGCTTTTAAGGCTGAGTCCTTTATTTTTGCTTTCTTTCACTATAATGTCCAACATTTCTTGTAACTCATTTTCACTCTAAGCGATTAAGACTGTATCATCAGCATACCTTAGATTATTTATATTATGACCTCCAATTGTTATTCAGGCATGTCCCTTATGGCTCTTAAAATAATCTCACTATAAATATTAAACAAATCTGGTGACAACACACAACCTTGTCTAACACCCTGTTTTATTTGTTATTGATATTATACATACACAAAAATGTACGTATGTTAAAAATGAGAGGGTGACACTACTTCGCGGTTTTTCACTTATCGCGGCCGGTTCTAGTCCCTATTAACCGCGATAACTGAGGGATTACTGTATACAATACTAGGAAAAACATAAGCCTCGGAAAAAATAACGAATAGTCAGCAACAGAAAAAAAGCAACGTACAATAGACAGCCTGAAGCAGGAACCAACCTGTACTCCTCATATACGTGTTGATCCTACTACGGCTGCCTGTTCTTTTTTTTTTTTCCTGTTGTTGATTATTTGTGATATTTTTTTTTTCCCAGGTGCTGTAAACATACCTCTTCCCCTGAAATGATTCACTGATCTATCGTCTCGGAAGTCTCCCTCCATGATAATATTTTCATGTATTATTATTTGTCTCCCGTATTATCGCATGTCTAGTCAGTGATTAGAAATCATAAAATTAAAACATCCACATGGGCTTAATATTTGTTAGTACATTAAAGATTTTCTACAAGATTGTGTTAACTCTGTCGTCATTTATCATATTATATACCTTATAAGGGAATCTGAGTTTACCCGACATGTACCATCAACTGCCATGACTATCCTGCCGGTATATAATCAGCAGGAAAATGGAGCCGCGAGTTATCAAAAGTGTGAGAACCACTGATATATAATAATTAAAAAGGCCTTCCGTTTGAAAGGAATCACCTAAAGTTTGTGGTTTTTTTTTTTCAGTTTTGCGAGCAGGTTTGGTTGTAGCTAAAATATCGCCAGCCGCCATATAGTTTAAGACGTCACAAACTTGTGTTGTCTCCCTCTCATGCTGCAGGGCTTAATAAAGCTATACATGTAAAAAGTCAAAATTCGCTCCAGGCTTTGCTGGGCGTATGGGGAATATGGTGATCTTATTTTCCTATTGCCACGACACATTTTTTGGGTGATGTGGTCAGCATCACGCCATGCCGCATTACTTCCCAGAACAATATCTGGTACCCATTGGGTAAGAGCCTGGTGAACCCCGGAGCCTTGTCCGTCCGATAAAATAATCCGCCACTGCTGGGAATCGAACCTGGACCCATCTGGTCAGGAAGAGAATAGAGATAGCAATAGATTGAGTTGTTTAGTTATTGAGTTATTTAGTTATTGAGTTGTTTAGTTATTGAGTTATTGAGTTATTAGCGGGTCATCATCATTGCACTCCGAATATGTCTATAGGTGCTCAGACACCCTCTTCAGCATGTCTCGCAGTGTCCAGCGACTGACGACTCCAGTTCTGTGTTGGTTGATAAGTCTTCTTACACGCCCACTGAGTTTCTCGGTTCTGGCTGTGCCCATCTTAACTCCCATCTCTTTCATCTGAAGGAGTGACGTGGACTCATGGTTGTCGCAGTCCTGTGTCATTCCATCTCACCGGTGGGCATTGATAATGTCCGCCTGATCCATTGGTTGACCTTCCTCAACAATAGCACAGCTAGCCAACCTGTCCGCTCTATCATTTCCACCGTTTTTCCGCATGTCCTGGGACGTAGACAAATGTGACCTTACGTGTTTTGGACTTCTGCATTGATTTTACCCATTGCATACGCACAGAGCACGACTCCACTTTTCTAATCATGCTTATCGAATCACTCAGTATATATATAAAACACACAATAGCTAAAATCTCTTCCATTTTATTTCAAAATGTGTACATTATTCACCATTTTTTTGAGACAACGTGCTTTACCTTAGCGGAAACTGCTGACCTGGCATATTGATGGTGTACTTCCATTGCACCGGGTGCTTCAAGAGATCTTCCATACAATTAATGTCTGCCATCAAACGGGAAAATCCAGCGTACACTATCGTTTCTAACTTGCTGGCAACAAAGACATTTGGCAAACACTGAAGCACGTTCCTCATGTAGCTTGTATAATTCTTGCCATATTTGTCGTCAATGCTCAAGCAATATACATTATGGGGTTGGTATATTGCTCTCAAGAGAAACATAACCTGAAATATGCAAACAGTTGCACACAGATATGACTTGAAATAGCGTAGAAGAGAACTTATTTAAATGACCAAAGAAATATGCAAGAGAACGTATAAACATTATTTACAATAGGCAAGTGATTGTATGTAAAGTTACCAAAACATATATGAGATCGTACTTTAAAAATATCTACACATATAACGGGATGCCCTTCGCGTTCATTATAAGTCATTACTTGATAGCTCGTGCATACAATCGTTACTATTGTTGTTCTTGCAGGCTGTGCTGCTCTCAGTACTGGATTATGGTTTGGGTAAGCTCACTCTCTCGTGTAGGCTGTGCTTCTCTCAGTACTGGATTATGGTTTGGGTATGCTCACTCTCTCATGTAGGCTATGGTGCTCTCAGTATTGAATGATGGTTTGGGTATGCTCACTCTCTCGTGTAGGCTGTGGTGCTCTCAGTATTGAATTATGGTTTGGGTATGCTCACTCTCTCGTGTAGGCTGTGGTGCTCTCAGTATTGGATTATGGTTTGGGTATGCTCACTCTCTCGTGTAGGCTGTGGTGCTCTCAGTATTGGATTATGGTTTGGGTATGTTCACTCTCTTGTGTAGGCTGTGTGCTCTCAGTACTGGATTATAGTTTGGGTATGCTCACTCTCTCGTGTAGGCTGTGCTGCTCTCAGTACTAGATTATGGTTTGGGTATGCTCACTCTCTCATGTAGGCTGTGGTGCTCTCAGTACTGGATTATGGTTTGGGTATGCTCACTCTCTCATGTAGGCTGTGGTGCTCTCAGTACTGGATTATGGTTTGGGTATGCTCACTCTCTCATGTAGGCTGTGGTGCTCTCAGTACTGGATTATGGTTTGGGTATGCTCACTCTCTCATGTAGGCTGTGGTGCTCTCAGTACTGGATTATGGTTTGGGTATGCTCACTCTCTCGTGTAGGCTGTTCTGCTCTCAGTACTAGATTATGGTTTGGGTATGCTCACTCTCTCGTGTAGGCTGTAGTGCTCTCAGTACTAGATTATGGTTTGGGTATGCTCACTCTCTCGTGTAGGCTGTAGTGCTCTCAGTACTAGATTATGGTTTGGGTATGCTCACTCTCACGTGTAGGCTGTAGTGCTCTCAGTACTAGATTATGGTTTGGGTATGCTCACTCTCTCGTGTAGGCTGTTCTGCTCTCAGTACTAGATTATGGTTTGGGTATGCTCACTCTCACGTGTAGGCTGTGCTGCACTCAGTACTAGATTATGGTTTGGGTATGCTCACTCTCTCATGTAGGCTGTGCTGCTCTCAGTACTGGTTTATGGTTTGGGTATGCTCACTCTCTCATCAACTAAGATCGCAAGGTTTTAAAGGGTTCAGAATGAGGGCCAACGGGTAGTTCTCGGATGCACCAGAGATACACATGATTCAATGAGGTACTTACTTGACTTACCGAGCATGAGAGTTCGGCTTAGATCTGCTCAGTTACAGACTTATTTGAACGTAGTATTGAACATAAATCATCCCTTGCATTGAGAATTGGGTGCGACCAAGGGCAGGCGACTCAGGCGTGGATTATCCTGCATGGCCGAGGCGGTGGAGTCCATAGAGTATACCATCTGAATGATAGCGCTGACAATGATTGGATAGAAGTAACAGCGGAGAAAACGTGGCTAAGCAAAGCAATCATTCAGTTCGACACAGAGTGTCGCAATTGGGCCTATGGAGCTACCGATGACGTAATAAGGAAATCCGTCGAAAATGTGTCCTCACCCCAGGGTCCGATCATCTACATGGATGGTTCTGTATCCCAGTGGATGGGGTTTTGTGGCATACCAACATGGCAGAGATGTGGCTAGGAATCTGGCAAGTGTAGCATTACGGTGTTCAGCATGAGAATGGAGATAGAAGCAGTAACGGCAGCGATAACATGGTTGGTTACACAGAATGTGGATCATATAGTCTTAGTGACTGACTCGCAAAGTATGCTAGACAAGATTGACAGACAGTGTTTGCGTCAGGAGTGGCTGCAGCTCTTTGATGGCTCTAAAATGAATGCGTTAACCTGAGTGTACTGTCCGGGACATGCCGGCGTACATGGCAATGAAATATCCGATAAGCTCACTGGCAGCTCTGACATTGAGTGTGGCCATACTCAGAACAAAAAAAAAAAACATCGCCAAGTTTGTTCGTCATTCCTTAAGAGAAGAGAAGGAGTATGGATGAGACAATGATGTATATATTGAGAGACTGAGGAGTCTAAAGGTGGAAAAGGAGGGTCTGGTCGAACCGGAATGATTAGTGGGAAAAGCAGATGTATCTATAATCAACACCTCGCAGGAACAATCAGTCTGCATACGCTTCGAGAAATGATGGGACGGGCAGTGACAAGGATATGGAGATGCATCGACTGCAATGATATTTATTCCATGAACAAAAGGAAAAGAATAAAATAGATATCCAGTTTCCGTTTACCTTCACTTCCTCTTCTTCTTTCCGTCCTCATTTGCCTTTCAACGTCGAGGAAAGATATAGTTGACTGTGTTTTGCCCTTCAGTTGCCTTCTTTTGCTACGTTTTCTAGTGTTTCTAATATTCCATAAATCCATCTTCTTCCTGCCCCCCCCCCCCCCCCCATGAGTCTTCTATTCCCGCTCAATGGTTTGTGGTTTAATCTCAGAAGTTACAAGCGGAAAGATGCAAGCACTGATTAGCCTACCCTTTAGAAAACAGTTTTATTTTATCTTCATTCATTGTAGCATAAATATTTCTTGAAAATACACGCCCTGTAATTAACAATGGCTTTCCTGTGTTCGCGATATAATGATACATTCTATAAACTCTGGCGCCCTTAACAATAAGAATCATAAACGTGATGCTATTGCTGCATTGTCGTAACATTTTAAAAATATATTTATTATTTATTCTGGCAGAATTAACGGCAGCTTTTAAAATAAGTATTTAAAGCCATTTTTTTCTTTCACAGAACTAGATACGTTAGATAACTATTACAACATTACAAATCAATATGTTACTTCAAAAGTCACTAAACATAATCAAATGTTCTGAGCTCTGGTCATGCGAATTAAAAAAGAAAACGTTTCTGGGCATTGCCCCAGAATGTCCCAGGCCAACTTAACAACAGTTAAAAAAAAAATGTAAAGTACCCCCGTCACGCCAAGTGGCATATAGGAAATATGGTGTTAGTGACCATAAATTTTACAGACCTTCGGCACATGATTTTTGGTGTAATGTGGTCGGTATTACGTCCGTGCCGCTTTACTTTCCAAGAAAAAAATCAGGTACCCATTAAAGGCTGGGTGGACCCGGAGGCCGTCGGTTGGGATCGAACCCTACCTCTTGTCCTTTGTAGTCCAGTTCACTAACCACTGAGCTATCGCGGCTCCCATCACAGACACCAGATACTGGTATATTTGATCGTATCTACTTTTCCATCACAGACCGAACTTCTAATACACCTTTAAACCAATGATCGTGTATCACAATAACACTATCGCGGCTCCAAACTTAACAACAGAGAAGACACCAATTATAGAGAGCAGCATAGATTAAAGCATGACGATCTAACAGTATAAAACATATACAGGGTGTTTATAAAGTCTCACTACACTTGGTATCTAGGTCAATTTGAAAAAAAAATGTTTATGACGTCATCACAATATGTGCTCCCACTGTCAATGAAATTTGTTGAATAAGTTTATTGCTACTGGAAATGTGGAAGATGCTCCACGATCTGGTAGGCCTGCTGTGAATGATGAAATATGTTTAGATATCCAAGACAGAATCCTTAAAAGTCCAGACAAGTCATTAAGAAAACTGTCGCAACAAGTGAACTTACCATTGAGCACATATTGTGATGACGTCATAAACATTTTTTTCAAATTGACCTAGATACCAAGTGTAGTGAGACTTTATAAACTACATGTTACTGTTAAGATTATCAAAATATAACATAATTTCCAAACCTCAAAAAATAACACAAATATAAAAGTATTTCGACATACCTGATCAAAGTTATTGTGGAAAAGAATGATAAAAGCTATAGGAAAGTTCTTTTCCTCTTGCGAAACATCCGGGTATCGATTGTATCCATACAGGTCCCGAAACATCAAGCACTGCGATTGTGTCCGCGGTATATTCGTACTCTCTCAAAAACCTTTGACGTGGGTTTTAACAATTGTTAGAGACGTTTTTTGAGAAGAGAGCCTGTGGACAGAGTTTGCCATCAACGTCTGGGAATCCGACCCATTTTTTGTCATAAAGCGATTTTTAAACGTGTATCCACATATGAATTTACCATTGCTTGACGTTTTCTTGATCGTTGCCGTTAATTGATTCGTGACGTTAATTGATTCGTTGACGTTAATTGATAGGGTTCTTATTTTAGTTAACATTGTCGTTTCTATGCTTCTTGTCGATTTCCGTTGTTGGTATTTCCTATTTTAATTGAGACAGCGTAATAATTACTTGCTTCTGTGGCAGTACTGTTGAAACGTTTCTTTTGTCTTTTAAGTTAATTAATTTGCTAGTGGATTGGATTATTGTGTGAGAAAGCGCTTGTTCGACAGGACTCTGTTGGTAAAATATTTTGTGGATGTTGTTAAACTCCAGGTGGTTTTTGAGTAACTCGACAGTTTGTGGAAATAAATATAAACCAATGTGTAGATAGCTATAAAAAGTGGTGCCGAGATAGCAATCTTTCGTCCACGTCGGCCTGAAAATAAATAGTAAATAGACAAATTATAAACATAAAAAACAACAATTACTTAATGAAACAAACATGACAAGCAAAAAATATGAAATAGATATGAATATCAAAAACTAAAACTATGACCATAAACGAAGAAAATACTCAAAACCCACAAGTGGATATCAAAGTGAAGGAATAGACCTGGAGACGGTTCAGAACTACAACTACCTTGGACATACTATAACCAGTGATGGAAAATGTACAACTGAAATAAACAAAAGAATAGGAATGGCAAAAAGTAATTTTAATGTCATGAAGAACATACTAACATCAAAACAAATGACACCAGGCTAAAACTAAGAATAGCAAAATGTTACATCTTCTCAATATTCATATATGGTGCAGAAACATTGACATTAGACAAGAAAACAGAACAGAGAGTTGACGCCTTTAAAATTTGGATATATAGAAGAAAAGGTAGAATTGGATTGAAGGAAAAGAAACAAACGATGAAGTCTTAAAACAACTAAAAATGAAAAGAGAATTACTAAACACAATTCAAAGAAGACAACAGCCTACTAAAAGTAATCCTGGATGGGAAAACACAGGGTGAAAGAGGCAGAGGCAGACCAAGATTAACATGGACGAGTAAGATCAACAGATGAACAAATCAGCCTACCTGCGCCATCAAAGCAAGAGACAGAGCAGAATGGCGCTCCATGGTAGCCAAACTCGTTGCGGAGATGGCATTCGATGATGATGGTGATGATGATGATGATGATGATGATGATGATGATGATGATGATGAAACAGAAATGATAATTTGTGGCGAGAGTATGGTGTATGGACATTGGGAAAAAAATGAATGAGAGGAAAGTAAGGATATGGGGAAAGTAGGGGTGCGGAGAGAGTAAAGGTGTGGATAAAGTAGGGATGTGGAGTGAGTAGTGATGTGGAGAATGTAGAGGTGCAGAGAGAGTTGGGATACGGTGAAAGTAGAGATGTGTAGAGAGTGTAGTGATACGATGAGTATAGGGATGTAGAGTGTGTAGGGATATGGTGAGTTTAGGGATGTGTAGAGAGGAGGGATGTGGAGAATGTAAGGATACGGTGAGTGTAGGAATAAGGAGTGTAGGGATGTAGAGAGTGTAGGGATACGATGAGTGTAGAAATGTGGAGAGTGTAAGGATGTCGAGAGAATATGGGTGCGGAGAGGGTAGGGGTGCGGAGAGATAAGAGATGCGGATAAAGTAGGAGTGCGGAGAAAGAAGAGATGCGCAGAGAGTAAGGATACAGATAAAGTAGGGGTGCGGAGAGAGTAAGGATGTGGAGGGAGTAGGGATGTTAAGAGAGTAGGGATGTTAAGAGAGTAGGGGTGTTAAGAGAGTAGGGTGTTAAGAGAGTAGGGATGTTAGAGAGTAGGGGTGTTAAGAGAGTAGGGATGTTAAGAGAGTAGGGGTGTTAAAAGAGTAGGGGTGTTAAGAGAGTAGGGGTGTTAAGAGAGTAGGGGTGTTAAGAGATTAGGGGTGTTAGAGAGTAGGGGTGTTAAGAGAGTAGGGGTGTTAAGAGAGTAGGGGTGTTAATAGAGTAGGGTGTTAAGAGAGTAGGGATGTTAAGAGAGTAGGGATGTTAAGAGAGTAGGGATGTTAAGAGAGTAAGGATGTTAAGAGAGTAGGGGTGTTAAGAGAGTAGGGATGTTAAGAGAGTAGGGATGTTAAGAGAGTAGGGATGTTAAGAGAGTAGGGGTGTTAAGAGAGTAAGGATGTTAAGAGAGTAGGGGGTGTTAGAGAGTAAGGATGTTAAGAGAGTAGGGTGTTAATCGAGTAGGGGTGTTAATAGAGTAGGGGTGAGAAAAAAATTAGATTTAGAGATGGCTGACGTGGACTATGATTCTGTGAGATAATGAGTTCTGAGGTAGCTGACTAATGAAATGCCAACATTTTCTGTTGGAATCATTCCTGAAGCGGTTGATGAGGCAAATGTCCACTCCTGGCAGACTTACCAGATCAGACTCTGCATTAAACTCCATTACCTGGAGGTATTTCCGAAAAAAAGGGTGGGGTGGGGTGGGAGCGGTGGCGTTGAACCAGTTTGTGACGTCATCTTGGTAGACCTGATGCTTGTTTACAATTTCCGGTGTTGACAATATGGGTCGCCTCCCTTGCTACTACCGCTTTATGTCAGCTTCCCATCAAGTTCTTCAAGCTTAGAAAATTGTTGTTTCCATTTTTACTTCTGCTGAACGAGGCGATTGCAATAGACAAATCTCAGACTGCTTCTCCTTCGTCTTCTTTCTTTCCCCATTTGCCTTTCAGCGTCGAGGGGAGACATAATTTGCGGTATTTTGCTCTTCTGTTCGGCTCTGCTGCTGTTATGTTTCCTAGTGTTTCTAATATTCCGTCAATCCATTTTTATCGTGGTCGACCCTTGGGTCTGGTGTTCTCGCAACATTTATTGAGGGCTCGTTGTGTGGTGTTTTGATCACTCTACCTTGTCACGTAGCCAAACCATTTCAACTGTTGTTTTTTAATATATTCTATGGCGGGGGTTGTTCCTAGCTTTTTTTTCTCAATTCTTTATTTCTGATCTTATCTATTAGGCTGTTCAGACTGCTGGGGTTTATATATTGCCGCACAAGAAATGGCAAAAAATAGAAACCATTCAGGCCTTTATGCATCCAGTGCACTATGGAAACACATGTGTTTAAATTTTCTTCTTTGTTTTCTAAATAAGGTTGAACACCCATGGGTTGGCCTTGGATGCAGGGATGTTTATTCATTAAGATACGTAATCAATTTAAATAATATTTTGTGTATTTAGCTTTGGGTATTATTAAAAGAGGAGAAGAGAGAAAAGCAAGCGACAGACTCAGAGAAAGATGAATAAACAACATCAAAGAAACGCTGCAACATTAGGTGACAATGAAGGATGCCATCGAAAGAGTGAAAACCAAAGCAAAGCTTGTATCTCTTTTGAAATTCGAAAGTGGAAAAGAAAAACAAAGAAATAAAGAAAGATAGATAGACAGATAGACAGACAGACAGACAGACAGACAGACAGACAGACAGACAGACAGACAGACAGACAGACAGACAGACAGACAGACAGACAGACAGATAGATATATAGATAGATAGATAGATAGATAGATAGATAGATAGATAGATAGATAGATAGATAGATAGATAGATAGATAGATAGATAGATATATAGATAGATAGATAGATAGATAGATAGATAGATAGATAGATAGATAGATAGATAGATAGATAGATAGATAGATAGATAGATAGATAGATAGATAGATAGATAGATAGATAGATAGATAGATAGATAGATAGATAGATAGATAGATAGATAGATAGATAGATAGATAGATAGATAGATAGATAGATAGATAGATAGATAGATAGATAGACAGATATTAAAGAAAGAAGAATGAAAGAATGAAAGAAAGAATGCAAGAAAGAAAGAAAGAAAGAAAGAAAGAAAGAAAGAAAGAAAGAAAGAAAGAAAGAAAGAAAGAAAGAAAGAAAGAAAGAAAGAAAAAAAGAAAGAAAGAAAGAAAGTGTTGAGTATTTTTGCGATTCGATCTTGTAATTCTGTCATGTTAGGTATTATCCTACGCTGCACTGATTTCTCGGAATTGATTTAATTCATAATCTCAATATTACCAATATTTAATAATCGAATTCTTTGTGAGACACGGCATATATTTCCCACCTGCATTGAATATGTTTATATTATTGGTGCCCACTTTAGAGGAATGAATGCGTATTTGGCAGTATTTTTACAAATGTATTAGCCTTTCGTATGTATTTTCAAGCTTTACCTACACAAGTGTAAGCTGAAAAACAACAAAAGAGATTGAGAGAAAACTAGAAGCTTTTGAGGATATTTTCCTAAAAGAAGAATACTCTGTGTAGAATGGAATGAATTTAAAACTAATATATATATATGACGACGTCACTAGAGACTAGGAACTGAATTTTGCGTGTTAATCCGTTTTTACTGGCAGCCGTGTACACAGGGTCCCTTGCTGCATAGGCAGGTAACTCCGTATTCGGGGGTACTCATATTATTTCCGCCCTTGAGTAATTGACGTTTCAAGCCGTGCCTCGCTGCTGAGACCAGGGATGGTTGCCACAGAGAAATCTTAGATAAAAATCCCAACTGGTGCAGCCGGGATTTGAACCCACAACCTCTCTGTCTCGAGGCCGGCATCTTGCCTCGAGAACAACCAGTCCCCCAAAATTAATATTAAAAAAAGAGAAATGGCCATGCTACCAACGATCTCATCTACAATTAGGAAGATAAATTGTGGACATGTGTTGAGAAAAGACAACAAGGGAATGTCAAAACAGGCACTTCAATGGGAAACATCAGCATACAGAAAAAAGAGGAAGACACAGAAAAGACACTATAAATAACACTTATAATCGAAGTAAAGTTGGCAGGCGCAGACTCATTAGGTAAGATGGAACATCTTATCAGGTAAAGAGATGGATAAAAAAACACTACAAGCCTTATGTGACGACTAAACAGCTGGAACAAACAGCAATAATAAAATATAACAAAGAGAACTCTACACCCATTGATATAAAAAGAGGAGTAAGACAGGGATGCATCCTATCACCAAGCTTGTTCAATCTATAGACTGAGCAAATCTTTAAAAACATCATAGAGATGACAACCTGCACCATCAAAGCAAGAGACAGAGTAGAATGGCGCTCCATGGTAGCCAACCTTCGTTGCTGAGACGGCACTCGATGATGATGAAACGGCTGGAAGGATCAAGATTTTCATTTCGAGCCGAGGACGGCAGACAGGGTATTATAGACCCTCCATACCTAACTATCTTTGTTATTAAGCGTCAGACCGCACATGGCTCTCATTGCATATAGCCACTTGAATGTAAAATATCATCAAGTACCGGGCATGCTGGCGTAGGTGATCGTGTCTCTCCACAACTTTCAATCTCGACAGTTATTTTTCATTTCTGTTGTTGACCTTCTGCCAAGCCATTCTCTTAAGCTGTCTGGTATCTTTTCTCTTTGCTTCTCTCTATCTCTTCGTTCCTCAATTTTCCCAGTTGTTACAATATATTCCAGCTGTTCTCTTCTCATTACATGGCCAAAAAATGATGATTATTTCTTCCTAATACTGGAAATTAGCTCTCTTTTTGCTAATGTTTCTGTGAAAATATATACTTGCAATAATGCCTACTGTCACGATTGACTGTATCTGTGTTTTAATTCTTCTTCTGTTTCTTGGTCACAGACCCCAGATCATATATCTGCACCCTCTGCAGATCGACAACAACGTGTGTTCACTCCTCAGGGCCGGTGGCCATTCTTCCTACCGTTCCTCATGTCATCCCCATCACTATTTCCAGGATGCCTCTGGTCTGCAGATTTTCGGTATTCTCTCTAGGGTCCACTAGCAGTTCTTGTGACTGTTTCTGGGTCTCTCCAACTCATACAAACCCATCCAACCCTATGGCCTGCACGTTATCATTGTGTGTATCTGTCTCCTCTGTGTTCCACTTTTGAGCATTTCTTTGCTGCTGATTCTACTAAGCCACAATAACCAGATAATTTTTTTTCTCAATTGAAAATAAAAACCAAAACTATTTTAACGGCATATTTCCGTTACTGGAGTCTGTCTGTGGACTTAAAGGGCCGGAGAATAAAGGCCGCTTGTCCAGATCAGTCGCCACGATGTGTTCCGGTCTAAGTTTTTATTTCACCCCTGATTGAGAAACAAAACACAAAAAGAACAAAAATGGCCGGGATTTGAACCTGTGTTTTCTCAAGTAGGTTGTGTAATGACAGCCTCAACCTCTTCTTTAAAAATACTTCTCTCCTCTAACAATTCAAATCTGTATATTATTAATAAAAGTCCACAAATTATATTGATTATTGGTGCCCATTATAGGGAAAGACTCGGGCCTGCCTGTCCTTGCCTCTATTTCCTTATTCAAACGTATTCAGTCCATTGACTAACATCGCCATAAGTTCAAGTATTTGTGTAACTTCGTTATTGTGTTAGTATTTCTTATCCTGCATCTGACGAAAGCCTTGGTTGAAACGTTAAAATGTGTCTAGTATACCTACAGGTTTAGCTGCTTCTTCTTCTTCTTCTTCTACACCATCCTCATTTGCCTTTCAGCGTCGTAGTAAAAAAAAGTACCCCCGTCACGCCAAGTGGCGTATAGGGAATATGGTGTTAGTGACCATAAATTTTACAGACCTTCGGCACATGATTTTTGGGTAATGTGGTCGGTATTACGCCCGTGCCGCTTCACTTTCGCAAAAAAAAATCCGGTACCCATTATAGGCTGGGTGACCCGGAAGCCGTCGGCTTGGATCGAACCCTACCCCTTGTCCTTTGTAGTCCAGTTCAAAAAACACTGAGCTATCGCGGCTCCCCTTTCAGCGTCATGGGGAGATACAATTTGCGGTCTTTTGCTCTTATGTTTGCCTCTGCTGCTGTTATATTTCTCAGTGCTTCTAATATTCCATCGATCCATCTTTTCGTAGACAACCCTTGGGTCTGGTATATTTAGCTGTTTAATACTATTCTATATCTATTATTTTCATGTTTTCTGCGGCTATATTCTCGGGAGGCACGATATTATATATATTACATAGATTATAGACTTCGCGTATATTTGTACTGATCTCGTAGCGTTAGAATAGTTAGATCAATGTTGAGTGGTGTTTAGAAGCAACCATTGAAGCTGTTTGTTCATGCAACACGATAATCATCAACAAGTGAGAGAGCGTTAGGAAATTAGAATTATCAAGAAAAAGAAGTCTAAAGGCAGACCTGGTGGTCTTTGTTTGTATCAGTGATCACGAGGAGAACCATGCATGAGACTAAATATGGAGTATTGATAGGAATTCGCGCTCAGGTTCGTGTGGATAGGATGTCCTTTGCCTTGTCTCTGTCTTACATCATCATGAACGCACCCAGCCACGTGGCCAGACTGTACTATCTGATGCGGACTCAGGACTCAGCGGACATGAAATTGACATTCTATGAAGGTCTTATCCGGCTGATCTTCCAGCACGACAGCCACGCCCACCATGCCTGCAAGTTTTGGATCTTCGTGGTCGTCAGTAGAAACTTTACCAAGAACCTCAGATAAACTTTAGTGGACGTTACCAAGTGTGTATGTTAGTCGTGGCTCATATCTTGGTGGTTTTCTGTGCTAACCATGGCTCATATCTTGGTGGTTTTCTGTGCTAACCATGGCTCATATCCTTGTGTGCGTATGTGATAGTCATGGTTCCTGTCTTGGTGGGTGTCGGTGATAGTCATGGCTCAATTCTCGGTGTATATCCGTGCTTTACGTAGCTCATATCTCAGTGGGAGTCTGTGATAGACATGGCTGATATCTTGGTGGGTGTATGTGCTGGCCATGGCTGATATCTTGGTGTGTGTCTGGGCTGGCCATGGCTCATATCTTGGTGTATTTTAGTGATAGCCATGGTTCATATCTTAATGTGTTTCAGTGCTAGTCATGGTTCATATTTTAGTGTGTTTTTGTGCTAGCCATGGCTCATATCTTAGCTTGTGCGTGTGTGCTAGCCATGGCACATATCTTGGTGTGTGTCATGTTAGGCATATCTCATATCTCAGTGTGTGTCCGTGTTAATCATGTCTCAAATCTTTGTGTGTGTCTGTGTTTGGTCATATCTCATATCTTAGTGTGTATCTGTGTTAGTCATGTGTCATATCTTTGTGCGTGCATGTCTGTGTTAGTCATATCTCATATCTTTGTGTGCATGTCAATGTTAGTCATATCTCATATATTTGTGTGCATGTCTATGTTAGTCACATCTTATACCTTTGCTTTATGTTAGTCATGTCTCATATATTTGTGTGTATGTTCATGCAAGTCACATCTCATATCTTAATGTGTGTCTGTCTATGTTAGTCATGTCTCATATCTTTGTGTGTTTGTGTTTAGTCATATCTCATATCTTTGTGTGTGTATATGTGTTAGTCATATCTCATATTTTAGACATGTCTATGTTAGTAACATCTCATATCTTTGTGAGTGCATGTTTATGTTAGTCATGTCTCATATTTTTGAGTGTGCGTGATTGTTTTTAGTCATATCTCATATCTTAGTGTGTGTATCTGTGTTAGTCATATCTCATATTTTAGAGTGTGTCTGTGTTAGTCACATCTCATATCTCAGTGTGTGTGTGTGTGTGTGTCAGTGTTAGTCATGTCTCATATCGTTGTGTGCATCTCAGTGTTAGTCACATCTCATATCTTTGTGTGTGCATGTCTGTGTTAGTCACCTCTAGTGACTCGGACTTATGGTGCTCACAAACCTGGGAGGCCCGACCATCTAAGGGCAGAATCCCCCTAGAGATAAGACAATCGGCTGTCTTGTAGGAAGACTGGGGACAATCAAAGGATTAGGAAAGCAAACCTGAATAAAATGCTGGCTGAAATCGGATGCACTGGGCCACTGGCGCAGAACACAGTGCAACGTTTTAACAGGTACTCAATCAGGGTGGATCTAACAGACTCTAATTATGATGTTCTGTCTGTGGGGTCGATCAATTCACTTAAACAGACAGCTGTCTTCATGTGAGAGTCTGGAATCCCTCTGATTGAGTCTTGGTCGCAGAGAGAGAGAGAGAGAGAGAGAGAGAGGTAGGAATTTTGTTAACCTCAGACGGAAGATGTACAAAAGAGGTGAGATGCAGAATAGCTCAGGCAAAAGCAGCTTTCCAGAAAATGAGGAAGATACTATGCAATCCATTTTTGACAACAGAAACAATAAAATAAGTTCTTAAAGTTATGTAGAGCTAGTCTTAACATATGGATGTAATCATGGACAATAAGACAACAGACACGAAAATCACTGGAGTCTGTAGAAATGTGGTTTTACAGAAGAATGTTGAGAATACCACGGATAGCTAAGAAGAGTAATTAAAATGTTCTGAAAGAGGTCAAAACAAAAAGAGAGCTAATTTCTAATATTAGGAAGAAACAATCATCATTTTTTGGTCATGTAATGAGAAAAGAACAACTGGAATATATTGTAGCAACTGGAAAAATTGAGGGATGAAGAGATAGAGGGAAGCATAGAGAGAAAATAACAGACAGCTTAAGAGAATGGCTTGGCAGAAGGTCAACAACAGAAATGATAAAGAACTGTCGAGATCCTAAGTTGTGGAGAGAAATGATCACCTACGCCAATAGGCCCGGTACTTGATGATGATGATAGGATTATACTTCAATCTCGCCTATCAAAGACAACAGAGGTGGAGAAATGTTAACCAGCAAACATAAAATTCACTTTGGTTCTTGTAAACGTCTCTCTTGCTTAACGCTGTTCTACTCAAGCTCTACGACTGTCTCAGATATTAATTGTAAGAATATAACATTATATATATATATATATATATATATATATATATATATATATATATATATATATATATCAGTGGCGTATGCTGGTTTTGGGGTCTGGGCTACCGCTGACATAATAAATAAACACATACATTATATTCAGTAGGCTAACATAAAGTAATATTTGCTACTGACATCACTTCATTTTAAATTACTTACTTTTGTATATATAAATTCTATCCGTCTTGTTTGGGACGAAAATGTCTCGATGACTTTGTCATTGAAATTACTGTTGAATTGGTTTCTAAGTTTATCAATAGAGTTTATTGAGATCTATGTGTTATGTGTAGATTTCTATCTCTGCCATCATATCGTTGGCAGTAATGAACACGAAATAATAAAAGTTCGTTATGAAGTTATTCATGAATAAGCTATATATATATATATATATATATTTAAATCAACGTAATTTAAAACTTGAAGTTCAATAAAATTGTATATGCCCAAAGGAATTTAATAAAAACAAACTATTTGATACTACACTACCTTCGCGTACGGTAAAAATAAAAAACTTCTCAATTTGTGTTTATAAACCGATAGCTAGTAGCACTACTGTTTCTTGACAGTTGAGATGTCTAGGTGCCTAATTTTTTTTTTTTTTAATGGCGCATAACGTAGTTATAAATAGATAAGGAAGTGCCGATAATCAGACATAGTTTCACTTTCACTTTATAACACTTCTAATTGGCTAGAGATAAAAATAACCCATGAAAACGCATTAATGTAGAGGTAGCTCCCTCCCGTATTATTTGAATCGCTTTTTTTGAATGTCAAGGTCATTTATTTACTAGTGGCGAGAAATAAGAAATGTACCGCTAGTTACTAGCGGTATCAATGTACTATATTAGAGTAGAGTCGGTTTCATTCACAAACGTTATAGTGGCCAGAGGAAAACCTTGCTTTCTTTCTTTTCTCTTTTCACTGATACCTAAAAGGTGTAAAAAAAAACTTTGCTTTAATAAATGCAAACCAAAGCAAATAAACCATATTGGTCTACGAAATGTGTAATAGAATATTCGAAAATTTGTAATATAATAAAAAAAAAAAAAAAAAAAATTATCATTTACTTTTGTATTTCGTTAATATGTTCAGGCTATCGGCGGTAGCTGCGGTAACATAGAGAATACGCCACTAATATGTATATATATATATATATATATATATATATATATATATATATATATATATATATATATATATTCATATATATATATATATATACTCTTACTGCATTTGTTAAATATTCAACAAAAGACACATCATGCAAAAATGGTTATACATACCCCGTAATAAAATACACAGCATTCTTTTTGATCCACAAGAAAATATCAATTGCAATCTATTTATTTATGTGCACATTCACTATTTTCACATAGGACTATGTTGCAGCTCGAATGCAGGAGTCGTGCAGTGATCAAACAGTATGAAAACGGAAATAAATATTTCTATTTTATCAATAAAATAAAAAAAATTACTAGCGGTTACAGACTTATATCCGAGTCTCCTACTTATGGGATAGAGTTATTTTAGAAACAAGACTGTTACTGCATAAGAACAACTTATATTGATTGTTTTATTTTCGGTACATTTGCAATTTTAATAAGTTCCATTCGTTGTTTCAGTCGAAATCTATATTTACTTTTTAAAAAATTCATGTTTACTTTTGTTTAATTTACCTACAACAAAAATAATATGTGTGTACCAATTTTAGTTTAAACGTTCTCAGTCTATTTTTATATTCTAAAAAATACCATTTTGTAAAACGAAAAGTAAAGAAATAAGCGTTGTATACAAATTATTGTTTAATTATCTATTGTCTGTTCCATTATTTTAATAATTTAAGTTTTACAAATATCTCACTCGGAACTGGAATGGATCAAATAATTTTGGGTTTAAAACCAAGCACTAAATGTTTTCGCTGCTGTGAAGTCTTAAGGACGACCTAATATCTCTCTAAGCGCCCCATCACTTCAAGTGGCGTGTAGGGAATATAGTGTTAGTGACCATCATTTTTAATAAACCTTTGGCACATGATTTTTTGTGGGAGCCGTGATAGCTCAGTGGTTAGTGAACTGGACTACAAAGGACAAGGGGTAGGGTTCTATTCCAACCGACGGCTTCCGGGTTCACCCAACCTTAAATGGGTACAGGATTTTTTTCTGGGAGAGTAAAGCATCACGGGCGTAATACCGACCACATTACCCCAAAAATCATGCGCTGAAGGTCTGTAAAATATAGGGTCACTAACACCATATTTCCCTATACGCCACTTGGCGTGACCAGGGTACTTTACTTTTTTTTTTTTTTTTTTTTTACATGATTTGTGTGGGGTAATGTGGTCGGTAGTGCGGCCCGTGCCGCTTTACTTTCCCTGAGAAAAAAAACCGGTACCCATTTAAGGCTGGGTGACGACCTAATCTACAGAGGCGTAATTCCTATCAGGTGTACACTGACCTGTGTTGTAAAATTATTCGCGTAAAAATAGCTCAGGTGTAACCGCAGTAACGTATTCATTAATATAAAAGGTAAGCAGGTTTTTTTTTTAATCACAACCTCTCAATCGATTGCTTAAAAGTGCTTTAAAAAACAAATTATTTACTATATGAATTGCGTGACTCACAACTATTAGTTTGAACCTGTATGCGTGCGTGCGTGCGTGTATGTGTGAGCGCGCGTGCGTGTGTGTCTCCGAGTGTGTGCGTGTGAGTGCGCGTGTGTGTACGTGCGCGTGTGCGTGTGTGTGTGATTTCGTGCGTGCGTTAATGTGTATAAAACAGTGTCTGTCTATCTATCTATCTATCTATCTATCTATCTATCTATCTATCTATCTATCTATCTATCTATCTATCTATCTATCTATCTATCTATCTATCTATCTATCTATCTATCTATCTATCTATCTATCTATCTATCTATCTATCTATCTATCTATCTATCTATCTATCTATCTATCTATCTTTCTATCCATGCATCCATCCGTCCGTCGGTCCTTCCGTCCGTCCGTCCGTCTTTCTGTCTGTCTATCTATCTATCTATCTATCTATCTATCTATCTATCTATCTATCTATCTATCTATCTATCTATCTATCTATCTATCTATCTATCTATCTATCTATCTATCTATCTATCTATCTATCTATCTATCTATCTATCTATCTATCTATCTATCTATCTATCTATCTATCTATCTTTCGTTCGAAGTATTGCCTATTTCTGCAATGTCGTTTCCTGTATAAATTTTACTGTTTTTTGTAGTTCTTGCAGTGGCCCATATAGAATTGTCTGTAGTGTTGTATCAATGGGTCAATGGATTTTCTTCAGTCTACTATATTCAGTGCAGTCTTGAAGTACATGTTAAGCGGTCTGGGGCGCCTGTCCACATGTATATGTAGTTGAGGTGCCGATCTTGAATTTTGTATACATGTGATTGTGGAGTCGATTGCGTCTTGTTATGAGGCGTATATTGATAACTTGTTCACATCTAACTGAAGACGATGTATTATTACTGTTTGGCAATTACAGTTTCTGTTTGTTTCATTTTTAAATATTTTGTTTGGGTTGTAAATTCGTTGTTTCTCAATTAAGTTTCCATAACGTTACCAAAGGTTCAACTATTGCGAGTCTAAATGTGGGTGAAGTAAGGCCTGTGATGATTCATGATAATGGATTGTACAATCCTATGATCTCCTTGTAGACCAGACATAGCATATACTTTTACTTTGACAACATTGCAACGAAGCCGTGGTAACACACCACAAATCCACATTATAATTAATGAGTCCTTTCTAGGCAAATATATTTGTAAACACGTATATATACCATTATGTGTGAGTGTATATATACACACATTATATGGCCCTTTTCGTCTTGTCAAACGGTCTAGTGGAGGCTATTGTGTATTTTTTGAGGTTTTGTTTTTGTCGAACAGTTTCTCTTGTGACTAATTCTACCAATGTTGACAAACACACGCGGTCACATAATGAACAAGTCAGGCTCGCTGATCCACAGAGTTGTTATACACACACACACACACACACACACACACACACACACACACACACACACACACACACACACACACACACACACACACACACACACACACACACACACACACATACACACACATACACACATACACACACACATACACACACACACACACACACACATATGTTTACATGCAAAATGAGACATACATTTATAACAATGTAAGACATGTATTTACAACAATGTGAGACATATACAACAATATATATAACAATATAAGACATACATATGTATATATACATACAGTGGCTCAGGAAGTGATGATTATACTACTTTTACTTATGGATATGGGAGACGCGATAGCTCAGTGGTTAGTGTACTGGACTACAAAGGACAAAAGGTAGGGTTCAATCCCAACAACGGGTTCCGGTTTACCCAGCCTTTAATGGGTACCGGATGTTTTTTTCTGGGAAAGTAAAGTGGCAAGGGCGTAATACCGACCACATTACCCCAAAAATCATCTGCCGAAGGTCTAAAAAATTTAGGGTCACTAACACGATATTGTCTATACGCCACTTGGCGTGACAGGAGTACTTTACTTTTTACTTATGGCTATATGCCTAGAACAGTATAGCGTTATAGCTGGAATTGGCAGATAGTAAGTAACTGGAACTTTCCGCTCTGAACCTTGCCTTTGTCACAATACCTTGGAACAGAGAATAATCATTGATGAAAGTGTGCATGTCTCACATTGTTGTAAATGTATGCCTCGTATTGTCTTACATGTATGTCTCACATTGTTGTAAATGTATGCCTCGTTATGTCTTAAATGTATGTCTCACATTGTTGTAAATGTATGCCTCGTATTGTCTTAAATGCATGTCTCACATTGTTGTAAATGTATGCCTCGTATTGTCTTAAATGTATGCCTCACATTGTTGTAAATGTATGCCTCGTAATGTCTTAAATGCATGTCTCACAATGTTGTAAATGTATGCCTCGTAATGTCTTAAATGAATGTCTCACATTGTTGTAAATGTATGCCTCGTATTGTCTTAAATGTATGTCTCACATTGTTGTAAATGTATGTATGGTGTTGTCTTAAACGTGTATCTCACATTGTTGTAAATGTTAGTCTCACATTGTTGTAAATGTATCCCTCGTACTGTCTTAAATGCATGTCTCACATTGTTGTAAATGTATGTTTCGTATTGTCTTAAACGTATATCTCACATTGTTGTAAATGTATGTTTCACATTGTTATAATTATATGTCTCGTATTATCTTAAATGTATGTCTCATATTGTTGTAAATGTATGTCTCGTATTGTCTTAAATGTATGTCTCATAAGTGTGGTAAATGTATGCCTCGTAATGTCTTAAATGTATCTCATATTGTTGTAAATATGCCTCATATTGTTGTAAATGTATGTCTCATATTGTTGTAAATATGCCTCACAATGTTGTAAATGTATGTCTCATATTGGTGTAAATGTATGTCTCTTATTGGTGTAAATGTATGTCTCACATTGTTGTAAATATATGTCTCACATTGTTATAAATGTATGTCTCACATTGTTGACAATGTATGTCTCACATTTTTTATAAATGTATGTCTCATATTGTTGTAAATGTATGTCTCACATTTTTGTAAATGTATATCTCATATTGGTGTAAATGTATGTCTCATATTGGTGTAAATGTATGTATCATATTGCCTTAAACGTATATCTCGCATTGTCGTAAATATATGTTTCACATTGTTATAATTATATGTCTCGTATTATCTTAAATGTATGTCTCATATTGTTGTAAATATATGTCTCGTATTGTCTTAAATGTATGTCTCATATTGTTGTAAATGTATGTCTCGTATTTTCTTAAATGTTTGTCTCATATTGTTGTAAATGTATGCCTCGTAATGTCTTAAATGTATCTCATATTGTTGTAAATATGCCTCATATTGTTGTAAATGTATGTATCATATTGTTGTAAATATGCCTCACATTAATGTAAATGAATGTCTCATATTGGTGTAAATGTTTGTCTCATTTTGGTTTAAATGTATGTCCCATATTGTTGTAAATGTATGTCTCACATTGTTGTAAATTTATGTCTCACATTGTTGACAATATATGTCTCACATTGTTATAAATGTATGTCTCATATTGTTGTAAATGTATGTCTCACATTGTTGTAAATGTATGTCTCACATTGTTGTAAATTTATGTCTCACATTGTTGACAATATATGTCTCACATTGTTATAAATGTATGTCTCATATTGTTGTAAATGTATGTCTCAGATTGTTATAAATGTATGTCTCATATTATTATTAATGTATGTCTCATATTGTTATAAATGTATATCTCATATTGTTATAAACGTATATCTCACATATATTATAAATGTATGTCTCTGAATGTTACAAATGTATATCTCATATTGTTATAAATGTATGTCTCATATTGTTATAAATGTATATCTCATATTTTTATAAATGTATGTCTCAGATTGTTATAAATGTATGTCTCATATGTTATAAATGTATATCTCATATTGTTATAAATGTATATCTCATATTGTTATAAATGTATATCTCATATTGTTATAAATGTATATCTCATATTGTTATAAATGTATATCTCATATTGTTATAAATGTATATCTCATATTGTTATAAATGTATTTCTCATATTGTTATAAATGTATATCTCATATTGTTATAAATGTATATCTCATATTGTTATAAATGTATGTCTCATATTGTTATAAATGTATGTCTCAGATTGTTATAAATGTATTTCTCATATTGTTATAAATGTATGTCTCATATTGTTATAAATGTATGTCTCATATTGTTATAAATGTATATCTCATATTGTTATAAATGTATGTCTCAGATTGTTATAAATGTATTTCTCATATTGTTTTGAAAGTCCATATTTTTTCTGGCATCACGCCAATATTACTCCTGCTTTGCCTTTCTTTCCCACAATAAAATTTAAAAATCTGGTACTTCCTTTTGCCCCACGAATAAGATGAAACCAGACCTCTTATCATCCCAAGACTAGTTTACTATAGACTTCAGCTACTGACGCTACAAATGTTCAACACGTATATACAGCTCTTACAGTAGCGACCAAACGTGATTGTTTTTAATTGAGGTTATGAAATGTGCACAGATGTTGATGCTGGAAAGTCAAATAGAAACTTTGTTGGCAGCTGCGGTCTCATATGTCAATAATTAGAGGTCGATCAATGAAAATTAGAAGATAAAAAAAACAGGATAAAAGTAATATGGTTACATATCTGTACGTAAGCAAAGAACAAATCACAAGCAGAACCACATTTCGGCTCAGTGGTACTTCAGCTGGATCAGTAAAGCAACACAAATATTGATAGATAGACAGACAGACAGACAGACAGACAGACAGACAGACAGACAGACAGACAGACAGACAGCCGTGGCTGCCATTTCGTCTACAACATTAGAAATATATGAAACTGATGACGTCAATCGGACCTTCTGTCTTTGAAAGAGCTTCTTCTTAAGCCAGTTCGTCTGGGTCTGAAACTGTTTGATTTTGTCTTGAATGCGTTAAGTCTTTTCTCGTCTTAGTTTCTATCCAAAAATAATTCTGAGAAAAATGTAGATGACTTTATTTCTACAAAGTATAGTAGGTCATCAACAGGAATACGACGGTGAATGACGGCGAGAAATAAGAAATGTACCGCTAGTTACTAGCGGTATCAATGTACTATATTAGAGTAGAGTCGGTTTCATTCACAAACGTTATAGTGGCCAGAGGAAACCTTGCTTTCTTTCTTTTCTCTTTTCACTGATACCTAAAAGGTGTAAAAAAAACTTTGCTTTAATAAATGCAAACCAAAGCAAATAAACCATATTGGTCTACGAAATGTGTAATAGAATATTCGAAAATTTGTAATATAATAAAAAAAAAAAAAAAAAAAAAAATTATCATTTACTTTTGTATTTCGTTAATATGTTCAGGCTATCGGCGGTAGCTGCGGTAACATAGAGAATACGCCACTAATATGTATATATATATATATATATATATATATATATATATATATATATATATATATATTCATATATATATATATATATATATACTCTTACTGCATTTGTTAAATATTCAACAAAAGACACATCATGCAAAAATGGTTATACATACCCCGTAATAAAATACACAGCATTCTTTTTGATCCACAAGAAAATATCAATTGCAATCTATTTATTTATGTGCACATTCACTATTTTCACATAGGACTATGTTGCAGCTCGAATGCAGGAGTCGTGCAGTGATCAAACAGTATGAAAACGGAAATAAATATTTCTATTTTATCAATAAAATAAAAAAAAATTACTAGCGGTTACAGACTTATATCCGAGTCTCCTACTTATGGGATAGAGTTATTTTAGAAACAAGACTGTTACTGCATAAGAACAACTTATATTGATTGTTTTATTTTCGGTACATTTGCAATTTTAATAAGTTCCATTCGTTGTTTCAGTCGAAATCTATATTTACTTTTTAAAAATTCATGTTTACTTTTGTTTAATTTACCTACAACAAAAATAATATGTGTGTACCAATTTTAGTTTAAACGTTCTCAGTCTATTTTTATATTCTAAAAAATACCATTTTGTAAAACGAAAAGTAAAGAAATAAGCGTTGTATACAAATTATTGTTTAATTATCTATTGTCTGTTCCATTATTTTAATAATTTAAGTTTTACAAATATCTCACTCGGAACTGGAATGGATCAAATAATTTTGGGTTTAAAACCAAGCACTAAATGTTTTCGCTGCTGTGAAGTCTTAAGGACGACCTAATATCTCTCTAAGCGCCCCATCACTTCAAGTGGCGTGTAGGGAATATAGTGTTAGTGACCATCATTTTTAATAAACCTTTGGCACATGATTTTTTGTGGGAGCCGTGATAGCTCAGTGGTTAGTGAACTGGACTACAAAGGACAAGGGGTAGGGTTCTATTCCAACCGACGGCTTCCGGGTTCACCCAACCTTAAATGGGTACAGGATTTTTTTCTGGGAGAGTAAAGCATCACGGGCGTAATACCGACCACATTACCCCAAAAATCATGCGCTGAAGGTCTGTAAAATATAGGGTCACTAACACCATATTTCCCTATACGCCACTTGGCGTGACCAGGGTACTTTACTTTTTTTTTTTTTTTTTTTTTTACATGATTTGTGTGGGGTAATGTGGTCGGTAGTGCGGCCCGTGCCGCTTTACTTTCCCTGAGAAAAAAAACCGGTACCCATTTAAGGCTGGGTGACGACCTAATCTACAGAGGCGTAATTCCTATCAGGTGTACACTGACCTGTGTTGTAAAATTATTCGCGTAAAAATAGCTCAGGTGTAACCGCAGTAACGTATTCATTAATATAAAAGGTAAGCAGGTTTTTTTTTAATCACAACCTCTCAATCGATTGCTTAAAAGTGCTTTAAAAAAACAAATTATTTACTATATGAATTGCGTGACTCACAACTATTAGTTTGAACCTGTATGCGTGCGTGCGTGCGTGTATGTGTGAGCGCGCGTGCGTGTGTGTCTCCGAGTGTGTGCGTGTGAGTGCGCGTGTGTGTACGTGCGCGTGTGCGTGTGTGTGTGATTTCGTGCGTGCGTTAATGTGTATAAAACAGTGTCTGTCTATCTATCTATCTATCTATCTATCTATCTATCTATCTATCTATCTATCTATCTATCTATCTATCTATCTATCTATCTATCTATCTATCTATCTATCTATCTATCTATCTATCTATCTATCTATCTATCTATCTATCTATCTATCTATCTATCTATCTATCTATCTATCTATCTATCTTTCTATCCATGCATCCATCCGTCCGTCGGTCCTTCCGTCCGTCCGTCCGTCTTTCTGTCTGTCTATCTATCTATCTATCTATCTATCTATCTATCTATCTATCTATCTATCTATCTATCTATCTATCTATCTATCTATCTATCTATCTATCTATCTATCTATCTATCTATCTATCTATCTATCTATCTATCTATCTATCTATCTATCTATCTATCTATCTATCTATCTATCTATCTATCTATCTATCTATCTATCTATCTATCTATCTATCTATCTATCTATCTATCTATCTATCTATCTTTCGTTCGAAGTATTGCCTATTTCTGCAATGTCGTTTCCTGTATAAATTTTACTGTTTTTTGTAGTTCTTGCAGTGGCCCATATAGAATTGTCTGTAGTGTTGTATCAATGGGTCAATGGATTTTCTTCAGTCTACTATATTCAGTGCAGTCTTGAAGTACATGTTAAGCGGTCTGGGGCGCCTGTCCACATGTATATGTAGTTGAGGTGCCGATCTTGAATTTTGTATACATGTGATTGTGGAGTCGATTGCGTCTTGTTATGAGGCGTATATTGATAACTTGTTCACATCTAACTGAAGACGATGTATTATTACTGTTTGGCAATTACAGTTTCTGTTTGTTTCATTTTTAAATATTTTGTTTGGGTTGTAAATTCGTTGTTTCTCAATTAAGTTTCCATAACGTTACCAAAGGTTCAACTATTGCGAGTCTAAATGTGGGTGAAGTAAGGCCTGTGATGATTCATGATAATGGATTGTACAATCCTATGATCTCCTTGTAGACCAGACATAGCATATACTTTTACTTTGACAACATTGCAACGAAGCCGTGGTAACACACCACAAATCCACATTATAATTAATGAGTCCTTTCTAGGCAAATATATTTGTAAACACGTATATATACCATTATGTGTGAGTGTATATATACACACATTATATGGCCCTTTTCGTCTTGTCAAACGGTCTAGTGGAGGCTATTGTGTATTTTTTGAGGTTTTGTTTTTGTCGAACAGTTTCTCTTGTGACTAATTCTACCAATGTTTGACAAACACACGCGGTCACATAATGAACAAGTCAGGCTCGCTGATCCACAGAGTTGTTATACACACACACACACACACACACACACACACACACACACACACACACACACACACACATACACACATACACACACACATACACACACACACACACACACATATGTTTACATGCAAAATGAGACATACATTTATAACAATGTAAGACATGTATTTACAACAATGTGAGACATATACAACAATATATATAACAATATAAGACATACATATGTATATATACATACAGTGGCTCAGGAAGTGATGATTATACTACTTTTACTTATGGATATGGGAGACGCGATAGCTCAGTGGTTAGTGTACTGGACTACAAAGGACAAAAGGTAGGGTTCAATCCCAACAACGGGTTCCGGTTTACCCAGCCTTTAATGGGTACCGGATGTTTTTTTCTGGGAAAGTAAAGTGGCAAGGGCGTAATACCGACCACATTACCCCAAAAATCATCTGCCGAAGGTCTAAAAAAATTTAGGGTCACTAACACGATATTGTCTATACGCCACTTGGCGTGACAGGAGTACTTTACTTTTTACTTATGGCTATATGCCTAGAACAGTATAGCGTTATAGCTGGAATTGGCAGATAGTAAGTAACTGGAACTTTCCGCTCTGAACCTTGCCTTTGTCACAATACCTTGGAACAGAGAATAATCATTGATGAAAGTGTGCATGTCTCACATTGTTGTAAATGTATGCCTCGTATTGTCTTACATGTATGTCTCACATTGTTGTAAATGTATGCCTCGTTATGTCTTAAATGTATGTCTCACATTGTTGTAAATGTATGCCTCGTATTGTCTTAAATGCATGTCTCACATTGTTGTAAATGTATGCCTCGTATTGTCTTAAATGTATGCCTCACATTGTTGTAAATGTATGCCTCGTAATGTCTTAAATGCATGTCTCACAATGTTGTAAATGTATGCCTCGTAATGTCTTAAATGAATGTCTCACATTGTTGTAAATGTATGCCTCGTATTGTCTTAAATGTATGTCTCACATTGTTGTAAATGTATGTATGGTGTTGTCTTAAACGTGTATCTCACATTGTTGTAAATGTTAGTCTCACATTGTTGTAAATGTATCCCTCGTACTGTCTTAAATGCATGTCTCACATTGTTGTAAATGTATGTTTCGTATTGTCTTAAACGTATATCTCACATTGTTGTAAATGTATGTTTCACATTGTTATAATTATATGTCTCGTATTATCTTAAATGTATGTCTCATATTGTTGTAAATGTATGTCTCGTATTGTCTTAAATGTATGTCTCATAAGTGTGGTAAATGTATGCCTCGTAATGTCTTAAATGTATCTCATATTGTTGTAAATATGCCTCATATTGTTGTAAATGTATGTCTCATATTGTTGTAAATATGCCTCACAATGTTGTAAATGTATGTCTCATATTGGTGTAAATGTATGTCTCTTATTGGTGTAAATGTATGTCTCACATTGTTGTAAATATATGTCTCACATTGTTATAAATGTATGTCTCACATTGTTGACAATGTATGTCTCACATTTTTTATAAATGTATGTCTCATATTGTTGTAAATGTATGTCTCACATTTTTGTAAATGTATATCTCATATTGGTGTAAATGTATGTCTCATATTGGTGTAAATGTATGTATCATATTGCCTTAAACGTATATCTCGCATTGTCGTAAATATATGTTTCACATTGTTATAATTATATGTCTCGTATTATCTTAAATGTATGTCTCATATTGTTGTAAATATATGTCTCGTATTGTCTTAAATGTATGTCTCATATTGTTGTAAATGTATGTCTCGTATTTTCTTAAATGTTTGTCTCATATTGTTGTAAATGTATGCCTCGTAATGTCTTAAATGTATCTCATATTGTTGTAAATATGCCTCATATTGTTGTAAATGTATGTATCATATTGTTGTAAATATGCCTCACATTAATGTAAATGGATGTCTCATATTGGTGTAAATGTTTGTCTCATTTTGGTTTAAATGTATGTCCCATATTGTTGTAAATGTATGTCTCACATTGTTGTAAATTTATGTCTCACATTGTTGACAATATATGTCTCACATTGTTATAAATGTATGTCTCATATTGTTGTAAATGTATGTCTCACATTGTTGTAAATGTATGTCTCACATTGTTGTAAATTTATGTCTCACATTGTTGACAATATATGTCTCACATTGTTATAAATGTATGTCTCATATTGTTGTAAATGTATGTCTCAGATTGTTATAAATGTATGTCTCATATTATTATTAATGTATGTCTCATATTGTTATAAATGTATATCTCATATTGTTATAAACGTATATCTCACATATATTATAAATGTATGTCTCTGATTGTTACAAATGTATATCTCATATTGTTATAAATGTATGTCTCATATTGTTATAAATGTATATCTCATATTTTTATAAATGTATGTCTCAGATTGTTATAAATGTATGTCTCATATGTTATAAATGTATATCTCATATTGTTATAAATGTATATCTCATATTGTTATAAATGTATATCTCATATTGTTATAAATGTATATCTCATATTGTTATAAATGTATATCTCATATTGTTATAAATGTATATCTCATATTGTTATAAATGTATATCTCATATTGTTATAAATGTATTTCTCATATTGTTATAAATGTATATCTCATATTGTTATAAATGTATATCTCATATTGTTATAAATGTATGTCTCATATTGTTATAAATGTATGTCTCAGATTGTTATAAATGTATTTCTCATATTGTTATAAATGTATGTCTCATATTGTTATAAATGTATGTCTCATATTGTTATAAATGTATATCTCATATTGTTATAAATGTATGTCTCAGATTGTTATAAATGTATTTCTCATATTGTTTTGAAAGTCCATATTTTTTCTGGCATCACGCCAATATTACTCCTGCTTTGCCTTTCTTTCCCACAAAATAAAATTTAAAAATCTGGTACTTCCTTTTGCCCCACGAATAAGATGAAACCAGACCTCTTATCATCCCAAGACTAGTTTACTATAGACTTCAGCTACTGACGCTACAAATGTTCAACACGTATATACAGCTCTTACAGTAGCGACCAAACGTGATTGTTTTTAATTGAGGTTATGAAATGTGCACAGATGTTGATGCTGGAAAGTCAAATAGAAACTTTGTTGGCAGCTGCGGTCTCATATGTCAATAATTAGAGGTCGATCAATGAAAATTAGAAGATAAAAAAAAACAGGATAAAAGTAATATGGTTACACATCTGTACGTAAGCAAAGAACAAATCACAAGCAGAACCACATTTCGGCTCAGTGGTACTTCAGCTGGATCAGTAAAGCAACACAAATATTGATAGATAGACAGACAGACAGACAGACAGACAGACAGACAGACAGACAGACAGACAGACAGACAGACAGACAGACAGACAGCCGTGGCTGCCATTTCGTCTACAACATTAGAAATATATGAAACTGATGACGTCAATCGGACCTTCTGTCTTTGAAAGAGCTTCTTCTTAAGCCAGTTCGTCTGGGTCTGAACTGTTTGATTTTGTCTTGAATGCGTTAAGTCTTTTCTCGTCTTAGTTTCTATCCAAAATAATTCTGAGAAAAATGTAGATGACTTTATTTCTACAAAGTATAGTAGGTCATCAACAGGAATACGACGGTGAATCTTCTTCTTCTTTCCTTCCTCATTTGCCTTTCAGCGTCGAGGGAAGATATAATTTGTGATCTTTTGCTCTTCTGCTCGCCTCTGCTGCTGTTATGTTTCCTATTGCTTCTAGTATTCCGTCGATCAATCTTGTTTCGTGGTCGACCCTTGGGTCTGGTATTCTTGCAACGTTTATTGAGGGCTCGTTGTGTTGTGTTTTGATCTTTCTGCCCTGTCACGTGGCCAAATGATTTTATCTGTTATATATATATATATATACTCTATGGTATGACGGTGAATAAAAGGAACATATCCTCGTCCGTTCGAAATAGCAACTGGCCTGCTAGATGAAAAAAGTGAAAAGGGTGGGAGAAAGACAGGTAGTGGCTTACATACTAGAATAACACAAAAGTCTGGATAGATTAAGAAGGAACTTGATACACAAAAATAAAATGCTGAAGTGAGATATAGAGACAGAAAATCGCAGACATAACAGGTTTTACAAACTTCTTTTTTTTTAATCCACTAGCTCTTGAAATGGTTATTGAGTTATTTGCATGTCATCATCATTGCACTCCGAACATGTCTATAAGTGCTCAGATCCCCTACTCAACAAATCCTGCAGTGTCCAGCGACTGACGACTCCAGTTCTGTGTTGGTTGGTAAGTCATCTTATACGTTCACTAAAGAAATGGTTTCAGTTAGTTCTCAGTTATATTCTATTGATCTTTTGTTACAGACTCTAATACTCAAGTTAGATGTAACTGACTAATTTAGATCGATCTCGGAGCTAATTTATTTTGCCTAGCTCATGACTATATGATAGCTTTTATAAGCTACTGACTGCTCCTAGTTAAATGACTGGCTCTCTAGTAAGCTGAATGTCTCTCTCTAACTACCTGCTCACTGACCCCATGACTAGCAATCTTCTGCTCCTACTAATTTATAAATGTGTCTAACCACCGACTGACTTTACTGACTAACTTGCTTTTAGCAAATTATAACTGTACCATGTCAACTGACTTTACTGACTAACTTGCTTTTAGCAAATTATAACTGTACCCTGTCAACTGACTTTACTGACTAACTTGCTTTTAGCAAATTATAACTGTACCCTGTCAACTGACTTTACTGTCTAACTTGCTTTTAGCAAATTATAACTGTACCCTGTCAACTGACTTTACTGTCTAACTTGCTCTTAGCAAATTATAACTTTACTCTGTCGACTGACTTTACTGACTAATTTGCTTTTAGCAAATTATAACTTTACTCTGTCGACTGACTTTACTGACTAACTTGCTTTTAGCAAATTATAACTTTACTCTGTCGACTGACTTTACTGACTAACTTGCTTTTAGCAAATTATAACTGTACCCTGTCAACTGACTTTACTGACTAACTTGCTTTTAGCAAATTATAACTGTACCCTGTCAACTGACTTTACTGTCTAACTTGCTCTTAGCAAATTATAACTTTACTCTGTCGACTGACTTTACTGACTAACTTGCTTTTAGCAAATTATAATTTTACTCTGTCGACTGACTTTACTGTCTAACTTGCTCTTAGCAAGTTGCAACTGTACTGTGTCAACTGCCTCTACTGACTAACTGTTCCTAGAAAGTTGTACCTCTACTCTGTCAACTGAATCTACTGACTAACAGTTCCTAGAAAGTTGTACCTCTATTCTGTCAACTGAATCTACTGACTAACTGTTCCTAGAAAGTTGTACCTCTACTCTGTCAACTGAATCTACTGACTAACTGTTCCTAGAAAGTTGTACCTCTACTCTGTCAACTGAATCTACTGACTAACTGTTCCTAGAAAGTTGTACCTCTACTCTGTCAACTGAATCTACTGACTAACTGTTCCTAGAAAGTTGTACCTCTACTCTGTCAACTGAATCTACCGACTAACAGTTCCAAGAAAGTTGTACCTATTGGTTATTGGTTATGGAAGGCCTCGGTATCACTGCAAACGAATTAAAATCCATAATCGCTCAACCGCCCGTGCCAGTGGAATCATCCGAATTACTAACTCTTCTCCCAAACAAAGAAAGGTAACTGTAGTCTCCATCGAAGCAGTCTCAGCACACGCCAAAAGATATAAGGCGAAACCGCGCAGAAAGTGAATACAGCCAACTGTTCCCTGTCATACGATATCATCATTCATCGTAAACAATTGGAATATCGAAACATGATCAAAACGGATGAGACACACAGCTCACAGTGTGCATAGAGCACTTAACTCAGTAGCTCCTGCAACAGGCCGGACTTGAAATATAAGGAAACTGCAACAAGGAACACTTTTCAGACGTAGCCTTCAATGGTTCCTGCCGCCTATCCACCATATACCGGAAGTTCACGTCCTCCCGAAACTGATGATCGTCATATTGAAAACAAAAAATGTATAGCGCTTGATGGTGTTAGGACATCGTTCTTGACTCCAACCGAACATATAAACACACAGTTAATCGTCCAATTATCCCCGTCACACATTAAACAACAGACCCTACGGTAAGCGTACAACGAACGAAACACGGTGCAAATTGCCAAAGAGGAAAATCTTCGGTCGACTTGACGGAACAGTACTCATTAATGCGTTTCAATAAATAACTTGCGTCAAACAATTCCAACGTCGGCCATTGAAAAGGGAAGAGAGTGGGAGAAAGAAAGTTGTACCTGTACTATGTCAACTGAATATACTGACTAACAGTTCCTAGAAAGTTGTACATGTTCTCTGTCAACTGAATCTACTGACTAACTGTTCCTAGAAAGTTGCATCTGTACTCTGTCAACTGAATCTACTGACTAACTGTTCCTAGAAAGTTGCAACTGTACTCTGTCAACTGAATCTACTGACTAACTGTTCCTAGAAAGTTGCATCTGTACTCTGTCAACTGAATCTACTGACTAACTGTTCCTAGAAAGTTGCAACTGTACTCTGTCAACTAAATCTACTGACTAACTGTTCCTAGAAAGTTCTACTTGTACTCTGTCAACTGAATCTACTGACTAACTGTTCTTAGAAAGTTGCAACTGTACTCTGTCAACTGAATCTACTGACTAACTGTTCCTAGAAAGTTGCAACTGTACTCTGTCAACTGAATCTACTGACTAACTGTTCCTAGAAAGTTGCAACTGTACTCTGTCAGCTGAATCTATTGACTAACTGTTCCTTGAAAATTCTACTTGTACTCTGTCAAGAAATTCCCTGAAAACCTCCATTAGCGTGATGTTTTCAGTTTTGCGACCAAGGGTGGTTGTGGATAGATGAATTCTATATCTGTAGTTGGAAACTTCAAGCTGGTTGGTTTTTTTCAGGATTTATTTTCTTCCTGTGGGAGTTAATAAATCTGCAGTTGGCTCTAGCTTACCATTAGCGACAAGAACAAAGAGCATTTTAAGTTCTTGTTTGGCGTTTAGTGCTTTATGTCATTTTCTGTTCCCGTTTTGTGGCTTCACTACAAGTACCTTTCCTGTGTTCTTGTGAGATAAAGGTAAAGTAAAGGTAAAGTAAAGGTAAAGTAAAGGTAAAGTAAAGGTAAAGTAGAGGTAAAGATAAAGGTAAAGGTAGAGGTAGAGGTAGAGGTAAAGGTAAAGGCAAAGGTAAAGGTAAAGTAAAGGTAAAGGTAAAGTAAAGGTAAAGGTAAAGGTAAAATACGAGACTTGAATCGACGTCTTATCACGCGAGTTTTCACCCATATGTGCTCGGTCGCCTATCCAGAAGTGTTTGGAGACTTCTGGTTAGTGTCTCTTCAAGTTTCGAAACTCACGATGTGAGGCGGCATTCCTCACCTTCCTAGAGTACTAGCCTGGTATACCTTTCGGCCAGCGGCTGGGTTGATAGCGGGGGTATTTTTTTTCCAACACCCACTGCTTTCACCGGGAATCGAACACTGGTTGTCCGAATGTCGGTAGCCCAGTCAGGTGGTGTTCTTGTGTTATTTCTATGCGGTGTTTCACTCGCTACGAAACCTGGCTTTTCTTTAATGGGTTTACCACTGAACTCTCGTTCCTGCAGACCACAGTTTCCAGCTATCCTGTGTGAGCAGACAGGTACTGTACACTAACACTCAGCTGTTCTGTGTGAGCTGACAGGTACTGTACACTAACACTCAGCTGTTCTGTGTGAGCTGACAGGTACTGTACACTAACACTCAGCTGCTCTGTGTGAGCTGACAGGTACTGTACACTAACACTCAGCTGTTCTGTGTGAGCTGACAGGTACTGTACACTAACACTCAGCTGCTTTGTGTGAGCTGACAGGTAGTGTACACTAACACTCAGTTGTTCTGTGTGAGCTGACAGGTACTGTACACTAACACCCAGCTGTTCTGTGTGAGCTGACAGGTACTGTACACTAACACCCAGCTGTTCTGTGTGAGCTGACAGGTACTGTACACTAACACTCAGCTGTTCTGTGTGAGCTGACAGGTACTGTACACTAACACCCAGCTGTTCTGTGTGAGCAGACAGGTACTGTACACTAACACTCAGCTGTTCTGTGTGAGCTGACAGGTACTGTACACTAACACCCAGCTGTTCTGTGTGAGCTGACAGGTACTGTACACTAACACCCAGCTGTTCTGTGTGAGCTGACAGGTACTGTACACTAACACTCAGCTGCTCTGTGTAGGCACCTTCGGCCAAATGGCAGTGATCAGCAGAGAGGCGCGTCAGGCAAGCTGCACTTACTCCGTGTCATTACAATTAGCCTTTACACACAAACACATATCACATACACACACACACTACTGACTTATTTCCTGTTATTTATCACACACACACACACTACTGACTCATTTCTTGTTATTTATCACACACACACTACTGACTCATTTCTTGTTATTTATCACAAACACACACTACTGACTCATTTCTTGTTATTTATCACACACACCCTACTGACTCATTTATTGTTATTTATCACACACACACTACTGACTCATTTTTTGTTATTTATCACAAACACACTACTGACTCATTTCTTGTTATTTATCACAAACACACACTACTGACTCATTTTTTGTTATTTATCACACACACACTACTGACTCATTTCTTGTTATTTATCACAAACACACACTACTGACTCATTTCTTGTTATTTATCACAAACACACACTACTGACTCATTTTTTGTTATTTATCACAAAACGATCGTACATCAGTTCAATTTGTTTTAAGTATCTACATTGGTGTTAGAGTTATTGAGGGAATGCCGGGACACGTAGCGAGTGAGACAGCCTGGTATTTGTCTTAGCTTCGGAATGTATGAATAATAAATATTTATTTACATTTTCTTAAATTATATGGAGACTTGGTATACAAGAAACGATAGAGGATATATATGTGAATACATATAGTATAGTAGTTTGTCTTGTCTTTCTCTTAGTACAGCTACTCAATACCATGTTTAGTTTACTTTATCACTATCATATATATATATATATATGGAATGAGTTACAAGAAATGTTGGACATTATAGTGAAAGAAAGCAAAAATAAAGGACTCAGCCTTAATAGCAAAAAGACAGAGGTAATGGTGTGAACAAAGAAAAAGACATCACCTCAATGCAAAATAAAGACAAGTGGAACAATATTAAAACAGGTAAATGAATTTAAATATTTGGGAACTTTGTTAACCTCAGACGGAAGATGTACAAAAGAGGTGAGATGCAGAATGGCTCAGGCAAAATAGGTTTCCCAAAAATGAGGAAGATACAATCCATTGAGGATTCATTCATTATTTATTCATTCATTGATTCCTCAATCATTGATGATTCAAAAGCAGCTTTCCAAAAAATGAAGAAGATACAATCAATTGAAGACACAATCCACAGATGGAATCCATTTTTGACAATAGAAACAAGAAAAAGAGTTCTTAAATGTTATGTAGAGCCAGTCTTAACATATGGATGCGAATTATGGACAATAGGACAACAGACAAGAAAATCACTGGAGTCAGTAGAAATTTGGTTTTACAGAAGAATGTTGAGTGTACCATGGACAACCAAGAAGAGTAATGAAGATGTTCTGAGAGAGGTCAAAGCAAAAAGAGAGCTAATTTCCAATATTAGGAAGAAACAACAATCATTTTTTTGGCCATGTAATGAGAAGAGAACAACTGGATTATATTGTAACAACTGGAAAAATTGAGGAACGAAGAGATAGAGGGAAGCAAAGAGACAAAATAACAGACAGCTTAAGAGAATGGCTTGGCAGAAGGTCAACAACAGAAATGATAAATAGCTGCCGAGATCGAAAGCTGTGGAGAGTCATGATCACCTACGCCAGTAGGCCCGGCACTTGATGATGATTATATATATATATATATATATATATATATATATATATATATATATATATATATATATATGGAAGGCATGGTTCCTGGACAACGCATCAGTGGTAGACCTTAGAGCTGGTTTCGGGAAATCAAGGAGACCTTGAACAATAGAAGAAGTGAGAGATCTGGCTAGAGATATGGATTCTTTCAGGCGGGCTGTGGTGCACGCAACATGACATTCTACTTGATGAAGAAATTACCAATGATGATGATAATAATGACAATCATGATAATGATGATGATGGTGATGATGATCGTCATCTAATTTCTAGAGGTACGACCTGGGCCTCAGTGCAGGGAGCACCCGGGTTCAAAGTTCACAATAAGCGGTGGTGTGTTTTTTTTTTAAAAATAGAAATAATTAATCCGTAGTTTCATTATCACGTTACCCTCTCCTGACATCATGGGTAGTGAGATCCGATGTCTTGCCCTCTCTGTGTAGTGAGATCCGATGTCTTGCCCTCTCTGTGTAGTGAGATCCGATGTCTTGCCCTCTCTGTGTAGTGAGATCCGATGTCTTGCCCTCTCTGTGTAGTGAGATCCGATGTCTAGTCCTCTCTGTGTAGTGAGATCCGATGTCTTGCCCTCTCTGTGTAGTGAGATCCGATGTCTTGCCCTCTCTGTGTAGTGAGATCCGATGTCTTGCCCTCTCTGTGTAGTGAGATCCGATGTCTTGCCCTCTCTGGGTAGTGAGATCCGATGTCTTGCCCTCTCTGTGTAGTGAGATCCGATGTCTTGCCCTCTCTGTGTAGTGAGATCCGATGTCTTGCCCTCTCTGTGTAGTGAGATCGGATATCTTGCCCTCTCAGTGTATTGAGATCCGATGTCTTGCCCTCTCTGTGTAGTGAGATCCGATGTCTTGCCCTCTCTGTGTAGTGAGATCCGATGTCTTGCCCTCTCTGTGTAGTGAGATCCGATGTCTTGCCCTCTCTGTGTAGTGAGATCCGATGTCTTGCCCTCTCAGTGTATTGAGATCCGATGTCTTGCCCTCTCTGTGTAGTGAGATCCGATGTCTTGCCCTCTCTGTGTAGTGAGATCCGATGTCTAGTCCTCTCTGTGTAGTGAGATCCGATGTCTTGCCCTCTCTGTGTAGTGAGATCCGATGTCTAGTCCTCTCTGTGTAGTGAGATCCGATGTCTTGCCCTCTCAGATAACGGCAATAAAAAGAAGGTCGCGTGTGCACTAGCGCGCGTTAAAGATCCATTGGCAGTTAAAATCGAAAAGAGTAGGCCATAAATATGGCCGCTTCCCAGGCAACATTGTCAGCAAAAACCTAACCACCACGTGGATCCCCGGCCGTGCTACGGATTTCGTGCACATGGGCCAGGAGTATCCTCGGATTTTCTCAAAATTATCGAGGGGGATAGTTAACACCTATGGGTTCGTCTGGTGTGTGGTGATGATGATCCTAAAAGCAGCATCTCATTTATTGCATTACTAACTCATCTCCCAAACAAAGAAAGGTAGTTGTAGTCCCCGTCAAAGCAGTCTCAGCACACGCCAAAAGACATAAGGCGAAACCGCACAGAAAGTGAACACAACCATCTGTTCCTTGTCATACGATATCATCATTCACTAATTATAGAAGCAAGGAAATCACATGACACATAATTAGCAATAATGCTTTAAGTACACACATGGGTTGTAGCCCTAGCGGTTGTGCGCGGTGCACGCATCAACTTTACAATATTCTAAGACCACACATGTCTTGAGACCATTAAAAATTACGTCAAAACTAAAAAAAAAACCAATTCAGTAATTCGAAATGTTTAATTTAAACTTAAATATAAATAACTTAAACATTAACTCTTAATGTGAACATTTAAAAGCAAGAAATCGAACATGCGTTAATTTTTTTTTTTTTTCAACAAGATAAATTTGTTACATTCTTCTTTATTGGTTTGAACCAAATGTACACCAATAGAAATATTAAATTCTAGCAAATAACAAATTAATCTTCATTGAGAGAAAATATATGTAAAAGATATTAAGGATGGATAAGAAAATATTTCTATAGCCAACTCTAGGTATTACCACACCGGCCCTTTTACGGAATCCACAGTGAAGGGATAAACAAGAAAGATACAGAAACATAACGGGACGAAGTCTCTAGACGGAGATTACAAAAGTGAATATAGTTTGAAAAGATGAGAGGAAACTTCACATGACATCAGAAACATCATAGGACATCAGAAACATCACAGGACATCAGAAACATCATAGGACATCAGAAACATCACAGGACATCAGACACATCATAGGACATCAGACACATCATAGGACATCAGAAACATCATAGGACATCAGAAACATCATAGGACATCAGAAACATCATAGGACATCAGAAACATCATAAGACATCAGCAACATCATAGGACATCAGACATATCATAGGACATCAGAAACATCACAGGACATCAGAAACATCACAGGACATCAGAAAGATCACAGGACATCAGAAACATCACAGGATATCAGACACATCATAGGACACCCGACACATCATAGGACATCAGACACATCATAGGACATCAGAAACATCATAGGACATCAGAAACATCATAGGACATCAGAAACATCACAGGACATCAGAAACATCACAGGACATCAGAAACATTGCAGGACATAAGAAGCATAACAGGACATCATAAACATAACAGTACATCAGAAATATCACAGGACATCAGAAACATCACGGGATGTCAGAAACATCACAAGGACATCAGAAACAGCACAGAACATCTGAAACATCACAGAACATCAGAAACATCACAGGACATCAGAAACATCACAGGACATCAGAAACATCACAGGACATAAGAAGCATAACAGGACATCATAAACATAACAGGACATTAGAAACATCACAGGACATCAGAAACATCACAGTACATCAGAAATATCACACGACTTCAGAAACATCACAGGACGTCAGAAACATCACAGGACGTCAGAAACATCACAGATCATCACAAAGATTACAGGACAAAAATCAATGAAAAGCTCCTATTTGAACTAATGGTAACCCTTGCCCCGATGAAGTTTGAAAAATGTAAAAGTGGAAATACCTGTTTATAGGTATTGCCACAGAGCGTATTTGGAATTTTGTGTTGGTGTCCATGTTTTCTATCGTTGTGGTGATTCATGATTGTACAAAGAAACCAGAGTTCTTAAATGTTATGTAGAGCCAGTCTTAACATATGGATGTGAATCATGGACAATAGGACAACAGACAAGAAAATCACTGGAGTAGAAATGTGGTTTTACAGAAGAATGTTGAGAATACCATGGACAGCTATGAAGAGTAATGAAAATGTTCTAAAAGAGGCCAAAGCAAAAAAGAACTAATTTCCAATATTAGGAAGAAACAATCATCATTTTTGGCCATGTAATGAGAAGAAAACAACTGGAAAAATTGAGGGACGAATAGATAGAGGGAAGCAGAAGAGAAAAGATACCACACAGCTTAAGAGAATGGCTTGGCAGAAGGTCGACAAAAGAAATGATAAATAACTGTCGAGATCGAAAGTTGTGGAGAGACATGATCACCAACGCCATCAGGCCAGGTACTTGATGATGATGATGATGTCCATGTTTTAGGAATTGTAGGCATATTTTCTAGCAAATAGGTCAGCATAATGCCAGTGTCGTCGTTTTCTAAATTTCCGGTGAAAATTCCATACCCACTAAATTGTAAGCCTTTGTGAATCCCAAAGCCATCGAATGGAATAGAACTTGAACACTTCTCGTTATTAGTCCAGTTCACTAACCACTGGCCACCTCTTCATGCGTATTTGGGAAACGATTCAACAGATGTAGGACGCGGGTTCAAAGCTCACAGGAAGCTTATGTCCGTGGTTTCTTTATGTCGTTAACCACCTCATATCTCTTAGGTAATGTTGAACCATCTCGGATAACGGCAATAAACAGTAGGTTCCGTGTTCACTCGTGCACGTTAAATAACCCCTGGCAGTTTAAATCGAAAAGATTAGGTCATAACTATTGCCTATTTTTTTTCAGGGCAAAATTGTCAGCAGACACCTACTTATAACGTGGATTCCAGGCCTTGCGACGGAGTTCGTGCACGTGGGATAGGATTCTCATCGGGTTCTCTCTCGAGGTGGATATCGGAGCACTTATGGATTCGTCTGGTGCGCAGGGAGGATGATAAACAACAACATGAACAGATGTAATCGTTTCTTTTTCAGTCTGTCTCTCGCATCTATCAATGATTCGGAGAAGTTGTCGACACCATTAACTCTTTCAGTACGTGAAGATTTGTATCGATGCAACGGAAGAGATTTCAGAGATAAATTTTTTTATGGTTTTAAGAATCAATCTACATATTTATATTTATATAACATATAACATATTATATATGCATTTTTAGATAACTGAACAAGATGCTGGATTGCGCCAATAAAAGATGATACAAGACATATGAAAAGAATATGGTTTGATGACAGTTCACACTAATCAAATTGCGAGTGACGCACTCTGAGGCGAAACGTAGGGAAAGAGTTAATGCCTTGATGTTTTTTTCACCTTTTATATCTCTAAATATGAATATGAACATGAAACAAACAAAAGTAAATATATTACACCAAGCAAGCTACCTGCAGCGATCGATGTAGAGAATAGAAAAGGCATTATCAGAAGGGCTAGAATTGTCTTTAACATTCCTAAATATTGTAGGGTATAGGAAATCGTCGTTATTGATATAAATTGCAACGTAGATTCTGTAGAACCAAATCAGTGAACGTACATGTATTTGTTTCGTTAAATTGCAAATATTAGTATGTATTGTGTTGTAGTTTTACATTCGTTATTTAAGTTTACAAATGTGATTGAGAGAAAGTAATATTCGCTTGAAACATGTGGTTAAAGTAAAAAATGGCAGTTAAGATATATGTTGGAGAGTTTGTCTGCAAATAGTTTATTCTTGCAGCTGCATTACAGACTCTGTGGCGATAACTACTGAGAACGTGTGAGTACATTGTCGATGGCACGTTGAATAATAATTATACAAATTAACTAATAGTCATCGCTAACTTTGAAAGAAAACAATATGAGATCTATTTTTTTCTAGTCTAACACATTCCTAGTTTCAGAATTGCGTAATTGCAATCAATTTAGGAATTAAATTTCAACAAAATTCCGAAGAAGCGTTTTATCAGATAAGACATATCAGTTCTGATAACGTCATTTATATCATTCGTGATGTTTAAACAAAGAAAAGTCGCGTGTTAATCACGCGGAATTTTGCCTATTCTTATCTGTCATTGCTTAATAGCAAAAAGACAGAAGTAATGGTAGCAATAAAGAAAAAGACTTCACCGCAATGCACAATAAAGACAAGTGGAACAATATTAAAACAGGTACAAGGATATCTGGGAACAATGTTAACCTCAGATGGTAGATGTACAATAGAGGTGAGGTGGTAGATGTACAACAGAGGTGAGATGTAGAACGGTTCAGACAAAACCTGCTTTAAAAAAAATGAGGAAGATACTGAGCAATCCATTTTTTACAGTAGAAACAAGAAAAAAAAAGTTATTAAATGCTATATAAAGTCAATCTTAACATATGGATGTGAATCATGGACAATAGGACAACAGACAAGAAAATTCACTGGAGGCTGTAGAAATGTGGTTTTACAGAAGAATGTTGAGAATACCATGGACAGCTGTGAAGAGTAATTAAAATGTTCTGAAAGAGGCCAAAGGAAAAGTAGAGCTAATTTCCAATATTAGGAAGAAACAATCATCATTTTTTGGCCATGCAACGAGAAGGGAACAACTGGAATATATTGTGACAATTTTGAAAATTGAGGGACGAAGAGATAGAGGGAAGCAAAGAGAAAAGATACCAGATAGCCTAAGAGAATAGCTTGGCAGAAGGTCAACAACAGAAATGATAAATAACTGTCTAGATCGAAAGTTGTGGAGAGACATGATCACCTACGCCAGCAGGCATGGTACTTGATGATGACGGTTATCTATCATTGTCTTCATTTCAAATTAAAGGACAATAATAGCATTTTTGAGATGACACATTTTAACCAATTCCTGCAGGTTTTTGTAAGCAATCATGTCTTTCCAAAATCACGTGAGTGCAGTATTGTTATTGTTTGTGACAATCGGCTGTAACGAATTATCATGCTGTCTATAGTTCATTCACAAATTCGTGCCCACAGAGTTGATCAATTATTTCGGAAACTGTCTGATGAATTTCTGTAATTCTTTTTCATGAAATCTTATTTTTTCAGCGACCTTCAGATTTTCATAGCATTTAAGTACAAAGGTAGTCTAAATTTTGCACAAATCGTTTTTTTGGTATATAATTTTAGGAAAATATCAAACCGCGTGCTCTAAACATTAGATTTTACTGTAAATTATGTTAATTTTCTTCTAACAATGCAACCAATGGCGTATCCGTATTACATTGAATAGTAATATAACCGACCTCGTTTAGATTCCTTGGAAAAGCGCATGTAGAATAACACAATTGCCTTTTGCATAGTGATGAATTTACACTTTAAACTCTTCATGGTTTTAAAAATCAAGTACTCACTTCACAAAAGCTTACAAATTATCACACCTACAGGAATATTCATTAATAGTAAATATTTTGTCAAAATACGCATCTGGACCAATTTAACAAGAAACCGGAAATGAAAAAAACCTCGAAGTGGCGAGTTTTACAAGTTAAGAGTGCGAAACGGTGCTAAGATTGTGTGGTGTGCACGTGAAATTTGCCTTTTTAATTGGTGAGTTGATTACAATAAATGTGGGTATTGTAAAATCGTAAAATTTAGGACAAGCAAGACAATCATATTTTTATATACATCAAATAAGCAAAAATCTTTCCTAAATCCATGACAGTGGGGCAAAAAATCACGCTGAATGTCGGTGAAAAAATAAGATTTAACGTAAAAGAATTACAGAAATTCATCAAACAGTTTCCGAGATAATTAATAAACTCTGTGGGCACGAATTTGTGAACGAACAATAGTATGTTTTTGCTAGTGTCGTCCGTTTTATTGTTTTCTTACCTTTTGCACAACACTTGTTACAATTTCTCCCCTGTCACTGCATATATTAGTGTTATTTATTTTTTATTCTGTTGTTTACTTTTTATTTCTCTTTGTGTTGGCCTCACTAAGAATTGACTTGCAACTGTATGTGTGGTCTGTTTATTGGTGGTAACTGTATGTGTGGTCTGTTTATTGGTGGTAACTGTATGTGTGGTCTGTTTATTGGTGGTAACTGTAATTGTAGTCTGTTTACTGGTAGTAACTCTATGTATTATTTGTTTTAAGCTATTTACAATAAAAGCTCATTATTCTTCTTCAAAGCTCTATCACTTTGTTTTCTTATTGATTATACCTTATGTAAGTTTCGCAAAACATACAGTTGTTACCTGTACACTAATATCACGTTTTATTTCGCCAGATATTGTGTTCTCTATTCTCAGAAGAATGTTGAAAGTTCCCTGGACAGCTAAAAAGACCAATGAGGAAGTTCTCAAAGAGGCCAACACAAAAAGGGAGCTCTTAAAAAAACACCAGAAAGAAGCAATCAACATTTTTCGGGAACATCATGAGAAGAGGAAAGTTGGAATACTTGGTTACAACTGGCAAAATAAAAGGAAAGAGAGATCGCGGGCGACAAAGAGAGAAAATACTGGATAGCTTGATGTTATGGCATGGAAAACAGTCAACAACAGAACTGATACGATGCACTGTGGATAGAAGATTGTGGAGGGACATGATCACCTACGCCAACCGGTATGGCACATGATGATGATGATTCTATGAAGTTTTAAAACAACTAAAAATGAAAAGAGAACTACTAAACTCAATTAGAACAAGACAAATGAAATTTTCGGGGCGTGTTAAAAGACACAACAGCCTAATAAAAGTAATATTGGAAGGGAAAATACAAGGTAAAAGAGGCAGAGGCAAACCAAGACTAACATGGACGAGTAACATCAAAAGATGGACAAGTCAACCTATGACAATCTGCACCATCAAAATAAGAAACAGAGTGGAATGGCGCGCCATGGTAGCCAACCTTTGATGCGTAGACGGCACTCAATGATGATGATTGTATTCTCTTAAATGGGCAGTACATGACCTGATATTTTTAACGAATTAACTTCTCTTAACAATTATCATCATCATGTGCCCGAAAAATGTTGATTGCTTCTTTCTGATGTTTTTTGAGAGCTCCCTTTCTGTGTTGGCCTCTTTGAGAACTTCCTAATTGGTCTTTATAACTGTCCAGGGAACTGTCAACATTCTTCTGAGAAATCCCATCTCTGTGGTCTCTAATCGTCTTTTCATTTGTTTGTCTACTGTACATGATTCGCTTCCATAGGTCAGAATTGGTTCTATATAGCACCGATGAACTCTCTGTCTCATTTCTATTGACATAGATTTGTTAACAATTATAGGGGCTCTAAAATGCATCGACCCCAATGATGTCTCCGTTCTATTGGTTGATGAACATTGTGGGCGTGCGATATTGTGCTGAGATAACGCGAAAATAAAGAATGACAAAATAGTAATAAAATTGTAAATGTTGTTTTTTTTTTTAAATTAGGACGTGGCAAATAAATGTAGTGCTGCGGTAAAGCTGGTAGCAAGGAACCAGTAATTATCTGTGTTTCATAGTTTCTTGTCGTTCTTCTCGATTTCTGAAGAAGGCCACATGTTGACCGAAACGTCAGTGTTTTGTTGTGTTCCTTTTTCTATAAAGCTGTCACCATTACTTGTAGGAGTGTATGTTGTCTATAAAGCTGTCACCATTACTTGTAGGAGTGTATGTTGTCTATAAAGCTGTCACCATTACTTGTAGGAGTGTATGTTGTCTATAAAGCTGTCACCATTACTTGTAGAAGTGTATGTTGTCTATAAAGCTGTCGCCATTACTTGTAGGAGTGTATGTTATACACCACTACTGTCTCCCTTTTTCAAAAATTAATTAAAAAGTAAGGTAAGCCACATAGCTGAAGATGTATCAAATCGTTTAAGGACGCACGTCTGTAGGGCATATTTACGTATATATCGTATATATGTAGTGCGTTTAGTGGTGGTAGCTGTAAATATTAGTGGAGTTTCCTACAACTGATTTATTAACGCCCTCGACCTTATCCGGTTTCTAGGAAACATTTGTCGTTTTGGTCATGTCAGCCTGGCTTTCATGTTTGCAGTTGGTGACTCGCAGTCTGATACCTTTCTCAAGTGACCTTCTGCCGTTTCATTCCTAGATTATTTTAGTGAAACGTTGTCACTTAGAGAGATACTGCTCCTTGTTTAAGATAGCTCTCATTCTATCTATCTATTGTCCTTTCGAGTCGAAGACGGCATATAGGGCAGAACCACAATCTCAAAAACAGAAACCTTGCGTGCCAAAGTGGCACATATTGCAGAGATCACTGCTTCTAAAATCTATGGCTCTGTTTCCATAACTATACTTTTTACAATGACAGCTTGTCAAGCCATCAATCAACCTCCTTAGTCGGCTCTTACGACATGCCTGGAAGATCACAGAGTTAATATTAGCTCTCATTATGTAATTATTATTAGATCTTTAGTTAAAGAGCCGACCTGAAAACTATTATATAAACCAATAAAAAGACAGGCCATGTGACGTATTAGTCTACAGAGGAATGCTGAAGAAAAAAGAGGAAGAAGAAGATGAAGAAGATGAAAATGATGATGCTGATGATGATGACAATGATGAATAATAATAAGAAGAAGAAAAAGAGAAAAAAGAAAAAGATGATGATGAAAAAGAAGAAGAAGTAAAAAAAAGGAAGAAGAAGCAGAACAAGAATAATCACAGAAGAGGCGGGGGAAGAAGAAGAGAGTGGAGAATAAGTAGAGGGAGACAACTTGCATAAAACAATGCTATGGAATCTCTTGTCAAAATAAGGAGGTGCTCAGAGAAATTAAAATGTCATCTCTCTGGAGAACCGGACTAGCACAGCAAAGCATAAAGCTGCAACAGCAAGGTCTGTATCTGATCATTCTTCCCGCATCCACCTCGGTGGAGATAGATACAGAAGAATAACTTGTAGTTGGTCTCAAGTTGTGTAAGGAGATAGATACAGAAGAATAACTTGTAGTTGGTCTCAAGTTGTGTAAGGAGATAGATACAGAAGAATAACTTGTAGTTGGTCTCAAGTTGTGTAAGGAGATAGATACAGAAGAATAACTTGTAGTTGGTCTCAAGTTGTGTAAGGAGATAGATACAGAAGAATAACTTGTAGCTGGTCTCAAGTTGTGTAAGGAGATAGATACAGAAGAATAACTTGTAGTTGGTCTCAAGTTGTGTAAGGAGATAGATACAGAAGAATAACTTGTAGTTGGTCTCAAGTTGTGTAAGGAGATAGATACAGAAGAATAACTTGTAGTTGGTCTCAAGTTGTGTAAGGAGATAGATACAGAAGAATAGCTTGTAGCTGGTCTCAAGTTGTGTAAGGAGATAGATACAGAAGAATAACTTGTAGTTGGTCTCAAGTTGTGTAAGGAGATAGATACAGAAGAATAGCTTGTAGCTGGTCTCAAGTTGTGTAAGGAGATAGATACAGAAGAATAGCTTGTAGCTGGTCTCAAGTTGTGTAAGGAGATAGATACAGAAGAATAGCTTGTAGCTGGTCTCAAGTTGTGTGAGGAGATAGATACAGAAGAATAGCTTGTAGCTGGTCTCAAGTTGTGTAAGGAGATAGATACAGAAGAATAGCTTGTAGCTGGTCTCAAGTTGTGTGAGGAGATAGATACAGAAGAATAGCTTGTAGCTGGTCTCAAGTTGTGTAAGGAGATAGATACAGAAGAATAGCTTGTAGCTGGTCTCAAGTTGTGTAAGGAGATAGATACAGAAGAATAGCTTGTAGCTGGTCTCAAGTTGTGTAAGAAGATAGATACAGAAAAATAACTTGTAGTTGGTCTCAAGTTGTGTAATTAAGTAATTAAGTGTTGACAGAGCTGTCCAATAAAAGTTCCAACATAAGGAGAATGAAAGACATATTAGCAGTTGAATCCTCATCTTCCATTTAAGTCCATGTGGATCATAGGTCTTCAAAAACACTTTCAACTCCCTGTGGAGCATAGGTCTTCAAAAACACTTTCAGCTCCCTGTGGAGCATAGGTCTTCAAAAACACTTTCAGCTCCCTGTCGAGCATAGGTCTTCAAAAAACACTTATAGCACCCTGTGGAGTATGTGTATTAAAAAAACACTTTCAACTCCCTGTGGAGCATAGGTCTTCCACAAACACTTTCGATTCCCTGTGGAGCATAGGTTTTCAATAAACACTTTCAACTAACTGTGAAGCTAAGGTCTTCAATAAACACTTTCAATTCCCTGTAGAGCATAGGTTTTCAATAAACACTTTCAACTAACTGTGAAGCAAAGGTCTTCAATAAACACTTTCAACTCACAGTGAAGCGTAGGTCTTCAACAAACACTTTCAACTATACGTGGAGCATAGGTCTTCTACATGCACTTTTTAACTACCTGTGGAGCATATGTCTTCAACAAACACCTTCAGCTTCCTGTGGAGCATATGTCTTCAACAAACACCTTCAACTTCCTGTGGAGCATATGTCTTAAACAAACACTTTCAACTACCTGTGGAGCATATGTCTTTAACAAACACTTTCAACTACCTGTGGAGCATATGTCTTAAACAAACACTTTCAACTACCTGTGGAGCATATGTCTTTAACAAACACTTTCACCTGTCTGTGGAACATAGGTATACGGCAAACAATTTCAACTCCCTGTAAAGCATAGATCATCAACAAACACTTTCAACTCCCTGTAAAGTATAGATCATCAACAAACACTTTCAACTCCCTATGGAGTTGGCTCCCTAGGTCATCGCAAACACTTTGCAAGCTATTCTTTTTTCTTACCAGTCTTTTAAGATCATTCCATGTCTTCTTCATCTCTGCTTCCACCTGCCTTCTCCAAGAATATTTTGGTCATCCTCTTTGTCTCTTCCCCTGGAGATTAAAATGAAGGGCATGTCGTGTAATATTCTCAATTGACTTCCGCAATGTGTCCCATCCCGCGCCAACGTCTCCGTCTTACCTCTTTGTCCTCTGATATATTACTGACGCTTTTCCAAAATTCCACGTTAGTGTTTTTGTCCTGCCACAACCATCCTTTTATTCTGCGCATGAAAACCTCAAAATAGCCGCGATAGCTCAGTGGTTAGTCAACTGGGCTACAAAGGACAAGGGTTAGGGTTCAATCCCAACCGACGGCTTCCGGGTTCACCCAACCTTAGATGGGTACCGGATTTTTTTTCTGGGAAAGTAAGGCGGCACGGGCGTAATATCGACCACATCACCCCAAAAAATAATGTGCTGAAGGTCTGTAAAATGTATGGTCACTAGCACCATATTCCTTATACGCCACTTGGCGTGACGGGGGCTCTTTACTTTTTTTAAAAATACTTTTTTATGACAACCCCAAAATACGAAACAATAAATAATAATTGTTTTAAAGATATAAACATTAACAGTTGAATGAGAATACAGCTTTAATGTTCTGATTATCACAAAATAATGTTAAATATGTAACATTCTCGGCCAGTAGAATGACATGTCTTGGTTTAAGATTGTGAACCAGTCACCAAATCTCCGTGCCTGTCTAGGGCTCCATGTCCAAGTCTCTTATCTCCACACAAAGTGCTGGCGTAGTACAGCCGTAGCTGAGAATAAGATCAGATAAATTGATAGTAAAATGGTTGACACGTTGAATCTATTCATCAATGATAGATGAACTAAGAAAACCGCTCTACAGAGATCTATATTAATAAATACATTTGTTAAGGATCGTCTTCTTCTACTTCTTCTTCTTCTACTTTCTCTTCTTCTACTCTTCTTCCTCGACTTCTTCTTCCTCTACTTCTTCTTCCTCGACTTCTTCTTCCTCTACTTCTTCTTCCTCGACTTCTTCTTCCTCTACTTCTTCTTCCTCTACTTCTTCTTCCTCGACTTCTTCTTCCTCTACTTCTTCTTCCTCTACTTCTTCTTCCTCTACTTCTTCTTCCTCTACTTCTTCTTCCTCTACTTCTTCTTCCTCTACTTCTTCTTCCTCTACTTCTTCTTCTTCTTTCTTCATTTTTTTCTTCTTCTGCTGCTGCTGCTGCGATCATGACGTCATTCAGACTAGGATTCCGGACTTTCTTATGAAGGCAGCTGTGTGTTTACGTGATTCGATTGCCCCGTATAGTTTCCCTTCCAGGGAGGTGGGTGTGGACCACATTGTCCTTCTCAGGTTTGTATACTAGGGGCGATCCTGTAGAACATGTTTTGTTGTCATGTTGTCCAGTGTACAGTGGCATTGGCTGGTTGTACCTATTTTGAGTTTGTGGAACATGTGGTTTCTCATTCTGTTGTTAAGGATCTAAAGATCAAATTTAAGTGGCTTTAATATGAGGCCATTGATTGAGCATCAAATAACTGTATATAGTGAATATAAATGGTAATTAACAAGAGATTATTAACAAGAGATTATTTACAAAATATAAAGTAGTTTAACACTATTTAGCGTGCTAATTAAATTTAGAAGTAAGTATGTGTTATTTTGATATTCATCACTTAATCATAACTTTACAAATTTTCATCATTTAAGTTATGTCGATGTAGCGCGTGGCCTTTCGGCGAAATCCACTGTTTCGCAGGCTGAAAAGCCGGCGTACAGTGTTCAAAACCCGCAGTAGACAGAACGCATTTGTTTTCTATCAGGGGTGAAATACAAATCCGGAGTCTCACACGTCGTGGCGACTGCTTTGGCCAAGCGGCCTTTATCTCTATGGTCCTGTCGTGAGCCCCCTGATATACACAATTAATGGTAATATGTGTCGCAAAGATAGTTTCAGCTATGTCTCTACGATATTGTTATTTTTGATATTCAAGTTGTGCATATTTAAAGCGAAAATTTGAAAGTAAAGAGAGTAGTCCCTTGATATTCTCTTGTAAAGAGATTGGGGCTGAATTATACAATTACACTGCCCTAGGTTGAGAGGAGGTCGAGTTCCCATCCTCGCTGTTAATACTTTTCCTAACTCTGTGAGCAAGGTGATTGAGCCTATTTTAATGCGGTTAAAACTATTACGTTCTTTGGTGTATTCTGATTTCAAAGGCAGCATGTCACAGTGAGATAGCTCAGTGGTTAGTGAAATGGACTACAAAGGACAAGAGGTAGGGTTCGATTCCAACCGACGGCTTTTGGTTCACCCAGCCTTTAATGGGTACCTGATTTTTTTTTTTTTATCTAGGAAAGTAAAGCGGCACGGGCGTAATACCGACCAAATTACCACCAAAACTCATGTGCCGAAGGTCTGTAAAATTTATGGGCACTAACACCATATTCCCTATACGTCACTTGGCGTGACGGCGGCTCTTTACTTTTTTTTTTTACTATGTCACAGTGAGATTCTAGGAATATGAGCATTGGAGCAATGTGTGTGTGTGTATATATATATACATGTATATATATTTAGCATAACATAGTGTAGTGTAGTGTAGTGTAGTGTAGTGTAGTGTAGTGTAGTGTAGTGTAGTGTAGTGTAGTGTAGTGTAGTGTAGTGTAGTGTAATGTAGTACGGTATTATATAGTATAGATATAAAACTGTTATAAGGACGATAACATTTATTATACAAATATTTTTTTAAAATCTTCCACGGCCTGCAGCAGTATAACTTTATAGATGAGGTTACTCAGTGTTATGCACTGAGCTATGGCCATGAACGTGTCACACAATTTATGGATCCCAGTATATGTGACGGAGTTCGTGCACGTGGGTCAGGATTTTCTTCGGAGATTCTCAAAATTTAGAGTAGACCGGATATTGTGTCCAAAGTATAGTGGCGATTGATCCTAGCATTCTCTTTCTTCTGCTTCAGCGTTCATTCTTTCTGACAACTACACGTTTTCATCGTCCGCCCTTAAAAAAACGCTGGACTGGTTGGTCTCGAGGCAAGACGCCGGCCTCGAGAGAGAAAGATTGTGGGTTCAAATCCCGGCTACACCGGTTGGGATTTTTATTTATGATTTCTCTCTACGGCAACCACCCCTGGTCTCAGCAGCGAGGCCCAGATTGAAACGTCAATTACTCATCGACGGAAAAAAATATGAGTACCTCCGAATTCGGAGTTATCTGCCTGTGCGGCGAAGGACCCCTGTGCACACGGCTGCCAGGGAAAAATGGACTAACACACACAATTCGGTTCCTACTCTCTAGGGACTTCGTTAGAGGTCAAAGCTGGCGAACGAAAAAAAAACCGCTTATTTATTTCGTCCCAACATATCCGTTTTTCACATGACATTTTTTGGTACCGGGTTACCTTTCCTCTTCGATCCCTACTTACTCGGCCAGACTGGTTAGTGTACTCTCAGAGACACCGTTAGGAGTGGGCGTAAAGTCTCGATCACATCTGTTGCGCGTAATGCTGAGGCATGAAGTCAGTGTGTGTCGTTGATATCAGCCTAGGTGCCGGTAGAAATCATGACCGCACTAATTATTTATACATTTTAATGTTACTAATTTCTATTTAAGAAAACAGTCATCATTTTTTTGGCTATGTAATGCGAAGAGAACAACTGGAATATATTGTAACAACTGGGAAAATTGAGGGACGAAGAGAGAAGAGTAAAGCAAATAGAAAAAGTACCAGACAGCTTAAGAGAATAGCTTGACAGAAGGTCAACAACAGAAATGATAAATAACTGTCGAGATCGAAAATTGTGGAAAGACATGATCACCTACGCCAGCAGGCCCAAAACTTGATTATGATTTAAGAAAATGAGAGATGTTTATGAGACACGCTATTAATAATTCACATATTTTGCAAATTCATTTTTTGCCGTACCCATTATATATGTTATGCACTATATAAAAAGCGTTATTGCATTTTTATTCATTATAATACTGTTGGGTTTTATTTTTTCTCTAAACTTGTGCAAAATAATAATTTTTTTCTCTTCAGTTTAATATTTAATTTATTTCTACCTCTCTCCTCTTTAGTTTAAACTGTATCTGTCAAAGTGCAAACGCGGTCTAATGTAGCCTAGAAAGTAAGGTCTGATATTAGCAGATGGAGCTTCTTCAAGAAAACAACAACAAAAACAAATAAATATGAAGCAATGCCAAACCCCACCACACCACCCCCTTTTTAAATTGAAATAAATAAAAGAATCATCATCATCATTGATTGCCATCTCCGCATCGAAGGTTGGCTACCATGGAGCGCCATCCCACTCTGTTGCCATAGGCTGACTTGTCCATCTTTTGATGTTACCCGTCCATTTTAGTCTTGGTCTGCCTCTGCCTCTATTACCCTGTATTGTCTCTTCCAATGCTACATTTAGTAGGCTGTTGTGTCTTTTAACATGCGCCAAAAAAATTCATTTGTCTTGTTCTAGTTGCGTTTAGTAGTTCTCTTTTAATTTTTAGTTGTCTTAAAACTTCATCATGTGTTCTCTTTTCTTTCCATCCAATTCTACCTATTCTTCTATAAATCAACATTTCAAATGCTATCAGATCCAATGCTATTTACAATGTTAACAGAAGTAAAGGCATCAAGATGCATAGAGATGCCAAGTTGCTGTAAAGATGATGACAGTAATGACAATTTTTTAAAAAGGAGAAAAATGTGGTAAGGTAACATATATATGTATGTTGTTTGTTGCTCCAGCTGAATGCCTACTTGGCCGAAACGTCGACATGTGTTTTGTGTTACCATACTACTTTTTTGTCTTTTTTTTAAATTGTCATCATTACAATGATAAGACATTCCTTACCTGGCACAATAGGACCCTAGGTCACATTGAATGCCGGCACAAGGGTTACACCTGGCCATTCGTTCATGAACCGCATTCACTAGAAATAAGACCTCATTAATGTGAATTGTACTTCCAGTTGTTACATGTCTATTATATAATAAGATCTTTGACTTCACTGTTCCCACTAAGGTGACAATGAGTCAAGACAGTTACATTATTCAAAGGGGTAAAGACAAAGAAATGCAAATGAATGCATAAAACTGCGAAGCTGCAGTAAAGCTGAATACTTTACCATTTCCTTTTCATACACACAGGATAGACATTTTTCTTTAACATATTTCGAATATTTTTGTTTTGAATGTTTCGTTTTTAGTTTTGTGTGTGTGTGTTTCTTGTTTGTTCCCGCTGAAGGCCTATTGGGCCGAAACGTCGTTTAGTCTGTGTCGTCCACTTATCACGTAAAGCTTCTAACATACCATTTTTTGTATTTTTTTAATTTTTCCTTACATTATTCAAACAAGCATAAAAGTATGAGAGAACTGTGGTTTTTTTTTATTCTGATGTCTCTTCTTCTGCTTCCTTTTGCTGCAATCAATTTGTGAACTTTTATTGATTATTTCTCACGAAAAATGTAAATAGTAAATAAAGTCATGTAACATAAAAGGTGGTTAGAGTGTGAAATATTAGCGGGAATGCGTTTAAATGAGAAAAGGAAGGATGGAATGTAGAAAAAATGAGTGACGGAAGGAATGAATGTAGGAAGCAAGAAAGCTAAATAATTACTCGTATTCGTGATTTTTAACCGAATGATGACTTTTTTTGTTCAATATTAGTTTGATTATTTGTGGTTTAGTTGAGTGGTAATTGTGTATATATGTGTGTATATGCGCATATATGTGCATATATGTGTGCATATGTATGTGTGTTATTATTATGCTAAAGAGTTTTACTAGCAACATCTTTCTCAATTCTTCAAGCAAAGAAACGGGCTGCAGAACTACATTCTCCATATCGACTTTTGATTCCATATTTTCTATTCACATCTGCGCCTACTTAATTAATGTCCTTTTATGGCTCGATAATGAAGAGTTTAAGGTACAGGACTACACTTTTCTGTGGGAGTCATCGAGTGAGCGACAGAAAGACAGAGGAATAGCAAACATACATAAGACGCTTGGCATTTCAGAACGATTATATTTATAAACATTTTATTTCTAAGCGACGGGGAAAAGTGAAGTTAATTGTGTGCGCATGTGAGTGTATGTGTCTGTGTGTGTTCGTATGTATATATATGGCCCTTTTCGTCTTGTCAGACGGTCTAGTGGAGGCTATTGTGTATTTTCTTGAGGTTTTGTTTTTTTCGAACAGCTTCTCTCGTGGCTAATTCTACCAATGTTGGACAAACACAAACGGCCACAGAATGGACAACTGAGCTCACTGATTCACAGGGATTTCCATCCTTTTTCATGAGTCTTTTCTCTTCGAAGTTTTGCTTTAGTGAAGTAAAATACCCCGTTAAACCAAGTGGCGTATAGGGAATATGGTGTTAGTGACCATACATTTTACAATCCTTCGGCACATGACATTTGCGTAATGTGGTCGGTATTACGCCCGTGCAGCTTTACTTTCCCAGAAGAAAAAAAATTCGGTACCCAATAAAGGCTGGGTGAACCGGAAGCAGTCGGTTGGGATCGAACCCTACCTCTTGTCCTTTGTAGTCCAGTTCACTAACCACTGAGCTACCGCGGCTCCCAAGTTTTGCCTTAGCACAGTCTCAAATGATGTTATACCATTCCTTATACATTCTCTCTATGATGTGCGATCACATGCCAGATGTTCCCTGTCAATTTAACAAATTGAGATGTGTACATGATAAAACAATATTTCCTCCACAATCGAAATTGTGATTTTAAAAATGCTCTTTAATACATCAGATGTTACACATTACGTTTGAACTATTCATAGACCACAGAAAATTGTCACAAAGTAGTTACCGTTTTGTGCTCCTAAAAAGGAAACCATGGCTAGTACAACAATAAGAGTCTTCATTTTGCTGTCAACGTGTAAGGGAGACCAACTGTTCTCCAATCACCTGTGTACGTTGTCTTATATTGTCGGTCTTATCTAATCGCTACTGTTGGCGAGTGTCGCAACAAGCGACGTCAATAGTTAGCATGTGTTTTAAAATACACGATTCTCGTTAGTTTCTTCACCCTAGAGCCAAAATATGTCACCAGTTGTGTGTGCATTTCATTTGTTGGTTATGTCATCAGTTGTGTGTGCATTTCTTCTGTTGGTTATGTCATCATTTGTGTGTGCATTACTTCTGTTGGTTATGTCAGCAGTTGTGTGTGCATTTCTTCTGTTGGTTATGTCATCAGTTGTGTGTGCATTTCTTCTGTTGGTTATATCATCAGTTGTGTGTGCATTTCTTCTGTTGGTTATGTCATAAGTTGTGTGTGCATTAATTTCTGTTCGTTATGTCATCAGTTGTGTGTGTATTTCTTCTGTTGGTTATGTCATCAGTTGTGTGTGTATTAATTTTCTGTTGGTGATGTCATCAGTTGTGTGTGTATTTCTTCTGTTGATTATGTCATCAGTTGTGTGTGTATTAATTTTCTGTTGGTGATGTCATCAGTTGTGTGTGTATTTCTTCTGTTGGTTTTGTCATCAGTTGTGTGAGAATTTCTTCTGTTGGTTATGTCATCAGTTGTGTGTGTATTTCTTCTGTTGGTTATGTCATCAGTTGTGTGTGTATTTTTTCTGTTGGTTATGTCATCAGTTGTGTGTGCATTTCTTCTGTTGGTTATGTCATCAGTTGTGTGTGTATTTCTTCTGTAGGTTATGTCATCAGTTGTGTGTGTATTTCTTCTTTTGGTTATGTCATCAGTTGTGTGTGCATTTCTTCTGTTGGTTATGTCATAAGTTGTGTGTGCATTAATTTTCTGTTGGTTATGTCATCAGTTGTGTGTGTATTTCTTCTGTTGGTTATGTCATCAGTTGTGTGTGCATTAATTTTCTGTTGGTTATGTCATCAGTTGTGTGTGTATTTCTTCTGTTGGTTATGTCATCAGTTGTGTGTGCATTTCTTCTGTTGGTTATGTCATTAGTTGTGTGTGCATTTCTTCTGTTGGTCATGTCATCAGTTGTGTGAGCATTTCTTCTGTCGGTTATGTCATCAGTTGTGTGTGCATTTCTTCTGTTGGTTATGTCATCAGTTGTGTGTGCATTAATTTTCTGTTGGTTATGTTATCAGTTGTGTGAGCATTTCTTCTGTTGGTTATGTCATCAGTTGTGTGTGCATTAATTTTCTGTCGGTTATGTCATCAGTTGTGTGTGCATTAATTTTCTGTTGGTTATGTCATCAGTTGTGTGAGCATTTCTTCTGTCGGTTATGTCATCAGTTGTGTGAGCATTTCTTCTGTCGGTTATGTCATCAGTTGTGTGAGCATTTCTTCTGTCGGTTATGTCATCAGTTGTGTGAGCATTTCATCTGTCGGTTATGTCATCAGTTGTGTGAGCATTTCTTCTGTCGGTTATGTCATCAGTTGTGTGAGCATTTCTTCTGTCGGTTATGTCATCAGTTGTGTGAGCATTTCTTCTGTCGGTTATGTCATCAGTTGTGTGAGCATTTCTTCTGTCGGTTATGTCATCAGTTGTGTGAGCATTTCTTCTGTCGGTTATGTCATCAGTTGTGTGAGCATTTCTTCTGTCGGTTATGTTATCAGTTGTGTGAGCATTTCTTCTGTCGGTTATGTCATCAGTTGTGTGAGCATTTCTTCTGTCGGTTATGTCATCAGTTGTGTGAGCATTTCTTCTGTCGCTTATGTCATCAGTTGTGTGAGCATTTCTTCTGTCGGTTATGTCATCAGTTGTGTGAGCATTTCTTCTGTCGGTTATGTCATCAGTTGTGTGAGCATTTCTTCTGTCGGTTATGTCATCAGTTGTGTGAGCATTTCTTCTGTCGGTTATGTCATCAGTTGTGTGAGCATTTCTTCTGTCGGTTATGTCATCAGTTGTGTGAGCATTTCTTCTGTCGGTTATGTCATCAGTTGTGTGAGCATTTCTTCTGTCGGTTATGTCATCAGTTGTGTGTGCATTTCTTCTGTTGGTTATGTCATCAGTTGTGTGTGCATTAATTTTCTGTTGGTTATGTTATCAGTTGTGTGAGCATTTCTTCTGTTGGTTATGTCATCAGTTGTGTGTGCATTAATTTTCTGTCGGTTATGTCATCAGTTGTGTGTGCATTAATTTTCTGTTGGTTATGTCATCAGTTGTGTGAGCATTTCTTCTGTAGGTTATGTCATCAGTTGTGTGAGCATTTCTTCTGTCGGTTATGTCATCAGTTGTGTGAGCATTTCTTCTGTCGGTTATGTCACCAGTTGTGTGAGCATTTCTTCTGTCGGTTATGTCACCAGTTGTGTGAGCATTTCTTCTGTCGGTTATGTCACCAGTTGTGTGAGCATTTCTTCTGTCGGTTATGTCACCAGTTGTGTGAGCATTTCTTCTGTCGGTTATGTCACCAGTTGTGTGAGCATTTCTTCTGTCGGTTATGTCACCAGTTGTGTGAGCATTTCTTCTGTCGGTTATGTCATCAGTTGTGTGAGCATTTCTTCTGTCGGTTATGTCATCAGTTGTGTGAGCATTTCTTCTGTCGGTTATGTCATCAGTTGTGTGAGCATTTCTTCTGTCGGTTATGTCATCAGTTGTGTGAGCATTTCTTCTGTCGGTTATGTCATCAGTTGTGTGAGCATTTCTTCTGTCGGTTATGTCATCAGTTGTGTGAGCATTTCTTCTGTCGGTTATGTCATCAGTTGTGTGAGCATTTCTTCTGTCGGTTATGTCATCAGTTGTGTGAGCATTTCTTCTGTCGGTTATGTCATCAGTTGTGTGAGCATTTCTTCTGTCGGTTATGTCATCAGTTGTGTGAGCATTTCTTCTGTCGGTTATGTCATCAGTTGTGTGAGCATTTCTTCTGTCGGTTATGTCATCAGTTGTGTGAGCATTTCTTCTGTCGGTTATGTCATCAGTCGTGTGAGCATTTCTTCTGTCGGTTATGTCATCAGGTGTGTGAGCATTTCTTCTGTCGGTTATGTCATCAGTTGTGTGAGCATTTCTTCTGTCGGTTATGTCATCAGTTGTGTGAGCATTTCTTCTGTCGGTTATGTCATCAGTTGTGTGAGCATTTCTTCTGTCGGTTATGTCATCAGTTGTGTGAGCATTTCTTCTGTCGGTTATGTCATCAGTTGTGTGAGCATTTCTTCTGTCGGTTATGTCATCAGTTGTGTGAGCATTTCTTCTGTCGGTTATGTCATCAGTTGTGTGAGCATTTCTTCTGTCGGTTATGTCATCAGTTGTGTGAGCATTTCTTCTGTCGGTTATGTCATCAGTTGTGTGAGCATTTCTTCTGTCGGTTATGTCATCAGTTGTGTGAGCATTTCTTCTGTCGGTTATGTCATCAGTTGTGTGAGCATTTCTTCTGTCGGTTATGTCATCAGTTGTGTGAGCATTTCTTCTGTCGGTTATGTCATCAGTTGTGTGAGCATTTCTTCTGTCGGTTATGTCATCAGTTGTGTGAGCATTTCTTCTGTCGGTTATGTCATCAGTTGTGTGAGCATTTCTTCTGTCGGTTATGTCATCAGTTGTGTGAGCATTTCTTCTGTCGGTTATGTCATCAGTTGTGTGAGCATTTCTTCTGTCGGTTATGTCATCAGTTGTGTGAGCATTTCTTCTGTCGGTTATGTCATCAGTTGTGTGTGCATTTCTTCTGTTGGTTATGTCATCAGTTGTGTGTGCATTAATTTTCTGTTGGTTATGTTATCAGTTGTGTGAGCATTTCTTCTGTTGGTTATGTCATCAGTTGTGTGTGCATTAATTTTCTGTCGTTTATGTCATCAGTTGTGTGTGCATTAATTTTCTGTTGGTTATGTCATCAGTTGTGTGAGCATTTCTTCTGTCGGTTATGTCATCAGTTGTGTGAGCATTTCTTCTGTCGGTTATGTCATCAGTTGTGTGAGCATTTCATCTGTCGGTTATGTCACCAGTTGTGTGAGCATTTCTTCTGTCGGTTATGTCACCAGTTGTGTGAGCATTTCTTCTGTCGGTTATGTCACCAGTTGTGTGAGCATTTCTTCTGTCGGTTATGTCACCAGTTGTGTGAGCATTTCTTCTGTCGGTTATGTCACCAGTTGTGTGAGCATTTCTTCTGTCGGTTATGTCACCAGTTGTGTGAGCATTTCTTCTGTCGGTTATGTCACCAGTTGTGTGAGCATTTCTTCTGTCGGTTATGTCATCAGTTGTGTGAGCATTTCTTCTGTCGGTTATGTCATCAGTTGTGTGAGCATTTCTTCTGTCGGTTATGTCATCAGTTGTGTGAGCATTTCTTCTGTCGGTTATGTCATCAGTTGTGTGAGCATTTCTTCTGTCGGTTATGTCATCAGTTGTGTGAGCATTTCTTCTGTCAGTTATGTCATCAGTTGTGTGAGCATTTCTTCTGTCGGTTATGTCATCAGTTGTGTGAGCATTTCTTCTGTCGGTTATGTCACCAGTTGTGTGAGCATTTCTTCTGTCGGTTATGTCATCAGTTGTGTGAGCATTTCTTCTGTCGGTTATGTCATCAGTTGTGTGAGCATTTCTTCTGTCGGTTATGTCATCAGTTGTGTGAGCATTTCTTCTGTCGGTTATGTCATCAGTTGTGTGAGCATTTCTTCTGTCGGTTATGTCATCAGTTGTGTGAGCATTTCTTCTGTCGGTTATGTCATCAGTTGTGTGAGCATTTCTTCTGTCAGTTATGTCATCAGTTGTGTGAGCATTTCTTCTGTCGGTTATGTCATCAGTTGTGTGAGCATTTCTTCTGTCGGTTATGTCACCAGTTGTGTGAGCATTTCTTCTGTCGGTTATGTCATCAGTTGTGTGAGCATTTCTTCTGTCGGTTATGTCATCAGTTGTGTGAGCATTTCTTCTGTCGGTTATGTCATCAGTTGTGTGAGCATTTCTTCTGTCGGTTATGTCATCAGTTGTGTGAGCATTTCTTCTGTCGGTTATGTCATCAGTTGTGTGAGCATTTCTTCTGTCGGTTATGTCATCAGGTGTGTGAGCATTTCTTCTGTCGGTTATGTCATCAGTTGTGTGAGCATTTCTTCTGTCGGTTATGTCATCAGTTGTGTGAGCATTTCTTCTGTCGGTTATGTCATCAGTTGTGTGAGCATTTCTTCTATCGGTTATGTCATCAGTTGTGTGAGCATTTCTTCTGTCGGTTATGTCATCAGTTGTGTGAGCATTTCTTCTGTCGGTTATGTCATCAGTTGTGTGAGCATTTCTTCTGTCGGTTATGTCATCAGTTGTGTGAGTATTTCTTCTGTCGGTTATGTCACCATAAAACCTTAGTTCTTTCCTTTAATCGCGGAAATATTGTGATTTTTTTAAAATAAGTAAATAAATGATGTGCCAATGATTAGTAAAGAACTTAAATACTGTAGATCCTCTATTGGTTTTACATTTTCTTCCACGGCTTTTCTGGAAAATCTTTATTTTCTTTGTGGGTACCTTTATCTCAGTGGATAGTGAGTGAACTGGGCTGCTAAGGACAAAAAATAAAGTTCGAATTTGATCAATGGCTTCTAGGTTTACCCAGCTTGAAATGGGTACCGGATTTTTCTGGAAAGTAGAACGGATGTGGTGCGTTATACCGACCACATCACCAGATAAATGTGCAGAGGTCTTGAAAGATATAGACACCCAGCACCATACTCCCAAGGCTCGTTAAGTTGTGGAGGATGTCGTTTTACTGTAGTGTTTTTATTTTACTAATTATCATTATTTTTGTAACACTGTTTTACTAATTACCACTTATAGCTGGTTGTTTGGTGCACTCGGACCAGAAAAAAACCAGGTTCAAATGTCAGATATGAACATTTTGTAATTGAAAGTGCACGACCTCATGGTTCCTTCACTCTTTAAACAATAAAAACTAAAATGTTTGTGTGAAAGTAGGACGTTCTCCCAGATACAGACCGCATCACTCATTAGATGTGAGCTGGCCATTGACTAACGTTATAGGTAAGGTGTGGAGGGAGCATAACTTTACCTATTTGCCTGTACCAAGCCGTCATAACTTAGAGCGATGTTATTTATATTGAAAAAAAAATGACATGACACGTAACAGTATAATGAGAATTAATGTAAGTCATATCCAGAGCTTTTTTTCCAGCCAGATACATTTGTAATATTTTCAACGTTTCGAGATCACATAATGTATCATCAACATCAGCATCATCACCATTATCATTATCATCATCATAATCACCATGTAATATGCCTGTTTGTGTCGGTGATCATGTCTACCCACAACTTTCGATCTCGACAGTTATTTATAATTTCTGTTGTTGACCTTTTGCCAAGCCATTCTCTTAAGCTGTCTGGTATTTTTTCTCTTTGCTTCCCTCTATCTCTTCGTCCCTTATTTTTTCCAGCTGTCTCAATGTATTTAAGCTGTTCCCTTCTCATTACTTGGCCATAAAGTGATGATTGTGTCTTACTAGTATTGGATATTAGCTCTCTGTTTGCTTTGGCCTCTTTCAGGACTTTTTCATTACTCTTCTTAGTTGTCTATGGTATTATCAACATTCTTCTGTAAAACCACATTTCTACAACTTCCAGTGATTTTCTTGGCTGTTGTCGTATTGTTCATGATTCACATCCATATGTTAAGACTGGTTCTAAGTAACATTCAAGAATTCGTTTTCTTGTTTAAATTGTCAAATATGAACTGAACAGTATCTTCCTCAGTTTTTGGAGAGCTGCTTTTGCCTGAGCCATTCTGCAGCTCACCTCTGTTTACAACTACCATCTGAGGTTAACAATGTTTCTAGATATTTAAATTCATTCACCTGTTTTAATATTGTTCCACTTGTCTTTATTGTGTATTGTGGAGATGTCTTTTTCTTTGTTGCTACCATTACTTCTATCTTTTTGCTATTCAGGCTGAGACCTTTATTTATGCTTTCTTTCACTATAATGTCTAACATTTCCTTTAACTCATTTTCACTCTTAGCGATTAAGACTGTATAATCAACATACCTGAGGTTATTTCTATTATGACCTCTAATTGTTAATCTAGGCATGCCCCTTATAGATTTTTAATTAATCTTATCTATACATATTACGATGATATAAACGATGAAGGAAAGCAAAAATGAATTATCAATAGCCAGCAAAATTGGGTTTGAGATCAATCATGAAAACACTATAGTCATGAAAAGCTTAATTCCAACAGACGACAAAATATACATGGAAAACAAACCAGTGGAAGAGATCGATCACTTTATCTATCTTGGAAGTCACATTGATCGAGAAGGGAATACATGTAAAGAAATTAGAATCAGAATAGCTAAAGCAGCAATGTCTTTCAGAAGCCTTGAAAAGTTGTGGAAATCAAAACTCATCAGCACAAACACAAAACTTAGACTATTCAAATCAAACGTACCATCACTTCTCACGTATGCATGTGAGAGCTAGAAAACAACAAGCGTCATAGAAGTTGCACGCATTCGAAATAAATGTCTAAGGAAAATACTTGGTATAGCGTGGAACGAATTCAAAACAAACGATGAAATTAGAGAAATTTCCAATCAACCACTAATATCTTCAGTAATCAAGAAAAGACGATGGTCATATGTTGGAGATGTGATGAGTGGAGATAATAAACATATAACAAAGCAAACCCTTATATGGGTAACAATAGGTAAAAGGAAAAGAGGCCGACCCAGAGAGACACTGAGAAGAACATTGATCAGAGAGGCAAGAGCAGCAGGAATCGGTTTCCTCAATGAGATAGACTTGCTTGCACATAACAGAGACAAATGGCGAGATTTGATTAAAGATGTTTACAAGGATTGAAAACTGCTAGAATAAAAATTTACATAAGAGAAAGAGTATCTGGGTCTATGCCCTATGGGCCGGCTACGGCTCGAAAGGTCAATAAATAGATACATATTACATAAATCTGGTGACAGCCTAACAACCTGCTTTATTTGTTGAAACATTCCCAATTTATTTCCATTTCGTATGTCCGCTGTTTGTTGCCAGTACAAGTTATTTATTATTCTTAGATCTATACTGTCTAAGGATATGTCTCTAAAATGTTGATTATTTCTTTGCACTTTACTTTGTTAAATAGTTTGGTATAATCTATGAAACATAGGTATAGAATAGAATAGATTTGTTTTCATCCCAATCGCTCATTTCTACTAAAGATCTTATCCTGTATATGGCATTTTTCGTACCTTTACCTCCAACAAAACCATACTGTTCATCACTAATTTATGGACTGATTTTGTTTCGCACTCTTCGCATGATAATTATGAAAAATATCTTAGTCAAACGGCTCATAAGGCTTATTGTACGATGATCATCGCATTCAATAACACCAGATTTCTTTGGTAAGGCTATGGATATTGATTTTAATTAGTTGTCTGGTATATATCCGCTGTTGTAGGAATCATTCAATATTGTCGTTATTATTTCTATTCCAAAACCATTTATGGCTTCAACCTCTTCTTTAGTTATATTGTCTTGTCCAGCAGCTATTTTCTGCATTATGTTGCGCAAAGCGTCTTCCACTTCTTCTTCGAGTATTTCTGATCCTTCGCCATTTTCCTTAATATTTACTTTTGTTCGTTCATCATAAAAATGTTTAAAGTATCTGTCCATCTTTCCCTTATGTTTTCTGGTTCAATCAACAGTTCTCCTTCCTTAAACATCCAGTTGCTGAATGCGCTTTTCTTCCTGTTAATTCTTCAATTTGTATGTATATAGATGTGGCATCTCTTTTTTCTAGCATATTAATCTCTTTGCATCTCTGTTTTAGCCATGCTTCTTTTGCTTCATTGCATTTTATAACAATTTCTTTTTTTTAATCTTATACTTATATTTATCATCCTTAATTCTTCATCTTGTATCCATTAACTGTAAAATATCTTCTGTCATCAATTTATTTCTTGAATTTGTTGTCACTGGTGGTATGAATTCTTTGATGTTCGCAGCATTGAATTTATTTTAGCATTTCCCACTGTTCATCAATGCTTTGTATCTTCTCTATTGCATTGTACAGGTTCCACAGTTTCTGATTTGTGATGTTATATTTGTCTTATAACCTCTTGTCTGATTTGAGTAAATCTAAATTTAACTTAATATTAATTGAGGCTTTTTTTTATTGTTTTTAATTGTACTCTAATATCGCTATTCCCTTGCCATGTACACCAGCGTTCCCTGAACAGTACACTCAAGTTAACGCGCTCACTTTGGAGTCATCCAAGAGCTGCATCTACTCCAGGCGCAGACACTGTATGTCAATCTTCTGTAGCATAATTTGCAAGTCAGTTATCAAGACTGCGTGATCCACATCTTGTGTAACCAACTATGTTATCACATACTTATTACGGTGCCAAGCATGAAATTGGAGATAAAATCATGTATGTTCTTGCCCAATCAATAAGTTTGTCACCTTTTCATTTCTCTCTCCTGAGCCATAGCAGCCAAACACTTCTTCAACTTTTTCCTTTCCTACTTTTGTGTTGAGATCCCGTAGAACTATAGTTTTTTTAATGTGGTTTGTATTGATAAAGTGCCATATTAAGCTCGTCGTAAAATTTATCAACTGTTTTCTCTGGACTGTCTGCTTTTGGTACATAAACTTGTATGAGACTAATATATATTGTCTTTTTTCATTCAATTTCACTAAAATGACTCCTCTGTCAAATTTTATTAAAAAGTCTTTCACTGTTCTTGCACTTTATGCATCCACGATAATACCTACTCCTCTTTGGTGTTCAGTACCTCCAGAATAGATGATCTTATGTTCATCATAATATATCTCTCATGATCCAGTATATCTCACCCCAAAATCCACACACTCCCAATAAATGTAAATACATGCTTTTCCTGTTTGATGTTTTTTTTTTCAATTTTCCCTTCTGAATGAGTGTTCTAACGTTCCAAGTTCTTATTCTCAGTGTATGTTTTATTTTTATCTTGCTTACAGTAATTTGCTTGATGACGATCGGGTATCAACCGTAACACATGATGCCCCCTACCGAACGAGGGTATTCCATTGGAATCCCCACTTAACGTTGTTGTTTTGAAATATAAAACTGTGTTGACCCATGACTATACAATGAAGGTGGTTTTGTGGTTGCCTTCTGTCGGTTTGTTTACTGTTGACTTAGCTAGTCTTTGACTAAAATGTCTCACCCACAAGGTAGTGGGGTTGTGTTACTTTAGGGTACCATCCCATAGCCTTTTACTCTCCCGAGGCAGCAGGGCAGCCGCAGGTTGCATACAATAGGAAGTAAAATTACTCGACCTGACATCGATACACAAATATTTTATAAGTATTTGTAAACTATGACTGATAGATTCGTGCTTATGTCATGCAACTATTGTAGTTGCCAGTTGGCATTGGTAAGTAATTTCTTATAGAGATTAGTAATTGAACAACAGTGATCGACACTTTTGGATGTCAGGCAGGTCTGTCAGAATGTGCCTAAAATCTATTTCCGTTCAACATTATTTTAAAAGTAAATAAATAGAAGTTGTAACAGACTTTTGATCTATTACAAAAGATGTGATTCGCAGCAGTGTATTATTATCAATGACACTTCTCTCTCTATTTCTCTCTCTCTGTCTTTTTTTATCGTGAAGCTTAGACGAGTTGTTGATAATTTCAACTTTTAAAGGAGTGACTTTGGAAAAGAGGCTAGACAATGGATCAGTGGACTCAGCATTGGAGGCTTTATATATTTTGATTTTCTCGGTTTATTTTATTGAGTGAAAGTAGTCTACTACACTTTTATTTTTTAGAAAAGATCAAATCTATCTAGCAACATGCCATATAGAGTTCTAGGCCGTCATGGCAACTCTCAGGAGTCCTAGATTAAGACGGCCACAAAAACACCTGACAATTACAATTGCAGCTCCACAGTCTGCTTCCAATCGTCCGTGATGACGTTTAATACTATTTACATTACAAATAATGCAAGGGAGATAAACTTTGCTGAAACTAATAATTCGTACATTCTGCGGTAGCATCCCTTGATGCATTTCTTCTTACAGTAGTATACAAACATGAAGAAATTTAACTTATATTTATATTGTCTATCTGGACTTCCGTTTCCAAGATGGTGGAATGCAATTCCTGTTTTCTCGATCTATGCAGAAATTGTATTTGGGGACTGATTAATTTCGGCTCTACAGTGCAATTTTCTGCGTTAAAGTCAAAATGATGTTCTACTTATCAAATCTGCGCCGATGAAGACGAGTCGTGCACACGGCAATATTCTATTTTGACAAGTCAGGTGTTGTAAATGCGACCTTCCACCGTCTAGAGTTGATCTGCGGTTTACGTCAACATATTGAGTGCTATTCAATGGCCGTCGTTGGAATTGTTTGCAGCAAGTTATTTACATGTTACAACTCATTAATGTGGACTGCTCCATCGAGTCAACCGAAGTTTTCACTTTAGGGAATTTGCACCGTGTTTCGTTTCTTTGTAGGCTGCATTCACTAGAGTAATCAGAAATCTATGTGCGCAGCCATTGTTGTGTGTGCAACGTCATCACAATGGCTCATCGTATATGATGAAAGGCAAATGACGGATCTTTATTCATGACTTTCCAGCACCGGGGTGACTCTAGGAGTTTCATGTCAGTCAGGAAAGATGTTGTCTAAATTCAAGAGGGCTACTGTGAGATCTAGGGTAGACATGTTTGCTGTGTTCACCTGATGACTAAAGGAGTACATCACTTCATCATCCGCCATTGAAAGGACGTTAGGTGGGCGTGTCTGCGTTGTGTTGTGGCAGGCAGTATAACTGTGATATTTGCGTCTTTAGGCATAAACATCCGACATCAGCGCGACATTTTTGAGAACCAGGTTGTTTTCCCTCTTCAATCCCTACTCGCTTGGCAAGACTAGACAGGTTAGTCTGGTAATAGAGGCATCACGGAGAGGTGCAGCAGAGTCTGGGTGGTTCTGATTCACCGATCCTGGCGCAAGGCATCACTGTGAGTCGCTGACAACTTTCAGCTCTGGTGCTGTCAGGTGCGCCTTCGCCTCTGGGTAGACATGTGATTTTATAATCTCAATATGTGGTTTATAATGTCACAAATTCACATTGCGGGAAGATCTCACGGTCTGTTGTTTGATGTGCGACGGGGATAATCCGACGACTAACTCGGAATTGGTGTCAAAAACGATGGGCTAACATCATCAAGTGCTATACATAAAAAAAAAATATGGCGATCGTCATTTTCGAACTTTCGAACGTGAACTTCCGGTCAATATGGTGGATGGGAGGCAGGAACCATTGAAGGCTATGCATGAAAAGTGTTCCTTGTTGCAGTTTCCTCATATTCGAAGTCCGGCTTCTTGCAGGAGCTACTGAATTAAGTGATCTGTGCACATCTGTGTGTTTGATCGTCTTTCGATATTCCAATTGTTTACGATGAATGAAGATATCGTATGACAAGGAACAGTTGGCAATGTTCACTTTCTGTGCGGTTTCGCCTTATGTCTTTTGGCGTGTGCTGAGACTGCTATGATGGGGTCTACAGCTACCGTCTTTTGTTTGGGAGATGAGTTAGTAATTCGGATGATTCCACTGGCACGGACCTGTTCAGCAATTATGGATTTTAATTCGTTTGCAGTGATACCAGGGCCTTCCATAATCATAACCATTATCTATCTATCTAATGACCTTTCGAGCCGTAGCCGGCCCATAGGGCATAGATCCATATACTCTTTCTCTTATCTATTTTTTTTTATTCTAGCTGTTTTCAATCCTTGTAAAGATCTTTTATCAAATCTCGCCACTTGTCTCTGTTCTTTGCAAGCAACTCTATATCATTGAGGGAGCCGATTTCTGCTGCTCTTGCCTTCTGATCAATGTTCTTCTCAGTGTCTCTCTGGGTCGGCCTCTTTTCCTCTTACCTGTTGTTTCCCACATGAGGGCTTGCTTTGCTATAATTATTATACTCAAGCTCAGATATGGTTGAGAACATCGATGTTTTGATCGATAGTTCTGTATCAGTTGCAATTAAATTTACAAACAACTTTACACATGACAAAAAAAAAATAAGCAACAGGAAACCATTATGTATTTACCTCGGTATTTTTGTCGATTTCTTGGCGAGGCACATTTTACTGATCAATATTATAATGTCTTCTAGACTTCTGGGTTATGTTAAAAGTGAAAGTTCTGTCCCCTGCCTTGTTAGATTTATGGAGAATTTTGTATTAACAGCCATATTTTTCTATGACCATTGCACATTTTTGGGTGATATGGTCGGTATCACGACAGGCCGCTTTTACATCTCAGAAAAATCTATAGTACTCATTCTTAGAGGCCTAGTGAACCTCGGAGACTTTCCGATCCGAAAAAAATATCCACAAGTTCTGATGATTGAACCAGGACTCTTCCTATCAGGAAACGAACACACTAACCACACAGCCACTGAGGCTCAAAGTTATATTAGACCACCATTTTTTACGAAGCGAAAAATTTACTTTTTACTCAAACGTGCTTCTCTTTACCTTGTAGGTGTATGGGGATGGACATATAGGACTGAAGATTAAAGGCCGCTGGTCTGGTGAAGTCAATGTGTTCGGATTTCAGTTTTTATATTCACATTCGATTACATTTTTTAAAAAAAAGCAACATTGGACCCTTCCAGGAATCGAACCCACGTTCGGTTTTGGAGTCTGACAAGTTATCGATCCGGTCACTCGTTCTCCCATTTAAATAAAGTATTGAAAGTGAAAAATCAAAAAGACAAAAAACTATGATCATAAAAAAAAAGAAAATTATCAAGACCTACAAATAAATATCACAGTTGAAGGAATACATCTGGAGACAGTTCAGAGCTACAACTACCTTGGACATACTATAACCAGTGATGGAAAATGTAAAATTGAAATAAACAAAAGAATAGGTATGGTAAAAGTAATTTCAATGCCATGAAAAAATATATAAACATCAAAACAAATAACACCAGGGCTAAAACTAAGAATAGCAAAATGTTACATCTTCTCAATATTCCTGTATCGTGCAGAAACATGGACATTAGACTAGAAGACAGAACAGACAATTTAAGCCTTTGAAATGTGGATTTATAGATGAATAGGTAGCATTGGATGTAAAGAAAAGAAAACAAAGAGGAAGTTTTAAAACAACTAAAATTGAAAAAAGAACTACTAAACACAATTAGAGCAAGACAAATGAAATTTTTGGGTCATGTTAAAAGACACAACAGCCTAATAAAAGTAATATTGGAAGGGAAAATACAAGGTAAAAGAGGCAGAGGCAGACCAAGACTAACATGGACGAGTAAGATCAAAAAATTGACAAGTCAGCCTATGACAATCTGCACCATGAAAGCAAGAGACAGAGCGGAATGGTGCTCCATGGTAGCCAACCTTCGATGCGGAGACGGCACTCAATGATGATGATATAAATATAAGCAAGCAAAAACAGACATGGTACTTTACAGCAGAGCCTCAAAAGTATCTGCAAGCTACGGAGATGAAATGTTATCGTAAGGTTTTGTGCGTTTCTTATTTGGATCAAATCAAGATTGAAATGGGTTACATAGGATGCAACATGTAATGGGAGTAATGATCTTTTGACTATTGTGAAGAGGTGCAAAATGAAATGGTTTAGCTATGTACCTCGATAGTCTGGCCTGTCAATATTCTGTAAAGAAGTGTGAAAGGAGGGAGATGGAGAGGTCGGCAGAAAAAAAGGTTGGAAGATAACATCAAAATATTGACAGGCCTCAATTTTACCGAGTCCCAAAGAATAATTGAAGATAGAGATATATGGTGTAAGTTGACGAAGTCTATCAGTAGTAGTGCCCTAATGAGCCTCAGGGTTATGGAATGTAGAAGACGAAGAAGGAAGAAGGAAGAAGAGTTTTTAAGACTGATAAACCTACACAAAATATGGAGAAAATATAATTTTTCACTTCTCTCTCTCTCTCTCTCTCTCTCTCTCTCTCTCTCTCTCTCTCTCTCTCTCTGCGATCAAGACTCAATCAGAATAGGATTCCAGACTCTCTCATGAAGGCAGCTGTCTGTTTAAGCGAATCGATTGCCCCATATAGTTTTTCTTCCAGGGAGGTGGGCGTGGACCACATTGCTCTTCTCAGATCTGTGTACTGGGGGCAATCCTGTAGAACATGTTTTGTAGTCATATTGTCCAGTGTACAGTGGCATAGGCTGGTTGTACCTATATTGAATTTGGTGAACATGTGATTTCTCATTCTATTGTGGCCAGTGAGAAGGCGAAGTATGATGACTTGATCCCTCCTTGATAGTTGGTGGTATCCGTCACTCTCGTTATGCTTTGGATGTTCTCGTTTCCATTTTTCATGGAACTGACCCTTGAGGATGGATTTGGCTTCATCATAACTAAGCGGATGGTTCTCTTGTGGTAATCTCCCTCCCTCTTTAGCTAATGTGTCTGCGCGTTCGTTCCCGTGTATATTACAGTGTGATGGTATCCAGTGAATGACTACTCTCTGGAAGTTATTGCATAGTTGGTCCAGTGTTGTTCTCAAGTCATCTAGTTCATTGTTCTTATGGCATTTTAGAGCTGATAGTACTGACAGTGCATCAGTCAGAATCACCAATTTATTGTGCCTGTTATTTTTTTGTTGAGTAGCCAGTGTTTCAGCGCCTCTGATGGCCTCAGTTTCTGCTTTAAAGTTGTTTGAGAATTTTCCAGTAGCTATTGACTTGGTGATCTCGTCCTGATTATTCAGCGTCAAGAACACACCTCCCTCTCCATTTCTGGTGGCATTTGTAGCAGAGCCATCTGTGTATATGTGGGACCAAGAGTCCTGTGGGTAGGTATCGTGTATGTGTTTTTCTGCTACGTGTTTTCTTTCTGTGTCTGATTGGGTGCCTTTTTTCATGATTCCTGTTATATTTTCCTTAAGTTCTGGTATTTTGCCAGTGTGTGTTTCTTTTCTTGTAGAGCATCCTCTATTTCCTGTGCAATGTAGGTGACCAGGTCTTCACTTGATCTGTGCTGACGGAAGCCACTTTGTTGTGGTACGATTTGTTGTTTTGTCTCCAGATGCCACATAAGTCTTCTGTTAACCAGCCTTTCCATGAGTTTACTCAGGCAGCTCAGAAGGCTAATTGGTCTATAGCTACTTGGGTCTAGTGGGTCTTTTTCGCACTTGAGGATGGGCACCATAATAGCTTCTTTCCAGATTGCCGGAACATGACCTCTCTTCCAGCTAGCATTTATTATCCTTAGCAGCTGGCCCTTGGCTTTCTGTCCCAGATTTAGGAGCATTTCGTTGGAGATTCCATCTTTACCAGGGGAACTTTTGAGCTTAAATCCTTTGAGGGCAACATCTAATTCAGTCGGGGTAAAGATGGTCGTCTGATGCTCTTCTGGTGCTAGATGCATGTGTTTTGCATCTTGGTTTCCCGCTTTGCAGCTTTTTTGTTTGTCTATTGAAATGTTTATTCTACTAATGTTTTTGTAAGTCTCTGTCAGTAGATTTGCTGCCCTTTTGCCTGTGAGGATGTTCTGATTGTGTGTTAATGATATTGAAGGTCGGCAGTTGTTTTCGTCGCTCAGAGCTTTCGCAAGTTTCCATAGTTTATGACCATTTTTGTCTACATTAAGGCTCTCTGTTGTGTCTATCCAGCTCTGTCTTGCTGATATCATGACCTCACGTCTGTATTTGGCCGAGGCTGCTTTTAAGGCAATATTGTTCTCTATGCTGTGTGTTGTTCTCTGGCAGAGTCCAGCTCCTCTTCTAGTCTTTGTATTTCCTTGCTCCAGTATAGCTTGTAGTTTCTTCTTGCTCCTCTAGGAATGGATTCTTTAGCAACTCTCAGGATGCCATTTGTTAACCGCTCTATCATATTATTGACCTTCTTTTCGTGGGTGTTGATAGGCGCAGTATATGCATCAGTGAACCTTGCAAACGTTGCTCAATCTGCTTTCTTATAATTCCAGCGGGGAAGAGGTATTTGCAACTCCTGTTTGTGAGCAAGGGCCACTGAAAGTTTGACTGGTCTATGGTCACTATCTCCAAGTTGGTTCAGCACTTTACTGGTTATTTTGATAGATATGTCTCCAGTTGCAAACGCAAGGTCGGGAGTGGAAGTTGTTTTCCATCTTCTTGAGTAGAAGGTTGGGGGGGGGGGGGGGGTGTCCTCCCTAGAGTTTATGAGGAATAGGTTGTTGTCTATTTCCCATTCTTCCACTTCTTCACCTCGAACATTGGACGCCTTAAATCCCCATCTTTCAGAGTGGCTGTTAAAGTCTCCTACTACCAGACACTTTGATGGTGTTATTTCCATTGACTCCAGCTTCAGTAATTTGTCATTTGGACAGTGTATATTAAATATCCTTATACTAACGGAGTTAATGTATAGGTCTGTACCAATGATCTCTGCCTCTCCGTTTGTGACTACATCTATCAGTTTTGTGGGGAACATTTTTAATAAGTATAAGAAAGAATTTCACCCTTGTGACCTTCCCTGTCTTGTCTAAATGTTTGGTAGCCCCTGATCATAAATCTGTGCTGAGGATTAAGATGAGTTTCCTGGATGCAGGCAACATCTATCTCCTCTGCTAGTCTGATTGTTAGAGCTTGAATTTTTGTGGTATATGCCCTCCGCATTCCAGTGTATTATATTCAGCTGTTTCTTAAAGCCTTTCCGGTCAGTGGTAGTTTCTATCATAATTCGAGTCTGTTAGATCCAGTCTGATTGATTACTTGTTAAAACGTTGCACTGTGCTCTGCGCCAGAGGCTCAGTGCATCCGATTTCAGCCAGCATTTTATTCAGGTTTGCTTTCCTTAGCCTTTGATTGTCTCCAATCTTCCTGCAAGGCAGCAGATTGTCTTTTCTGTAGGGGGATTCTGCCCTTAGATGGTCTGCCCTCTCAGGCTTACGAGCACCATCTGCCCAAGCTTGATGGCGTAATTGGTTGGTGAGTAGACCATCACCGTCATTACGATGACGTAACACACAAAAATGTCATGCACACAATTTCGCTCCCTTTAGATTCCCAATTACTCTTGTGAAAGCAGCCTACGGCAAACAAAACACGGTGCAAATTCCTTAAAGAGATAAAACTGGCTGACGAAGTACCTCTGCAATATAAGGGTTTTCTTTATTTCTCCCCCCCCCTTCTTTCTCTCTTTATTTTAATTTTGTATGAATTACTAATTTGATGTATTCTACTCAAATGTAAATTTTGAACTGGAGGTGAAGGCCTCCCAGCACCAGAGCTGGAAGTTGTCAGCGACCCACAGCTGATGGCTTGCACCAGGATCGGTGAACCAAAACCATCCAGACCCTGCTCCACCTCTCCTCGATGTCTCCAGTAACAGACTAACCTGTCTAGTCTGGCCAAGCGTGCAGGGATCGAAGAGGGAAGACAACCCGGTACTCAAAATTGTCGTGCTGAAGTCGGATGTGTTGGACCGAAAGGCGCAGATATAACAGTTATACTGCAAACCACAACACAACGCAGACACGTCCACTACGTCCTTGTAAGGGCGGATGATGAAGAGGAATATTCTAGTCTACCACGATACTCTAGAATACTTTAGTCATCGGGCGAACGCAACCAACCAACCAACCAAATGTAAATTTCACCAGTGAATAGAAGATATACCTGGCAAGGTATAGGCAGACGGAAGTGACCTTTGAACGTCGTTGAACCCTTCAAGTTTTGGTCTGCGATGACCAACAACAATACACAAAGCGGTGCGTATTTAATTTTGAATTTGGGACAGCTTGTTCTATATTTTTATGTCCAGGTAGTTTTAAAAAGAAATAATACAGTATCATCTGGATATAGAATAATAATTATATAATGTACAGTATTTAGATGAACTGCTCTCTCGCGTTAGACATTAGATTAGACCCATCCTACTTAACTAATAATTAACTATTAACTACTAATCGACAGCGACTGCTAGAAGCAGAAGCGAAGTGCTAATAATAGTCGAGTCTACTGTGGTTCAGGCACAGCCAACTGTTAATGATTAATGTTGCTGTTTACTTTGTGGACCCCTTCGAACCATTTCTCACCTTTGCGGACCCCCGATATTAGTGAGGATATTTTAAAAAAAAGTTATATTATATATTATATATATAATATATATATATACTATAGTACTATAGTTAAGTAGCATGTGAGAATGTGAGCTCTACGATTACTGTGATTACAATCAATGCAATGTTATTTGTTATCAGTAAACTGAGAATAATAATGTGTTATTGTGTTAATCTTATGATTCTTACCTTTCTCTGAGGACCGCGGTTTAGTTAAAGTAACGTTGAGCTGTAGGTAGGGCTTCCAAAAGTCTTAATTCGTTAATAATAAGTTTTAAATTCTTAATTAAGTTCGGTTTCTAAAGTTAAAAAAAACAACAAAACAAAAACAGTATTCATCATGTGAAGCAATGCAGATTTGAAACTATTCTGGGTAAAGTTTTAGCACTTCGGACCAGATCAATTTAGAAAAATTCCATCACGTGTCTATTTCATTTTACAATTTCACACAATAATATAATTAAATGTGGTACATGTTATACATCACCGTAAAGGAAAATGGTTGAAGAAAATGAAAATAGCAATCTTTGATGATATCTGAAGGAAAAAATATTTTATTTATTATAAATAGTATAAAAATATTCAAAGGCAGATAATTTTCAATTAAAAATATATTTCTCACACCTCTATTTTTCCCTGACTAGAAACATGTTGCCATCGATTCTTCTCAAAATTATACACAAACTAATCCAAAGTTCTTCAAAATACACTTTACATGATACATTTATGTTCACAAATAATGAAATTAGGCACAAAATGGTTTGGCCAGATGACTATTTGTCAGAAAAAAAATAAAAGTTTACATCGAAAACTCAACCACTATATCTATATGTATAAATCTATCTATTGTTCTTTTGAGCCGAAGACGGCACATAGGGCAGAATTACAATCTCAAAAAACAGAAACCTTGCATGCCAAAATGGCACATATTGTAGAGATCACTGCTTCTAAAATATATATATAAATGCCACATGATAATCGAAAAAAGTAATTATGAAGCTTCTTCTATATTACGAATACAAGTATTGGTGAATATTTATACATAATCGTTACTTTATTTTAAATATTTGTGCTCGGTCCCAGCAGATGTGTCAGTTTTGGGTCCAGTAGTGTCTTCATAAGTGGAGCCATTGTGTTGGTTAGTATTTGGGAAAGAGTTAATTAAGCACATAAGTCGGAAGTGTATAGCATGAGAAACATAGCACTTTATTCAGTGGATCTCTAATATGTCATTATTGTAGAGAAAATCGAAACAATGTAAAGGGTATAAAGTTCTAGCCTTAAACCCAAACCATATAAAAAAATTTGTAGTATTTGAAAACCTCTATAGTTTTGTTGTAGCGCCTTCTAAGAGGACACCACTCACCACTCATTTCTCTGAAATGTGCTTAAACTAGGAAATTACCCTATTTACTTCATTTTTAATCTTAATTTTCATATAATTCCTTATTTAAGGCTTGTGCTCACATGAATGTGAAGTTCAAGGAGTTGCTTGTAACGAATTATTGATTAAGACTGAATGTCATGATTATTGCTTTTTTTTCTTTTCATAATGATGTTAAATAAATAAAATTTAATTTGATTTGTCAACCCCTGAGAGTCCATGAACCACAGTTAACGAAACTCTGCTGTGTACTGTTTTATTTAATTATTTATGAGAAATAATCCTTATGGAACAGGAAAAAAATACAGTTATGTAATATCAGTCCTAGCAGGTCAATGTAGCTTTTACTTTAATAATTTGTTTTTGATTACGATTATTAAGTTATTTGTTGATCTTCATTCAAGACATTTATAATGTTAACTGTAAACTATCTGATTTTGTTATTAATTTTATTCAGATTAGTTTATTAAAGTTCTACCTAAGCCGTCTCCTGACCACTGCACTCTCGCTCAACATGTCATGTCTATTTAATTGTCACAAATGTCTACTGTAGCAGTTAATTCTTTAACTGTTAGAATATATTTACATAATTTCACACTAGGTCTATCTAGTTCATAGTGAAGTTAGATCTGATTATTATGCAATGTAGCTTTTAAAAATTGCACTTTATTCCTTTTATTCTACTTTTAGCTTGAAATATGAATTTACACAATTTATATTATTATAAAAATAAATTATGTATGATACATTTTTAAATAATTAAATTTGCACTGTTATTAAATATTAAAATGAAAAATAAAATGGACTCATGTATGCAAAAAATCAACATATTTCAGAAAATTTTGAATATTTACACTGTAATTTACACTGTTGTCAGTTTTTCATATGTTTATGACCTTTCTGGGATTAATTAAATGACCAATGATCTATAATCTATGAAAATTATTACTACTTGTTGAGGAAATTTCCCAGTAAATAAATTTATAATCAGAAACAAGTGTTTTCAAATGATAAAGAATAAATTAGCACTAACTACAATTAACACAACAAAAACTATGCAAGAATGCACAAACACTGAACCCGACATCATGAAAGTTGATAATACCAGTAGAAATAATAGCAGCAGCAGGACAAACAGGAGTTAAATGGCTGCACTGAGTATTCAATGCAGCATGGCATTAACAAAAAGCCCCAGAAGACTGGCAAAAGGCAATCATCGTACCAATATGGAAAAAGAAAGACACGCAAGAGAGATTGCAGTCAATATAGAGGTATATCACTTCTCAGCCATGTGCGAAAATTATACATCAAAATAATGGGAAAAAAAGCTGAGACTAATATTTGAATTACAGTTAAGTCATTCTCAAATGGGGTTCCGAAAAAAACAGAGGATGTAATGACACTCTATTCATCCTAAAACTGCTAGCAGAAAAGACAACAGAACACAATCAAAATGAGTACATAGCTTTCATTGACCAGGAAAAAGCATTTGACTGAGTAAACAGAGAACATACTAACAACATATAGAGTACGCCAACATCTAATCAACCTAATTCAAAGTCTCTACATCAACAGCAGCTGCACAGTCAGAACAGCAGGTGGCTACACAGACCACTTCAAAGTTAGATCAGGAGTGAGTCAGGGATGTGTTCTATCCCCCGATTGTTAATCATATAAATGGACTACATATGCAAGTTAGCCAATTCATCTGAGACAGAGGAGGTCATCAAGCTTCTATTTGCAGATGACCAGGCACTAATACATGGACAAATAGATGACCTACAAGAACACTTAAATAGACTCAACAGCATAGGCACAAAATACACATACAATTATAAGATCAATAAAACAGAAGTTAGGAATATTGCAAAAGAGAAACAGAACATTAACATAGGCGGCAGACAACTAAAACAAGTGAAGGAGTTTAAATACTTAGGAAGTCTAGTGACAAACAACAATTCACAAACAGCAGAAATAGACTCAAAATCCAATAAAGTTTGCCAAATTAATGAACAGCTATCACCACTATTGTCAAACAAGGAAATATCTGTAGAGGCAAAATGGGCACTCTACAATACAAGTTTCATCTCAACGTTGTGCTACCAATGCCAGTCCTGGACCCTAAATGCAAGAACAATAAGAAAAATAACCTCTAATGAGACAAAACGTGTTAGATGACCGACAGGAAACAGCCTGAGAGATAAGATCAGAAGTGAAGAATTGAGAAAATAGCTAGGAATAACCCCCACCATAGAATATATAAAGAAACAACAGATAAAATGGCTTGACCTCATGATAAAACAGAAAGATCAAAACCACAACATAACAAGCCTTCAATAAACATTGTGAGAACACCAGACCCAATGGCTGACCATGCAAAAGATGGATTGACGGAGTATAAGAAACACTAGGAAACATAACAGCAGCAGAGGCAAACAGAAGAGCAAAAGATTGCAAGTTATATCTCTCCTCAACGCTGAAAGGCAAATGAGAAAGGAAAGAAGAAGAAGAAAGAATTAATGAATCATCAAATGTTAATTTAAGAAATCAAACAATCAGCACAAATGTGTTGGTTTGTCAAAAAGCATATTGTTAACCATATTATATATCTCTATACTGTCTGAAATAAACATTATCATGCATTGTGATGCATGAAGCGTAAATTTGATAGCAGAATTAATTAACATGTGAGACAAGAAGCAAATAATATGGTCATATATAAATTAATCAAATATGAAACTATTGTCTGTCACTCACCAGCCACTCCACTGTACAACCTTGTACAGTCTTCTTCTTCAATAAACAGAAATATACATTGTTCAGTGGTGACAAATGTTAATTACTAATTCCTTATAATGAATCATGTTCATATAAGTAAAGAGTAAAGAGCCCCCATCACGCCAAGTGGCGTATAGGGAATATGGTGTTAGTGACCATAAATTTTACAGACCTTCGGCACATGATATTTGGGGTAATGTGGTCGGTATTACGCCCATGCCGCTTTATTTTCATATAAGGCAGGTAGTAAATATGCATACAGATTCATAAATATTAATTAATGTTTTTGCAATGTTACTATTCTACAGTTATTGATTTTTATACAACTGTTACTAATTTAGTCACAAGTCAGTACGTTTAACTGGTGGAGTATGTTATAACCTGTTTATCATCATATGCTCTCAAAGGACTACACATGTGATGTTAAACAGCCCAAACATGAAACTGCAAAGAATTGTAAAAGTTCATGGCATAGAAATGCATCAATGCATCCAAATGGGAGTTGGCAGCAAAATTGGTTATAAAGAAGAAATGAAAAAAAAAAATAGAAAAAAATGGTATGGTCAAAGAGAAAGGAAAAAGAAACAAAGTAAAATAAGCTAAAGAATTGTAAAAATGTCGTTACATCCTTTTTTTTTTTCTGTACCATTCACCATGAAAGGATGTTCGCACAATTCTGTCACAGTGAGTTGCTGTAGTTGTTTCTTGTGGCCCAAAAACCTCCATATCCTTGTAGCATTTATTAGAGTTAGGTTTTCCTCCCATGTTGATGTCTACTTATTTACTTCTCTTACCAGGATGTGTTGTTATTTTTCTAAGCTTAACCAGGTTGATGTAATTTTTTTTTTTTTTTGGTTTAGGGGGTGGTTTAATTGGTTAATTTTTATATTTGTCACTTTTAATCTCACTAATGATTCAATGCCAGTTGTCAGCTATGAGTTGCCATGAGCTCACGGGCTGTAAATATTTATTAAGTAAACAGTGAGTAAAAGTAAATGTTCCCTCCATGTTTTGCTAATTTTTGGGTTAATTTTCTTTATTGAAAAGAGAGTTACTAAAAACAATTGCAACAAGACAAATGAGATTTTTAGGGCATGTTAAAAGACACATAAGCCTGCTAAAATAATCTTGGAAGGGAAAATATAAGGTAAAAGAGGCAGAGGCAGACCAAGCCTCACGTGGCGAGTAACATCAAAAGATTGACAAGTTAGCCAATGACAACCTGCACCATCAAAGCAAGAGACAGCGAAATGGCGCTCCAAAATAGCCAATCTTCAATGCGAAGACGGCACTCAATGAATAATGATTACACAAGGGGGACTGTGGTTTACATATAGTTATAAGATGAGGCAGTTATAAAATTACTATTATATAATGGGGTCATGAGATACTTTATTTTACAATAGGTTTACGGCATACTTGAATGTTCCATAATGGGTTAGCCTACTTGACTATAAAGGAATGTGGGTCGCTTGGCTATTATAAAAAGCAAAATGAGTTATTTGGATATTATAATTAAAAATCCATTTAAAAGCCTTATCTGTCTGTCCATCCATCCATCCAACAATATTAATAAGAAAAAGAGTTCTTAAATGTTATGCAGAGCCAGTCTCAGCATATGGATGTGAATCATGGACAATAGGATAACAGACAAGAAAATCATTGGAGACTGTAGAAATGTGGTTTTACAGAAGAATATTGAGAATACCATAGACAGCAAAGAAGAGTAATGAAAACATTTTAAAAGAGGCCAAAACAAAAAGAGAGCTAATTTCCAATATTAGGAAGAAACAATTATAATTTTTTGGCCATGCAATGAGAAGGGAACGGCTGGAATATATTGCAACAACTGGGAAAATTGAGGGACGAACAGGTGAATGCTGAAAAAGGAGCACTTGATTATTATATTATTGGGTCATCGGTTACTTGGCATTTAACACAGTCCTTGCTAAGGGGTTTTTTGACACACTGTGGCATAGCCGTTTTTCACAATTAAAAAAAAATTTCTGAATTAACAAGAAAATTAATGAAATTAGATTTGTAAAAATACACGGTTTCCCTGGTTTGTTCAGAAAATTTGCCCAGGAGGTCAGAAAAGAGGTTAAATAAGAGAATTACAAGGTTTTAGTGGAAATAATTGTGGAAACGCCAATATATTAATTGCCTCAAAAACCTGCTCTGGGTGTCTCGTGTTGGTGTTATAGATCCTGTTTAGCATCTACCATGTTCAGATTGGCACCAATTGTTGCTTGTCTGTGTTCTTTTGGAATGAACCAAAACAACTGAAAAGATGATTCTGAGGCCTGGCACGCAAAAACTACATACACATTGCTCTAGTCTGTGTTAGGGAAAGTCTGTCTATATGCTGTTTTCATTCTTTAGTAACTTACTATGACATACCAATCCATTTTTTGACAATAGAAACAAGAAAAAGAGTTCTTAAATGTTATGTAGAGCCAGTTTTAACATATGGATGTGAATCATGGACAATAGGGCAACAGACAAGAAAATCACTGGAGTCTGTAGAAATGTGGTTTTACAGAAGAATGTTGAGAATACCATGGACAGCTAAGAAGAGTAATAAAAATGTTCTGAAAGAGGTCAAAGCAAAAAGAGAGCTAATTTCCAATATTAGGAAGAAACAATCATCATTTTTTGGCCATGTAATGAGAAGAGAACAGCTGGAATATATTGTAACAACTGGAAAAATTGAGGGACGAAGAGATAGAGAGAAGCAAAGAGAAGAAATACCAGACAGCTTAAGAGAATGGCTTGGCAGAAGGTCAACAACAGAAATGATAAATAACTGTCTAGATCGAAAGTTGTGGAGAGACATGATCACCTACGCCAGCAGGCCCTGTACTTGATGATGATGATAAGACGTCAGTTTGTCTTTGAAAATAGAAAGCTTATTATTATAAAAGGGATTCACGGGTTTACTTGGCTTTTGTTAGTGAAAGTTGTGGTTACTTACTTTTTATAAATGGAGATATGGGTTCAACCTACTTATCTGTCTGTCCGCATGTGCATGTTTCCATCCATCAGTCTGTCTGTCCGCATGTGCATGTTTCCATCCATCAGTCTATCCATCCATCCATCAGTCTGTCTGTCCGTATGTGCATCTTTCCATCCATCAGTCTGTCCCTCCATCAGTCTGTCTGTCCGCATGTGCATGTTTCCATCCATCAGTCTGTCTGTCCGCATGTGCATATTTCCATCCATCAGTCTATCCATCCATCCATCAGTCTGTCCCTCCATCAGTCTGTCTGTCCGCATGTGCATGTTTCCATCCATCAGTCTGTCTGTCCGCAAGTGCATGTTTCCATCCATCAGTCTGTCCCTCCATCAGTCTGTCTGTCCGCATGTGCATGTTTCCATCCATCAGTCTATCTATCCATCTGTCTGTCTGTCCGAGCCGATGAAGGCACTTAAAGTAGAAACTTTAGACTCTATGCCCAACAATCTTTGTTAAGTTTATGGGTTATTTAGCTATTACACAAGAATGATGTAAAGGGCTACTTTGCAGATATATAATGTAGTCATAATAAAAAAATGATTGAGGAATGCTGGTCTAGAAAGTGTACAGAATAAAGTGTTAGAATAACAGTTAGAATTCACTTCCTAGGTTAAAGGTCCTGTCAACATGACTTTTGCCTTCATGACCTCACTGAAGATGTTACATCAGGGTTTTCTTGTTTTCCCCACACTCAGACATATATTGTGATGTTTAGTCATTCTGACATGTGACCCAGATATCCCAGTTCTGGCAGGGTCTTTCTGGAGAATGTGTCATGTTTTTTGTAATACTGTATCATATTTGCTGATGTGTCATGTTATTGTAACACTGTGTCGTATTTGCTGATGTGTCATGTTATTGTAATACTGTGTCGTATTTGCTGATGTGTCATGTTATTGTAATACTGTGTCATATATGCTGGTGTATGTGACCTCTTAGAGTGATTTCTTCTTCATTCACCTTAGGATTACTATTCTTCATTTCTTGATCTTAAAAAAAAAAGACTATAAAATATATGTAGTTGCTTTATATGGTGGTTAATGCGGCTGTGATGCCTGTATATTTCAAATCAACATTTTTAGTTGTTTTAAGACTTGTTTTCTTTTCCCATGCAATTATTTTTTACTCTTCTATAAATCCAGATGTTTCTGCACTATACATGAATGTTGAGAAAAATATAACATTTTCTTATTCTTAGTTCTAGCTCTGGTGTTATTTTTTTTAATGTTAGTATATTTTTCATGGTATTAAAATTACTAGTTGATATTCCTATTCTTTTGTTTATTTCAGTTTTACATTTTCCAACACTTTATATACTATATCCAAGGTAGCCCTGAACCGTCTCCAGGTCTATACCTTCAACTTTGATATCCACTTGTAGGTTAAAAGTATTGTTATGGAAACAGAGCCATATATTTTAGAAGCAGTGATCTCTGCAATATGTGCCAGTTTGGCACGCAAGGTTTCTGTTTTTGAGATTGTGGTTCTGCCCTGAAGACGCACGTCTTCGGCTCGGAAGGACAATAGATACATAGAAAAAGAGAGCCACAGTCATTTACAGGTTAGTGAACTAGACTACTAAGAACAAAAGGTCGGGTTTGATCCTGATCAGTGGCTTCCAGGATCATCATCAAGTACCATGACTGCTGTCATAAGTGATCTTGTCTCTCCATAACTTTCGATCTCGATATTTATTTATCATTTCTGTTGTTGACCTTTCCCCTCTATCTCTTCGTCCCTAAATTTTCCCCAGCTGTCACAACTCTTTCGTTACCATATATTCTATAGCGATATGACAATTTTGATGTTACAAATGTTTTATGTATAGAATATTCATCTTCATATGCCATACTGGTTGGTGTAGATGATCATGTCCTTCCACATTTGTCTGTCCACAGTGCATTATATCATTTCTGTTGTTGGCTGTTTTCATGCCCTGACACTAAGCTATTTAGTATCTTCTCTCTTTGTCATCAGTGGTCTCTCTTTCCCTGTATTTTGCAAGATGTAACCCAGTATTCTAATTTTCATCATGAAGTGCCCAAAAAAAGTTTTTTTCTGGTGTTTTTTATGAACTCCCTTTTTGTGTTGGCCAATTTGAGAATTTCCTCATTGGTATTTTTTAGCTGTCCCAGGAAATCTCAATATTATTCTGAGAAATCTCATCAATGTGGCCTCTAATCATCTTTTCATTTCATTGTCTGTTGTCCATGATTCACTCCAATAGCTCAGAATTGGCTCTATATAACACCAATAAACTCTCTTGCTCATAGCTGTTAACATAGTCTTGGTGCGTAAGATGTTTTACATTTTCTGAAATGCTGTTTTGGCTTGTGTTATTCAGCTTTATATTTCCGTGGTACTTCATCTGTCTGATGTTATTATTGCATCCAACTATTTCAAGAATACACATGTGAGTGAATAAAATAATCAAAAGAAACTTCAGCGACATAATATTCCTAATGACTCAAATTAACTAGCTCCAGAAGTCAGTATGCATATCTGCTTGTTTTGCTCTATTATCTATCTATCTATTGTCCTTTCGAGCCAAAGACGGCACACAGGGCAGAACTACAATCTCAAAAACAAAAATATTGCGTGCCAAAATGGCACATATTGCAGAGATCACTGCTTTCCTTAACAATGCTTTTTACAATGACAGCTTGTCAAGCCATCGATCAACCTCCTTAGTCGCCTCTTACGACATGCCTGGGAGGTCGCAGTGTCACTATTCTTTACTTCTCACATAATGAGACCCCGGTAACACACGGGAGATTTGTTCTACTAGTGATGGTTAAAAGTATTGTTCAGTATATCAGTATATTTCTCTTTATAAAAAGAATTTTATTGAAAATGTGTATAAATGTGTCTAATTCCATGCATTTTGTAAGAGGCGACTAAGGATGTTGATCGATGGCTTGACAAGCTGTCATTGTAAAAAGTATTGTTATGGATACAGAGCCATAGATTTTAGAAGCAGTGATCTTTGCAATATGTGCCATTTTGCACACAAGATTTCTGTTTTGAGATTGTGGTTCTGCCCTATGTGCCATCTTGGGCTCGAAAGGACAATAGATAGAGATAGATATTCTATCTAATGTCATTTTGTGCCAAAGACAGTACATAGGGCAGAAATTGTAGCCACTCCATGTCCGATACTCTTTGCTATCAAGTGTCAGATCTTGCACATGACTAACAGGGCATCTCACCAAATGTCCCTGTTTAAGACGAGCCTGTCAGCCACTGCAATGGAGTTGATTGATGCCTCGTGTTGTTGCTTCTTGCTACAGCGTATCTTTTTAACATTTCTCTCTCTGCCTCTTTTTCTTTTACCCCCTGGTTTCCATTTTATTGTTATTTTTGAGATTCTCTTGTTGTCACTTCTCATCACCTGGCTATCATATGACCACCTTCTTCTCTTGGCATATATATCATAACATCTAATAAAATGTGAAAACTTACAGTAATCCTAGTTTTAATTTCGTTACAAAAATACTTTAGGATCTGTTAAAAACCTATGAGTTTCCTGGAACACAGAATATTGTGGCTGAAAGAATGCCCTGATTATCTAACTATTGTCCTTTTTGAGCCAAAGATATAAGACAGAAATTCTAGACTCTCCATATTCAACAAGCTGTGGCTGTTAAGTGTCAGAATTTGTACAGGACCTGCATTGTGTCTCGTCACTTGCTGTCGCTGTTGTGGGGATGCCACTAATACATTTGAATGTGTTAAATAAGAATCATCTATGAGTGATAATAGTGAAATGAACAAAATAACTAAAATAAGAGTGAGAAACATTTGTGCATTGATCATAAAATAATCACTGATATTTTCAAAGCTTCATTGTCATTTCTTAAACTCCTCTTTTAACTCTTTGGTGTCAAGAGAAATGGAAAGCTCTATCTCTTCCAGTAAATCTCATCCGTTGTCATGTGATGCTGCTGTAGAGTTTCCTTGATGTTATTTCCTCATCACAGACTCACCTGATGATATCATCATGGGGACTTCCTGTCAATATGGCGGATAGGTGGAAGGAACCACCTAGACTTTGTCTGAAAAGTGTTCCTTGTTGCAGTTTCCTCATATTCCAAGTCCGGTTTGCTGCCAGAGCTACTGAGTTTAGTGCCCTGTGCACACCGTGGGCTGTGTTTTTTATCCGGACCATGTTTCGATATTACGATTGCTTACTATGAATGATGATAACGCATGACGAAGGACAGTTCAGCTACGTTTGCTTTCGGTGCCACTTGACCTTATGCCTTTTGACGTGTGCTGTAGCTGCTATGATGGAGACTGCAGCCACCTTTCTTTGTTTGGATTTCTTCAGTGAGATGAGTTTTAATTCAGATGATTCCACTGGCACAGGCGGTTAAGCAATTATGGATTTTAATTCATTTGCAGTGATACCGGGGCCTTTGACTAACCATATAACAATAACATCATATGTCTTTCTTGAGTCTCTTTTTTCTCATCTTATTCTTTGCATCATATATAGATATATATATATACATGTTTGTGTGTGTCTTTTATGTAATGAAATTAAAGGCATTCTCAACAGGTACGCAAACAATTTTATTCTTTATCTTTCTTTGTAATCCATGACTGGATATGGTATCAATTAATGTGACTAAACCCCATGGAATTAAAAAAAAAAGGTCAAGAAATATAACAATGTATATAAGATGTAATAAAAATTATTTTATATTTGGTTTTATCCACAATGCTTGCCTTCAGTTTGAAATTAAGCTGCAACATATGAATAGCTTATACAATTACTTATAATAGATACATTTTAATTGAAAATGTAGCCTCATAGCAAAGAGTTATGTAGAGGCAGGGAGTGTTTCTATGATCTATGTTTCAGCATCTGGAGATAAGGTCAATGCTTCATCCTTGATATTGTTATCCTCATAGCATGTGAGTGGTGTACTTTTTTGCAGAACATGTTGGATCAAGAAAAGAAGAAAATAGTGAAATAATGTCTTCATTCATCACTCTCTTATGTACCCATTTGGGTGTTGAGGGAGATACAAAGTCATAGTTCTTTCCCCGTTTGGTAGCTTTAGTCTTTGCCATTTAATGTTATTGTAGCATTTATGTGATGTCTGTCAATATCACTCAGGGTCGGCCTCTTGCTCCTCCCCCTTCTCGTCTTTTAATATATCTTTGTATGGTAAGACATCGCATTACATTTTTTCTAGATGGGCAAACCATTTAATTTTTTGTTTCTGGCAAACCATTTTATTTTTGTTTCTGGCAAACCATTTTTGTTGTTTCTGGCAAGCCATTTATTTGTTTCTGGTAAACCATTTTATTTTTTGTTTCTGGCAAACCATTTTATTTTTTGTTTCTGGCAAACCATTCTATTTTTTGTTTCTGGCAAACCATTTTATTTTTTGTTTATGTATGCAGCTTAGGAATGAGAATGAATAATTACTTAGCTGAAGTGTCTCTGAAAAACACTGCGTTTGACAAGATCAGACAAAAAACATAAATGTAGGCATTGAGTCGATAGAATGCAAAGGGGTTGATTTTACGGCTAGTCAAGACCAAAGCTGGTAGTGAAGCAAACTGCAATGGTTTTTTTTATCTTAGGGGTTCTGCTGGAGAAATTGGAGCTTGATCATCCTAGAGGTGCTGCAACACAATATTTGTTTATATCAACACTCTAACCATTGTGATGACTGTGACTATCTTAACCTTGTTATACATTCTATTCTTTATATATATATTGGTACTCTGTTAAAATAAAGGGAGATCTTGGTGATCTTTGTTTCACTGACCCTGCCATGATAACTACAGATTGACTAGCTTTAGTTCCTCAAATGAAGTTCCTTTGTAGCCCAGGCTCCCCTTTCGGACCCATTTGTTCATCTCAAAGAACATAACTCTGCTACAATTGGTACCAATCTGACTGTGGGAGAAACTAGAAAGGATATGTTTTGTATCACTAGCTGGGGGCCTCGGTAGCCTAGTTGGGAAAACCGCCCGAATGGGCTACCAACGTTCGGACAACCCGTGTTCGATTCCCGCTAGAAGCAGTGTGAGTTGTACTCGTGGTTTAAAAAAAAATGTATCTCCGCGGTCCACGCAGCCACTGGCAGAAATGGATACCAGGGTATTACTCTGGGAAGGTGAGGGATGCCGCCTCGCATCGTGAGTTTGATGCTTGACGCGATACTATCCAGAAGTCTCCGAACACTTCTGGATAGGCGGCCGAGCACATTTGAAAACTCGCGTACTGAGACACCGATTCAAGTATCGTACTTTACCTTTACCTTATCAATAGCTGTCTTAAGGTTTCAGTTCCGGGTGTTCTTTTGTGGGGTTAACTCCCCAGCCTTTGCCCTACAGGGCAACGAAGGCAAGATATTGATTGCACTGCTTACCTGCCTATAACAACTATGCCCATCCAACATGGCAAAAAGTGCATATGATATACACATATGACAAGTGCAATAAATTTAACTTGTTTAAAGGTTTCTCTTTTAGCTTCAAACAGCTTTGACTAATGTTGAGTTATTCAGAAAATGTATCATTTTAACTAGCTTGTCAAATATAGTGCACACTGGCAGTAGGTGTGTCTTAGTTTAATTCTATAGCCTACATATGTACAGTGTTGTATCTGACAGCTAAAGTTCACGATTATGTTTATTCATTTTGTTATGACCTGTCCTAAGTATACGACTTTGCCCCCCTTATTCATTAAGCTTAGACAGACTGAGAAGAAATGAAAATAGGAGGAAAAGAATAACAACTCACAAACGCTTTGAGTATCTCTTTGTAGCTTTGAGTAAAAGGGCAAAGTCCCACAATCTTCTGGAGCAGTAACAAAACAACTCGAAATAAAAAAGAAAAGAAAAGAGGATAACCTCAAAAGAAATAGATTTACAGAATATCACATTTATTCACTATTCACATTAAAAACAACTTGCAGAAAAAACGACAGAACACAATCAAAATTGCATAGCTTTCATTGACCAGGAAAAAGCATTCGACAGAGTAAACAGAGAACAACTGTGGGATATACTAACAACATACGGAGTAAGCCAACATCTAACCAACCTAATTAAAAGTCTCCACATCAACAACAGCTGCAGGATACACACACCACTTCGAAGTTAGATCAGGTGTAAGACAAGGGTGCGTACTATCCCCCCCCCCTACTTTTATTACATACATTGACTATATATGCAAGTTAGCCAACCCATCAGAGACAGAGGAGATCAATGAGCTTTTATTTGCAGACGATCAGGCACTTTTACTTGAAGCGATAAAAGACCTACAAGAGCACTTAAACAAGCTCAACATCACAGGCACAAAACACAATATAAAAATCAACATCAACAAAACAAAGTCATGAATGTCGTCAAAAATAAACAGAACATCAACATAACTATAGAGGGACAATATATAAATATCATTGGGCAGTTATCACCACTATTGTCCAACAAGGAAATAACTCTAGAGGCAAAACGAGCACTATACAATACAATCTTCAACCCAACGTTGTGCTACCAATGCCAGACCTAGACCCTAGATGCAAAAGCAGTAAGAAAAATAACCTCTACTGAGATTAAATTTGTCAGACGAATGACAGGAAACAGTCTGAGAGATAAGATCAGAAATGAAGAACTGAGAAAAAAGCTAGGAATAGCCCCCGTCGTAGAATATATAAAGAAACAACAGATAAAATGGTTTGGCCACGTGACAAGGCAGAAAGATCACAACACAACGAGCCTTCATCAAACGTTGTGAGAATACCAGACCCAAGGGTCGACCACGAAAAAGATGGATCGATGGAATATTAGAAGCACTAGGAAACATAACAGCAGCAGAGGCGAACAGAACAGCAAAAGACAGCAAATTATATCTCCCCTCGACGATGAAAGGCAAGTGAGGAAGGAAAGAAGAAGAAGAACAGAATATCAAGCTATCACTGAATATCAAGCTCACAGAGTATAAAACACCACATCATATATAGAACCACATAATATCAAGCCTCACAGAACATCAAGCACCTAAAAACAGCAAGCCCCACTGACTATCAAGTACCTCAGATTATCAAGCCCCACTGACTATCAAGTACCTCAGATTATCAAGCCCCACTGACTATCAAGCACCACATAATATCAAGCACCTCAGATTATCAAGCACCACATAATATCAAACTCGCAGAATATCAAGCACCTCAGAATATCAAGAACCACACAGAATATGTAGCCCTCACATAATGTCAAGCCTCACAGAGAATCAATCCCCACACAATTTTCTTTGAATGAAACAAATCAAAATTTTGTGAATAATACTCATGTTTCTCTCTGTACTGTAAGGCGACATACATGAACAGTGAGCATAACTGAATCAGTTCAGGAATGAAATCACTCTCTGCATAGGTCATTGAACTCTCCACACAGATACATTATTTATTATGTGCACTGTAATACCAGTGAGTTTTTAACATTCTATAGATATCTACTCTAGTGTGTACTTTGTAACCGATGTTGAATGTAGCTTCTACTTTAGTCTAATTTTGTCTCTCGCAGGTAGGACAGGTGCATGATATACAACTAAACATGATAATTACGGAGGATACGAGCGTCACGTCTCAGTAAGTAGTTGTGACTGTTGTTTTACATTAGCCTAATGTCACTCAAGCGCCCTTTAATCTCTGATACTACAATTCCCCCCACCCTGCATGGGAAAATTGCCGTAAAGAAAGTTTTTTTCATGTCACTGTGAACGTTTCATGTAGTTCATGTCACTGTGAACGTTTCATGTAGTTCATGTCACTGTGAACGTTTCATGTAGTTCATGTCACTGTGAACGTTTCATGTAGTTCATGTCACTGTGAACGTTTCATGTAGTTCATGTCACTGTGAACGTTTCATGTAGTTCATGTCAGTTGCAGCTGATGTCATATTTTTGGTTTGGATAAAATCGCTACTGTTTGTTTTTGTCTGTAATGTCGCTGCCTTAATAGCTACAGCTTCCATGGTGTTGTTTTGTTGTCATGTTTCTTGTCAAATTACAGATTGTTTTTGCATTGCTGTTTTTATTAGTACTGTTTTTTTCAGTATTTTCTTTTCACATATTGTTACAATTTTTTCTACTTATTCTCTGAATTTTCATTGCTCTGTTTCTCATTACTATTACTCATTCTACTCCTTGTAAGTAAGTAAAAAGCCCCGTCACGCCAAGTGGCGTATAGGGAATATGGTGTTAATGACCATAAACTTTACATACCTTCAGCACATGATTTTTGGGGTAGTGTGGTCAGTATTACCCTCGTGCCGCTTTACTTTCCCAGAAAAAATCCAGTACTCATTTAAAGCTGGGTGAACCCGGAAGCCGTTAGTTGAGATCGAACCTTACCTCTCATCTTTTGTAGTCCGGTTCACTAACCACTGAGATATCGCGGATCATTCATTCTACTCCATTTACAATGATCATATTAATCCTAAAGAACTGATACGATGCACTGTAGATAGAAGATTGTGGAGGGACATGATCACCTACGCCAACCGGTATGGCACATGATGATGATATTAATCCTGACAGGTTATCCGCACGCGTTAAAGGACGACTTAAGACAAACCAAGGCCCGTAAAGTCTACTATGACGGCTTGTCTAGGGGAGACAACTGATTGCAAACAAATACAACGTTGTTGGAGAAATTCATAGACTAGGGAATTAGCCCGAAACAAATAGCCGCTGAAGACGTATACACTGGATTGTAAGATGTCAAAATACATTACAACATGGCTGTCTTTGGAAATGAAGAAGAATATGACGAGCGTGTGTGTACTGGTTTAAATGCTAGCTTAAAGTTTCAGTTGAGACTTGTTCGCTCCCCGAGTTGAACACTCAACTGTTGATTCCTCACACCTCCAACGACAATTTCCTCGACTTATTGTTGTAAAGTTGAAACTTGTCACATCCATTAAAACTTCCGGTCTATATGGCGGATAGGAGGCAGGAACCGCTGAGTTCTTCTTCTTCTTCTTCTTTCCTTCCTCATCTGCCTTTCACCGTCGAGGGGAGATATAATTTGCGGTCTTTTGCTCTTCTGTTCGCCTCTGCTGCTGTTATGTTTCCTAGTGCTTCTAATATTCCATCGATCCATCTTTTTCGTGGTCGACCCTTGGGTCTGGTGTTCTCACAACGTTTGTTGAAGGCTCGTTGTGTTGTGTTTTGATCTTTCTGCCTTGTCACATGGCCAAACCATTTTATCTGTTGTTTCCTTATATATTCTATGGCGGGGGCTATTCCTAGCTTTTTTCTCATTTCTTCATTTCTGATCTTATCTCTCAGACTGTTTCCTGTCATTCGTCTAACTCATTTCATCTCTGTAGAGGTTATTTTTCTTATTGTTCTTGCATCTTTGGTCCAGGTCTGGCATTGGTAGCACAACGTTGGGATGAAAATTGTATTGTATAGTGCTCGTTTTGCCTCCAGAGTTATTTCCTTGTTGGACAATAGTGGTGATAACTGTCCGATGATTTGACAAGCTTTGTTGAATCTTAATTCTATCTCTGCTTTTTGAGAATTATCGTTTGTCATTAGAATTCCTAGGTATTTGAATTCCTCTACTTGTTTTAGTTGTCTGCCTTCTATAGTTATGTTGATGTTCTGTTTATTTTTGGCGACATTCATGACTTCTGTTTTGTTGATGTTGATTTTCATGTTGTATTTTGTACCTGAGCTGTTGAGTTTGTTTAAGTGTTCTTGTAGGTCTTCTATTGTTTCATGTATTAGTGCCTGATCGTCTGCAAATAAAAGCTCATTGATCTCTCCTCTGTCTCTGATGGGTTGGCTAGCTTGCATATATGGTCCATGTATGTAATAAACAGTAGGGGGGATAGTACGCACCCCTGTCTTACGCCTGATCTAACTTCGAAGTGGTCTGTGTAGCCTGCTGCTGTACTGACCCTGCAGCTGCTGTTGAAGTAGAGACTTTTAATTAGGCTGGTTATATGTTGGCTTACTCTGTATGTTGTTAGTATCTCCCACAGTTGTTCTCTGTTTACTCTGTTGAATGATTTTTCCTGGTCAATGAAGGCTATGTAAAAGTTTTGATTGTGTTCTGTCGTTTTTTTCTGCAAGCTGTTTTAATGTGAATAGTGCATCAGTACATCCTCTGTTTTTTTCGGAATCCCATTTGAGAATCGCTTAACTGTACTTCTATTATTGGTCTCAGCCTTTTTCCAAGATTTTGGCGTATAGCTTTCCTACATGGCTGAGAAGAGATATACCTCTATATTTATTGCAGTCTCTTTTGCTACCTTTCTTTTTTTCCATATTGGTATGATGATTGCCTGTTGCCAGTCTTCTGGGGCTTGTTGTTGGTGCCATGCTGCATTAAATATTCTGTGCAGCCATTGCACTCCTGTTTTTCCTGCTGCTGCTATTATTTCTATTGGTATGTTATCTGTCCCGGTGCTTTATTTCTTGGTGCATATTTGATTACTTCTTCGATTTCCTCTGTCATGATGTTGAGTTCAGTATTTGTGAGTTCTATCGTGGTTTTTGTTGTCTTATTGATATTTGGTATGTTTAATAGGTCTTCAAAATATTCTTTCCATCTCTGTTGCATGCGTATCGCTGAGTTACTGGCTGAAAAGTGTTCCTTGTTACAGCTTTCTCATATTCCAAGTCCGGCTTGCTACAGCAGCTACTGAGTTTAGTGCACGGTGCATACCCGTGAGCTGTCGTTTTCGTCCGGATCGTGTTTTGATATTCCGATAGCTTACGATGAATGATGATATCATATGACGAAAGACAGTTCTGTTGTATTCACTAACAGGCTTCTTGTCCCTACATGAACAGATCTGTTGAATAATATCTTCGGCCTGACCCAACCAAAATTTCCCTTTCTTTAACCTGCTTCCCTTGCTTTAACCTTCCTGACTCCCTATCTCACTACTCATTAAATACTCACATTATATCTCTCGCCTCTGTTTTCTCTATGAGGATTTATTTCTCCCTACACAGGAGGACCTCGCCTACTGCTTGGGCTGTAAGGAAAGTAATTTTTAGTCTTTTACATGTCAACTCTTACTTAAATGTCACCACTAGAGAATTACCCCATACTCTCACCATTTATTATTATGTCATTTTCACAAACCTAATATTACATTTAAATGGTTCCAGCTGACATTTTCAAATCAATTATATATATATATATATATATATATATATATATATATATATATATATATATATATATATATGTATATATATATATATATATATATATGAGTATCCTTTAAAATCATCTACAGCTTGTATATTTTTTAGAATTTCATGAGATCATTTTTTATCGTACAATTTGATAAATTCAACAGGCATATATCAGTAGCAAATAACAGTGGGCGGATGGATCTATCTACCATGTGCATTTAGCATTTTTGCAACACAGACGTCATACGAATATAAATTTCCTGTTTTTTTTTTAAATTTTATTTTGTTATATTTTCCGGGTTTTTCTTTTTACCCACAATTTATTTGATAGCCCAGAGGCTGTGAACTAGCTCGAAGGCAGGGAGGAATGGCTGCACAAATTGAGTTGTAAATCGTTTGGGTTATAATCGCTACTGCAATTTTACGCCCTAGGTTTACTGCTCTTAAGTTGTGCTGTAATGTTAACAATAAAAAAAAAAAAAAAAAAAAAAAAAGTGGCAGGTTTCCACTTTCAATTTCTTTGCCTTTTCTTAATATTATCTTTGTTTAAATCCGGTTTGTGGTTGTCCCAGGTAAGCATATGGTGAATCATTGAAAAGAATGATATATGGATTTTACATGTTCTCGAGTGAAACATACCTGAATTATATGGTGTGGTAGGATCATTGCAATCGTTATCGCATGATGTAAATAACCTGAACCATCTGTTGGCGCAGATCGCTGATAATAGAAATATGTTATGTTAGGATCATCATGATCATCATCACTGCACTCCCCTCGAATCCTTAAAGGTGCTGCGATTTTCCCATCGAATTATCGAGAAATTTCGCGGAGAACCTCCGTGCACGAACTCCGTGGTACGGCCTGTCATCCATACATCCATGAGAGTGGGTGAGTTTTTGCTGACAACTTTATCCTGGCAACGATCATTTCTTGGCCTAGTCTTTTCAATTTCCAGCTGCCAAGGGTTCTTTAACGTGCGCGAGTGCACACGGGATCTCTTGTTTTTTCAATTATTCAAGAGGGCTAGACATCTAATCACACTACTCAGAAACCAAGTGAAGGGTAACCCAGAGACCAAGGGAAGTGTTATCCAGAAAGGAGACAAATAATAATAAATGAATATTATTATAGAGGGAAACTTCCGAGGCGATAATTCAGGGAATCATAGGAGTAAGAGGTATGTATTACAGCACTCAGAAAAAAAAGACAAATAAACAACAACAGAAAGAAGAAAAGAAAAACAATATATGGTCCGAAGCAGAATCGAACCCGTACTCCCGCCTGGTAACTACTATTCGTGCAGTTTCGTCCAATAAATGTTTGTCTGCAACACAAGTATTCAGCCCTACTGGGAGATACTTGCCTTAATAGGAAAGTACAGAAATACAAGTTATCCAGAAACCATTGATTCAGTTTTTCCCCACCTGTGATGGAATTTGAACCCGAGACTCTCTTGTCCAGAGGCAGAGGTCTTACCTCTAGACCAACCCGCCCCATTCCCTCTTCCTCCAGTTATTTCATGATAGACAGTATAATTATGGACAACAAAAGCAAAGGTTTGAATCTCAACACAGATCTATATAGCGGAATGTTAACCCGCTGGTTCGACAAACTAATGAATGAGTTTTAACGCAGTTTGACATTCTTCAATCCTCTCATAGTGGTACTTGACTCAACTGAGATGAAGAACAAGTTACAACAGCCAGAAATAGTATTGGCATCACCCCTCCACGACCAACTTTCTACAACCCCAAAAACGACGTGACCATGTGCGATAATTTCACTTCTCCAATACCTACATTATATATATTGTGCTGCGTTATTTTTGTTGTAGCCTCAAATAAAACTGAAGTAATGGTCGCAACAAAGATAAAGACGTCTCCTTAATGCACAATTCAAGTCACATCTTTTTTTTATATTTTATTTTGTGTTGGTCAGTTTTCAGCTCTGACGGAGTCTCTAGAGACTAGGAACTGAATTTTGCGTGTTAATCTTGTTTTTCTCCGACAACCGTGTGCGTAGGGGTCCCTCGCCGTACGGGCAGATAACTTCGACTTTGGAGGTACTCTAATTTTTTTTTCCGTCGATGAATAATTGACGTTTCAAGCCGGGCCTCGCTGCTGAGACCAGGGGTGATTGTCGCAGAGAGAAATCATAAATAAAAATCCCAACCGGTATAGTCGGGATTTGAACCCACAACCTCTCTGTCTCGAGACCGGCTTCTTCCTTCGAGACCAACCAGTTTCCCCGTCACAGCTGTTTGATTTGATCTCAAAGTGGCATTTTAGTTCTAGTCTTGGAAGTTTAGCAGCATTTATGAAAGAAGTAGTCCTGAGTCTGGTACATTCCTCTCATTCTTAAAACTGTATAACTCTATGGAAGAGGTTTCAACTTGAGACACCACACACCAAATGTAACATTTATAGTTAAAGTCATCGTTCATGCATGAATGATATTTTATTAGTTAATGCTCGTTAAGAAAAAAGTTCAAAGATTGGCGAATCTGAGAGTTTCCGAGATGCAATATTCAATATTTAACCACACGTCTTTTTCTAATCAACTTTGAATGTATAATAGAAGAAATGTGTGTAATTTATCTTCCAGGAAAGATACAAGTGTTCAAATCAACTATAGATCAATAACAAACAATTGTGATGTGAATAAGACAGTATTAAACAAGGCAATGAATTCAAATACGCGAAAACAGGGATAGATTAATAATAGAAGTAATGTGGAGAAAAGGCCAGGTAAAGTTGACTTACGAAATGATGTCAGATGACATTGTGTAGCTCATCATTTACCATGGGAATACATGAAAGAGTTCTACATCGTTTGAAATAGTCCATCTAGATTTATGAAAGTGAATTATGGAAAGTCGGACAAGAAAATCAAGGAGGGCATAGAAGTATGGTTTTACATAAGATTGTTGAGAAAACCATTGAGGTATGCTCAGCCCAGTATCTTGGCTACTTATCCTGTCACTATCATCATCATTAAGTGCCGTCTCCGCATCGAAGGTTGGCTACCATGGATCGCCATTCTACTTTGTCTCTTGCTTTGATGGTGCAGGTTGTCATAGGCTGACTAGTCCATCTTTTTATGTTACGCTTATGAGTCTTTTAACATGTCCTAAAAATCTCTTTTGTATTGTTTGAATTGTATTTAGTACTCCTCTTTTCATTTTCAATTGTTTTAAGACTTCATAGTTGTTTTCTTTTTTTTCCATCCAATTCTTCTCTAAATCCACATTTCAAAGGCTTCTATTTCCTGTCCTGTTTTCTTGCCTAATGTCCGTGTTTCTGTACCATAAATGAATGTTGAGAAGATCACCATGAGATTACAATTTCACTATTTTCCAACGAAAGTATGGAACGATGTATGTTGCTGAAACATTTGGGAGCGCCTTGTAAACACGAAAATGATAAACCACTGGAGTATTTTAGCGCATTGCGCGATAAAGTTGAAGCCAGACCTTCGGTGAAAAGGAATCTTTGTTCAGAAATCTACACATTGGAATGAAAAAAAAGGTTTAATTGCTTCTTGTAAAAATTACACATTAATTGTCAAACAAGGAAAACCACACAGAATAGTAATAGGAGAAATTCTTGATTTTACTGCTGTGTCAATTGTTACTACAACCGTCATATCTAAGGCATGAAATTCTGTATAACTGTGTGTATATATATATATATATATATATATATATATATATATATATATATATATATATATATATATATATATATAACACAATCAACTTGCAAACAACATGTTTAAATAATCATTTTTTCATGAAAGGACGATTGAGCCACTTTGTAAAATAAATGTTGAGAAACACTGCTCTATAACGTCTTTAATAACGGTAATACGTTACACATGCCATAACTTTTATTACTAAGACTAGAGTAAAGGTAAAGGTAAAGGTAAAGTACGAGACTTGAACCGGCGTCTTAGCAAGCGAGTTTACACCCATATGTGCTCGGCCGCCTATCCAGAAATGTTTGGATATTTCTGTATAGTGTCGCCTCAAGCATCGAAACTCAAGATGCGAAGCGACATTCCTCACCTTCCCAGGGTAATACCCTGGTACCCATTTCTGCCAACGGCTGGGTCGACCGTGGGGGGGGGGGGTATTTTTTTTTTTCCGACCACGAGTAAAATTCACACAGCTCCCAGCGGGAATCGAACACTGGCTGTCCGAACGTCGGTAGTCCAGTCGGGTGGTTTTCCCAACTAGGCTACCGAAGACGAGTCCTACGGTCTAATGTTTCGTTAGTAACTGGATTAGCCCTCAGATCTTCAATATAGCTATATTGTGATCCTTGGTTGTTGGACTTTTTTTAAATATATTAATTTATTTGAAAAGTAGCCGGTACAAGACCAAGTACAGAAAGGGGCTGTTGAAAGGGTCGCATTGTTGATATGTATCCGGGCTAAGTATAAACCTGAGGTGTTTAATGGCAATGTTGAAATGTAGCCGAACCAAATACAAACCTGAGGTGTTTAATGGCAATGTTGAAATGTAGCCGAACCAAATACAAACCTGAGATGTTTAATGGCAATTTTCATTTCAAAATTTAAATAGTCTAGTAAATATTCTGGAAATGGCTTACATTCTTTATATATAACATATATCTAAGCAACACTTATTCACAAAATAGTATATCATTATCATCTTCATCGTGTGCCTTATCGATTGTCTAGGCGATCATGTCCTTCCACACTCTTATATCCACTGTGCATCGTATTCATTCTGTTGTTGACTGTTTTTCATGCCACGACACCAAGCTTTCCAGTATCTTCTATCTTTGTTCTCCGCTGTCTACCTTTCCTGTATTTTGCCAGTAGTAACCAAATACTCCAACATTTCTCTTCTCATGATGTGCTCGAAAAATGGCGGTTGTTTCTTTCTGATGGTTTTTAAGTGCTCCTATTTTGTGTGTTAACCTCTTTAAGAATGTCCTAGTTGATCCTTTTAGCTGTCCAGGAAACTCAACATTCCTCCGAGAAATCCCATCTCTTTGGCCTCTAATCATCTTTTCATTTTTTGGTGTACTGGCTATGATTCACTTCCAGAGGTCAGAATGAGCTCTAAATAACACACGAACCCGAATAACGAGAGGTTATTTCTATCTAATTTCTATTGACATGGACTTGTTTCTCAAGGTATATTTCCTTTTGTTAAATGTTATTTTGGCCTGAGTTATACTGCTTTTATTTCTGTGGCGCACCTTCCGTCTGATGTTATTGTGCTCAAGTATTTCACGTTCTGCACTTGTTTTACATTGTCCCGTTTATTTTCATGATGCATAATGGTGATGGATGTTTCATCGTTATGACCATTACTTCTGTTTTCTTAACTGTTTAGGCTATTACCTTATTTGTTGCTTTCTTTCACTATTATAAAGTATATGCAAGAAATAAATAACTTGTATGACAATGCCATGATGCTGATTATTCTTCTTCACCCAAGATGTTTTATAATTGTTGAACTGGATAACCTAATATAGTTTTTGTTTTTTGAACTGGATAACCTAATATAGTTTTTGTTTGTTGAACTGGATAAATTAATATAGTTTTTGTTTGTTGAACTGGATAAATTAATATAGTTTTTGTTTGTTGAACTGGATAACTTAATATAGTTTTTGTTTGTTGAATTGGATAACCTAATATAGTTTTTGTTTGTTAAACTGGATAACTTAATATAGTTCTTGTTTGTTGAACTGGATAACCTGATATAGTTTTTGTTTGTTGAACTGGATAACCTGATATAGTTTTTGTTTGTTGAACTGGATAACTTAATATAGTTTTTGTTTTTTGAACTGGATAATTTAATATAGTTTTTGTTTGTTGAACTGGATAAACTAATATAGCTTTTGTTTGTTCAACTGGTTAACCTAATATAGTTTTTGTCTGTTGTACTGGATAATCTAATATAGTTTTTGTTTGTTGAACTGAATAACCTAATATAGTTTTTGTTTGTTGAACTGGAAAACTTAATATAGTTTTTGTTTGTTGAACTGGATAACCTGATATAGTTTTTGTTTGTTGAACTGGATAACTTAATATAGTTCTTGTTTGTTGAACTGGATAACCTAATATAGTTTTTTGTTTGTTGAACTGGATAACCTGATATAGTTTTTGTTTGTTGAACTGGATAACTTAATATAGTTTTTGTTTGTTGAACTGGATAACCTAATATAGTTTTTGTTTGTTGAACTGGATAACCTAATATAGTTCTTGTTTGTTGAACTGGATAACCTAATATAGTTTTTGTTTGTTGAACTGGATAACCTAATATAGTTTTTGTTTGTTGAACTGGATAACCTAATATAATTTTCGTTTTTCCCCCACACACTGCTAGGCCATTACTTATTACGTTTATGTGGTTATTTTCTTGTGTCGGTGCACCCTCTACCATCCCAAAATTATTATATATTTAACTACATATTTTAAGATGTCTCTACCTAATCGTCCCGATACTCATGAGATTATAGGGTTCAAATATGTTTCGATAATTGGCTGATCTCTTATATGGATTTTTAGTGCCTACGAAAGACAAAGGTCGTGGCCGTGTCATCTGTATGTTGTTTTGACTTATATGTTGTTGTTTTTTTAACATTCAATTGCTTCGCAGGTTTGTCGAAGGATATGATGCCCTTTCCTTTTAACCACTTCTAACGCCAAATTTAAGTGTGCAGTTGTCAGCACAACACCAGGCTGTTTACATTTCCCGCTCTCACGCTCTCCTTTAATAGTTGGGTGTAACACGAAGCCATGCCGATTGGGGAAAAAAATCCTCTGCTATATCTAGTTTGTGCTTATTATAATTGAAAACAATATTCATTATAATATTTCATTTAACTATATATGTATATATAGTTAAATACAGACTAGACAGTTTAGTCTATATATATATATATATATATATATATATATATATATATATATATATATATATATATATGTGTGTGTGTGTCTGCTGGAATCACAAATAGCAACAATATTATATGTAACATTTGATTTGGTTAGTAAAAGATATAACTACAGCTATTGGTTTATGGTTATGGTTGTGGATGGCCCCGGTATCACTGCAAACGAATTAAAGTCCATAATTGCTCAACCGCCCGTGCCAGTGGAATCATCCGAATTACTATCTCATCTCCCAAACAAAGAAAGGTAGCTGTAGTCCCCATCATAGCAGTCTCAGCACACGCCAAAAGACAAAAGGCGAAGCCGCACAGAAAGTGAACACAACCAACTATTCCTTGTCAAAATCATATCATCGTTCATCGTAAACACTTGGAATATATAACACGATCAAACCGGATGAAACACACAGCTCACAGTGTGCACAGAGCACTTAACTCAGTAGCTCCTGCAACAAGCAGGACTTGGATATGAGGAAATTGCAAAAAGGAACACTTTTCATACATAGCCTTCAATGGTTCCTGTCGCATATCCACCATATTGACCGGAAGTTCACATCCTCCTGAAAATGATGAAATATTGTTTTTAATGTATAGCGCTGATGATGTTAATACATCTGTTTTGAATCCAATTCCGAACATATAAAACACAGTAAGCAGTCGGATTATCCCCGTCGGACATCAAACAACAGACCGTAAGATCTTCCGCAATGTGAATTTGTGACATAAACCACATATTGTAATTATAAAAGCACATGTCTACCCGGAGGCGAAGGCGCACCTCACAGCACCAGAACTGAAAGTTGTCAGCGACCCACAGCTGATGGCTTGCGCCAGGATCGGTGAACCAGAACCATCCAGACCCTGCTTCACTTCTCCGTGGTACCTCTTTTAACAGACTAACCTGTCTAGTCTGGCCAAGCGAGTAGGGATCGAAGAGACAAGTCAGCCTGGTTCCAAAAAATGTCGCGCTAAAGTCGGATGTGTTGGGCCTAAAGGGGCAAATATCACAATTATACTGCTAGCCACAACACAATGCAGACACGCCCACTTAACGTCCATTTAAGGGCGGATGATTAAATAGTGTACTCTTTTAGTCATCAGGCGAACGCAGCAAGCAAGCAAGCAGCAAGCATGTCTACTCTCAATTTCTCTGTAGCTCTCTTGAATCTAGACAACATCCTTCCTGACTAACATGAAACTCCGAGTGTCATCCGGTGTTGGAAAGTAATGAATAGAGATCCATCATTTCGCAAACAATTCCAGCAACGACCATTAAACAACACTCACTGTGTTGCCGTAAACCGCAGATCAACTCTAGACGGTGGAAGATCGCATTCACAACACTTGACTTGTCAAAAAGGAATATTGCCGTGTGTACGACTCCGCCTCATCGGCGCAGATTTGTTAAGTAGAACATCATTTTGACTTTAACGCAGAAAATTGCATAGGATAGAAGAAATTCATCAGTCCCCAAAGGCAATTTCCGCAGCGATCGAGAGAACATGAACTGCGTTTCACCATCTTGGAAACGGAAGTCTCCAAATTTATATTTACTGTAATTGAGAACGCAGGCAGTATTAGCTATAATATTTGATTTGTTTTCCACTTAAAACACTGTTGTGGGGAATTGCAAGCTCTTATTTACGATTTCGGTGTATGTTTCAAAATGTAGTCCCGGTATCGATTTTGTTCATATCATTGTTAAATCTTCTTGCAACCAGCACACATCTGTTACCACGTGCCAGTCTGCTGACGTCCGAACACGTTTTCAAGGAACTAATTATGAAATTCTTGCTAACAACAGCTGTTCTTGTCGGGCTGAGTTAGCCCCTGAGTTTCACCTTTTTTCAATAATTATCTCCCCCTCTCCTATTTTATTCCGGTGGGGTGGGACAGCTTTGTGAATGCTAAGCCGATAACACTAGAGGCAAAACGGGCATTATCTACACAATCTCAATCCAGCGTTGTCCTACTAATTCCAGACCTGGACTCTAGAGGAATAACAAAAATAACCACTGACGAGGTGAAATGTGTTAGATGAATGACAGGAAACAGCCAGAGAGGTAAGATCAATAACGAAGAACTGAGATAAAAAAAAAAAAAAAGCTAGAAATAATTCTCGCCATGGAATTAAAACAACAAAAAAAAAAGCAAATAAAATTATTTTGTCACGTGATAAGACAGAAAAACCAAAACACAATGAGCCTTTAATAAACATTGAGAGAACACCAGACTTAAGGGCCGGCCACAAAAAAAGATGGATTGATGGAAACATAACAGCATCAGAGACCAACAGAAGAGCAAATGGACGGACATTACATCTTCATATGACGTTGCAAGACATGATGACGGAGAGAAGAAGCGGGAGAAAAAGTCGACAGCAATTAAAGATTTGAATCAGAGTTAAAAGAAAACAAAGCAACCGAAATATAATAGTGCAAAGGTCGGGAACTCTGAACTTTGAACTTATCTGTGAGGATGGAAATAATTTATGATATTAAGTCCAGAGATACAGACTGTGGTTTTGCTGAAAGAGGTGAGCGACCTCTTATATGTCGCTGGGTGTTACCGTCCAATTTACTAGACGGTGTCTGTTGGCCCCAGTTGCGTAGAGTGAGTTTCCAGCGCTGGTAAGTAAAAAAGTAAAGTACCCCCGTCACGCCAAGTGGCGTATAGGGAAATATGGTGTTAGTGACCCTATATTTTACAGACCTTCAGCACATGATTTTTGGGGTAATGTGGTCGGTATTACGCCCGTGCTGCTTTTACTTCCCAGAAAAAATCCGGTACCCAATTAAGGCTGGGTGAACCCGGAGCCGTCGGTTGGGATCGAACCCTACCCCTTGTCCGTAGTAGTCCAGTTCACTAACCACTGAGCTATCGCGGCTCCTACTAATTTTTAGGGAATTAGTAAAACCAGGTGTCCTCGCCAGGGTACGAACCCCGGCTGTTGCCGTGGTAAGCCAACCGCCTATCGATTGCGCTAACCGGACACCCTTCCAGCGCTGGTAGCCAGCAAATAATGCGCCCTGTAACCTACTATTTTTAGTTGTTATTGTTACTTTCTATTATTTCTTTTGAAAGTGTTCGCCCCTATTTTTTTTAACTGTGCGCCCCTCAACCCCCCCACTCCAACCCTCACCATACATGTTACGCCTCTGATTGGTCCATGTTGATTTCTGCCAGGTTCATATAATCGTTTCACAAACTGAGCCATCTGGTGTATCTCTTCATGAGAAAGGCTGTATGTTTATGTGTTGTGTTGAACCATAGGTAGTAGGAAGGTGTTGTATTAAACTTTATCGTACTCGACAACAACATCTGAACTCAAATGGACTACTACGCATATTTAATATTGTTTACCTCTTTCATATCTTTTGAATCATCATCATCATAGTTCGGCGTAGGTGATTATGTCCCTCCACAATCTTCTATCTACAGTGCATCGTATCAGTTCTGTTGTTGACTGTTTTCCATGCCATGACACCAAGCTATCCAGTATTTTCTCTCTTTATCGTCCGCGATCTCTCTTTCCTTTTATTTTGCCAGTTGTAACCAAGTATTCCAACTTTCCTCTTCTCATGCTGTGCCCGAAAAATGTTGATTGCTTCTTTCTGATGTTTTTAAGAGCTCCCTTTTAGTGTTGGCCTCTTTGAGACTCACACCGCGATGGCAGGCAGAGGATCTCATGTATAGAGACAATGGCTGCGATCTCCGACTAGTACAGTCACTGCCAAGAAGGAAAGGAATGGCAAACTACCTTCTTAAATTGCCTGGAATAATCATGACAAATCACTACCTTCTTTTGAGTCAAGTACCTATTTTTCCAGTGGTTGGCAGCTAAGTTGCTTGACAATCTCAAAGGTCAAAGATGGTTACAAATGTTCAGAATAATAGACGAATACTCTGCTTTATGATGGTTTCTTAACATTCCTTTCACTCTTCTATATATTGGTTTCTTAATATTCCTTTCATTCTTCTATATATTGGTTTCTTAACATTCCTTTCATTCTTCTATATATTGGTTTCTTAACATTCCTTTCATTCTTCTATATATTGGTTTCTTAACATTCCTTTCACTCTTCTATATATTGGTTTCTTAACATTCCTTTCACTCTTCTATATATTGGTTTCTTAACATTCCTTTCACTCTTCTATATATTGGTTTCTTAACATTCCTTTCACTCTTCAATATATTGGTTTCTTAACATTCCTTTCATTCTTCTATTTCTTTCGCCCGTTTGGCTGTTACCTCTCCTTTTGTATTTGTGTGTATACGTATATGCGTAGTTGGTTAGTTATTGATCTGGCAGTTTATGAGCCCAAGTGCTGACTCTGTGCCGTATAATAGCGTGTTCGCATTTTTACCGTGCTGGTGGTATCTGGATTTTATTCTTTCCAAGACTTTGGTCCAGTTACATGATTTTCAGATCAAAATAAAACTTGAGTTAGCGACTATATTGTGCTGAAGGATATTGTAACCAAGGCAGAGTTCACCGATCACGTTCCCTGGAACCAGTTGCTTGGTGGTTACACATTACGTCTGTATAATTTCAGGTAAAAGAAAGTAAAGTGCCCCTATCACACCAAGTGGCGTATAGTGAATATGGTGTTAGTGACTATACATTTTACAGACCCTTGGTACAGCAGGATTTGGCTTGGTACAGCAGGATTTGGCTTGGCACAGCAGGATTTGGCTTGGTACAGCAGGATTTGGCTTGGTACAGCAGGATTTGGCTTGGCACAGCAGGATTTGGCTTGGTACAGCAGGATTTGGCTTGGTACAGCAGGATTGGCTTGGTACAGCAGGATTTGGCTTGGTACAGCAGGATTTGGCCGAAAGGTTGGAAACGAATGATATTTATCCAGATTCCAGAAACACATCATACAAGAATAGGGAACAGTCAAATAATTGCAATGCTGCGGTAAAGCTGGTAGCAAAAAGCCAGTGGTGGGGAGTGTTAGACATTTCAAGGTATGGTGACAGCGAAAAACATATTTTTAATATGTGAAGTATACGTGGAAAATACATAACATAGAACATAATATGTTTACATGCTTTGTTGGATACTCAAAAGTATTTTACAACATAGAACATCAGATGTTGTGGCAGAAAATAGTGATATATATGGTTTTTAAAAATACAATTTTCTAATAATTTTATTAGTTCTTATTATATATATATATATATGTAGAGGCACCACATAAATAACAGAAAAAACAGAATAGCTCAGGCAAAAACATAATTTCAGAAAATTAAAAATATCTAGTGCAACAAGTCTATGTCAATAGAAGTAAGAAAGACAGTTCATCGGTACTATATAGTGTCATGTATGTCCTATGAAAGGGAATCATGGACATTAGACTAACAAATGAAAAGACGATTAGAGGCCACAGAGATGGGATTTCTCAGAAGAATGTTGAAAGTTCCCTGGACAGCTAAAAAGACCGACGAGGACATTCTCAAATAGGCCAACACAAAAAGGGAGCTCCTAAAAAAATGTCAGAAAGAAATAATCAATATTTTTCAGGCACATCATGAGTAGAAGACAGTTGGAATATTTGATTACAACTGGCAAGATACGGGAAAAGTGTGTTCGCGGACGACAAAGAGAAAATATTCTAGATAGCTTCGTGTCAAGGCATGGAAAACAGTCAACAACAGATTTAGTACTATGCGCTGTGGATAGAGAATTGTGGAAAGAAATGAACGTGAACGTCAATGGAAACGGCACATAATGATGATATATATATATATATATATATATGGGGTATCCGCAATAGCTGTAACATCTACATCGTCTGGTTACGTGAACTTAGCAACTTTGCAGAACGTTACATTCATCACATCCCATCTGAAGGAATCTGTTGTCTCCCGCTTGTTCTGTTGTCAAGTTCCAGTACTCTGTTATGTCATGAAAGCACTTTCTGCTTGATCTTCCTGTCTAGTTTTCCTGTAACCACGCCTTCCATTATTCTTTCAAACTAATAGCGTCCTTTGACGTGGTCATGGTTGTGGTTATGGAAAGCCCTGGTATCACTGCAAACGAATTAAAGTCCATAATTACTAAACCGCCGTGCCAGTTGAATCATCCGAATTAATATCTCATCTCCCAACAAAGAAAGGTAGCTGCAGCCCCATTTATAGCAGTCTCAGCACACGCCAAAAACAAGACGAAACTGCACAGAAATTGAACACAGCCAACTATTCCCCGTCATAAGATATCATCATTCACCATAAGCAATCGGAATATCGAAACACAATCCGGATAAACACACAGCTCATGGTGTGCACAGAGCACTAAACTCAGTAGCTCCGGCAGCAACCCGGACACGTAATGTGAGGAAACTGCAACAAGGAACACTTTTCAGAGTGAGTTTTCTTGCCGTCTATCTGCCATATTGACCGGTATTCCCTGCCGATGAATGACGTGGCTATTTATAAGCTTGTTCTTTTCAATGTTTGTATCTAATTTAATATGCATTCTTTGCTCTTTTCCATTATCTAAGGTATCCTCAGGATTTTTCTATAACATTTTGTTATGAATGAACGAATTTTCTTCATTGTTGTTTGCGAGATTGTCCATGGTTATAAGCTATATAACAGGGCTTACTTATTTACTTAGAGAAACTTTGAAAAATAACACGCCAGGTTGTGTATCGTTCATTTGTAAAATTGCAACCATCTGCTTGAACTAACAAGAATACGTGTCGAGATTTACAAGAAGAAAAGAAAGCTTTGGTTATACATCGGCTCATATATTCAGAATGAATGAAGAAAGACTTCCCTGTTAGCCATTCATTGGAAACCATCTGGTAAAAGAAAAACGAGGAAGACCAAGAGAATCGCTACACAGAACAATTACCAGGGAAGCTGCAGCCATAGGGTTACGAAATAATCAAGACCTGCAAGAATTAGCAGCGTATCGCTATTTCGGAAGAGCTAATACGTCCGCTCCGTGTGTCTCTTCGGCCAGAGAGGACAAGGTATGGAAATAAATGACACATCCGTTAAGATAGTTTCCGTTGTGATGGTGACACCATTCAAATTTTGGATGGATGTCATTTATACTTTTCTTATGGATCATCTTTATATGAGAGCTATTACATCGACTATAAATAAATCTCCCAGTAGAGCGTCTCTCAATAATCAAGAGCAGAAATAGATATAAGGTGTAACAAAACATGCCAAGTTATAGTTAAAAAAGGAAAGTACCCCCGTCACGCCAAGAAATGGTGTTAGTGACCATACATTTTACATATAAACTTACATATACTTCGGCATATGATTTTTGGCGTAATGTGGTCGGTATTACGCCCATGCCGCTTTACTTTCCAGAAATGCCAGGTTATAGGCCAAGTTTCAAAACTATTGAAAACGGAAGCAAAAAGGCAATATACAAATTGTTTTTCTACCAACTCTGTGCTACCAGTGTCAGATGTGGACGCTAGACTCTAGAACAATTAGAAAAACAAGAACAACCGAAATGAAATGTGTCAGAAGAATGACAGGAAACTGCTTAAGGGACAGAGTAAGAAACATTGACCTGAAGAAGAAACCTGAAATTGAACCAGCCATCGAATACATAAAGAAACAACAGATAAAATGGTTCGGTCACATGACAAGACAAAAAGAACTAACAATGACTCAAAGAGGCATAAACAAACGGTATGAAAGCGCCAGAGTAAGAGGAAGACCGAGAAAGAGATGGGTAAAGGGAATACTAGAGTCACTAGGAGGGATAACACCAGAAGAGCAAAGAATCGCAGATTGCATCTCCCCTCGACGCTAACGGCAATGGAGGAGGGATAGAAGAAGAAGAAGAAGAAGAAAGAAGTAAGAGCGTCCATTATGTCATGTGAATGCTAATTGGATTCTCATAATCGCGAAAGGGTGTTTATCTTTGTGAATTATATTATACATTCTGTTTTCTTTAATATATAATTCCATTGGATGTCGAGAAATGGCTTGTGATTATGAAGGCAGATACATCTGCGTAATTGGGCAATAAGCGTATTCATTTTATGGTAATGATACAGAACAAAAATAGGGGGGGGGGTGGGTGTAATATGCAAATGTCGTTGTGAATGGGGATGGGGATTGTATCGGATCGTTTGTGGAGATGATGATTGTATGGAATTGTTTGTGGAGATGAAGATTGTATGGCATTGTTTGTGGAGATGAAGATTGTATGGAATTGTTTGTGGAGATGGTGATTGTATGGATCGTTTGTGGAGATGAAGATTGTATGGAATTGTTTGTGAAGATTGCATGGAATTGTTTGTGGAGATGATGATTGTATGGAATTGTTTGTGGAGATGAAAATTGTATGGAATTGTTTGTGGAATTGATGATTGTATGTGGAGATGATGATTGTATGGAATTGTATGTGGAGATGAAGATATTATGGAATTGTATGTGGAGATGAAAATAGTATGGAATTGTTTGTTGAGATAAAGATTGTATGGGATTGTTTGTGGAGATAAAGATTGTTTCGGATTGCTTGTGGAGATGAGGATTGTATGGAATTATATGTCGAGATGAGGATTGTATGGAATTGTATGTGGAGATGATGATTGTATGGAATTGTTTGTGGAGATAAAGATATTATGGAATTGTTTGTGGAGACGAAGATATTATGGGATTGTTTGTGGAGACGAAGATATTATGGGATTGTTTGTGGAGACGAAGATATTATGGGATTGTTTGTGGAGATAAAGATTGTATGGGATTGTTTGTGGAGATAAAGATTGTATGGAATTGTATGGAATTGTATGTGGAGATGAGGATTGTATGGAATTGTATGTGGAGATGAAGATATTATGGAATTGTTTGTGGAGATAAAGATTGTATGGGATTGTTTGTGGAGATAAAGATTGTATGGGATTGTTTGTGGAGATAAAGATTGTATTGAATTGTATGGAATTGTATGTGGAGATGATGATTGTATGGAATTGTTTGTGGAGATGAAGATATTATGGAATTGTTTGTGGAGATAAAGATTATATGGGATTGTTTGTGGAGATAAAGATTGTATGGGATTGTTTGTGGAGATAAAGATTGTATGGAATTGTATGTGGAGATGAGGATTGTATGGAATTGTATGTGGAGATGAAGATATTATGGAATTGTTTGTGGAGATAAAGATTGTATGGGATTGTTTGTGGAGATAAAGATTGTATGGAATTGTATGACATTGTATGTGGAGATGAGGATTGTATGGAATTGTTTGTGGAGATAAAGATTGTATGGGATTGTTTGTGGAGATGAAGATATTATGGAATTGTTTGTGGAGATAAAGATTGTATGGGATTGTTTGTGGAGATAAAGATTGTATGGAATTGTATGTGGAGATGAGGATTGTATGGCATTGTATGTGGAGATGAGGATTGTATGGAATTGTATGTGGAGATAAAGATTGTATGGGATTGTTTGTGGAGATGAAGATATTATGGAATTGTATGTGGAGATGAAGATATTATGGAATTGTTTGTGGAGATAAAGATTGTATGGGATTGTTTGTGGAGATAAAGATTGTATGGAATTGTATGGAATTGTATGTGGAGATGAGGATTGTATGGAATTGTTTGTGGAGATAAAGATTGTATGGGATTGTTTGTGGAGATGAAGATATTATGGAATTGTTTGTGGAGATAAAGATTGTATGGGATTGTTTGTGGAGATAAAGATTGTATGGAATTGTATGTGGAGATGACGATTGTATGGAATTGTATGTGGAGATGAAGATATTATGGAATTGTTTGTGGAGATAAAGATTGTATGGGATTGTTTGTGGAGATAAAGATTGTATGGAATTGTATGTGGAGATGAAGATATTATGGAATTGTTTGTGGAGATGAGGATTGTATGGGATTGTTTGTGGAGATAAAGATTTTATGGGATTGTTTGTGGAGATGAGGATTGTATGGAATTGTTTGTGGAGGTGACGATTGTATGGGAATTGTTTGTGGGGTCGGTAGTCGCTAAACGTTAATGAAATATTCCGATGAAGGGATCCGAGCACTTCTAAATTTGTCTGATGTGCAGCAAAGACAATCTGTCAACTAGCAATTAACACACACAATACGTAGTTATTTATAGATATAATCATGCTTATTAGTATATATTTAAATATATACAACGTTGATTGTAAAGACATGATCACAGGTACAGCTTATAGGTAAGCTGTTGGTACTATATGGGTGTGTGTGAGAGAGAGAAACAGATTACATATCTTGTTATATCAATAACTATTTACAACATAAGAATATACCGGTTAATATCGTTGATGCATGAAATGTTATAAGAAAATACATGTTATTGCTCTTTATGATTAATTCTGGATGTGTTATAACCATTGCATTTGTCTGCCGTTGAGTAGATTTATTTTTAAGTCCTGTAGTTTTTTTTTATGCTGTTTTAACTTGTCTGGTTTTGTGCCTGTTCTTTTTATTTTGTTTTAGTTTTACTACTTCTTGTACTGCTGCTTGTATTGAATCGTGTACAATACTACAAGTATACAAAGAACTAAAATAAGAATTTCCATCTGTCATTCAGACAGATGGAAGCAGAGATGTAGATGATGGGGAAGACATGAAATAATCTTAAAAGAATGGCAAAAGACAGAACGACTTGGAAAGTGTTTGTTGAAGACCTATGCTCCACTGGAGCTAAAAAGGTAATAGAAGAAGAAGAAAGTAGAATTTAAGAGCTGCATGTACAGTGTGTTTACAAAAACATTCTTTTATATTGTCCTGTTTCTGCTGCTTATTGTCAGAGTTTATTTTTAAAAATGGAAATGCTGCGGTTTCCTGGGCTGGTTTTTTGTTTTTGTTTTAATTGTTTACTATTCTCCTTTCTCGCCTGAAGCCGCTGGCCAAGAAAATGTTGGTAGCATGCCAGCCTAGGTAACGTCATGCAAGGCTGTAATAATATCCAACCATTTAGATTTATTTGTGAGTGCATGACAAATCAGCATTCAGCGTTTACTTGTTATTGTGCTCTTATTTTACTGATGCACGTTCAACATTTATTTTATCCTGGTTCAACAGTTATTTGATTCTGATTTTGATTTGTTGAAAAGGTTGTACCAGTCATCGTCTAATATCATTTTTCAAGTCCTGTGAAAGGGTACACAGTCTGATTCCTTCCTTGTATATTGTTCTTCACAAATAAAATGACGATCAGTGAATCACCGAGTCCGCAATAACACTACCGACCGTGGTTCTCCACTCATTAGTTAACTTTTATTTGAGTCTGTTTTTTTCTTATTGTCCTTCTGGAAAATTTTTTAAGAAATCACTTTGTTTGTCCTCTTCTTCCACTTCTTATTTACCATTAATCGATGGTTTAAAAATAGGAACGTGGTCAAAACTGATTAAGAGTTACCCAGTGTTTTTTTGTTCTTTTCAGAGTGCGCCAAACTGAACAGAGAATGAAGACATATAATAATAAATGATTATTTTTATGAATGCCGAATGAAGACATATAATAATAAATGAATATTTTTATGAACGGAGAATGAAGACATATAAAAATAAATGAATATTTTTTATGAATGCCGAATGAAGACATATAATAATAAATGAATATTGTTATGAACGGAGAATGAAGACACAATAATAAATGAATATTTTTATGAGCGGAGAATGAAGACATATAATACATGCATATTTTTTATGAACGGAGAATGAAGGCATATACTAATAAATGAATATTTTAATGACATCCGGTGTCATGGCGGCTGCGCGTAGTCGTTTTTTTTTTTTTATAATTCAGCAATTGCTGATATATTTAAATAATTTACTCGACAGTCTAGTTGTGAAATTATATGTTGCTATTCCCCGTTTGGTGTATGTTTTACTTCTGACGTGTGGATGAACTGTGATTACCGATATTTAAGTGGAATATGATTTATTCTTCTTTGTGTCGTGTGTTCGCGGTTCGATAGGCAAGCACATGGATTCGACAAAAATGTTGCCGGCAAACCGGGTATGTTCAACCCATATGTGGAACCCATGTGTGAAAAGTCTGTGACGGTGGATGGGGCGGATGAATCAGAAATGATCAACGGCCCAGAAAGTGAAAACAGCAAAGTGTGTGGTACACATGAGGCATATTCAGAACACGAAAGGCGAATATGGCAGACTACCGTGAAAGAGATTGGAGCCTCATCACGTTCTAGTCCAGAGGAAGCCATGGAGGAATTCGAACTTATGTCGGAGGAAAGATCTTAAAATAAGTACTTGGAATGTTAGGACTCTATATCAAGAAGGGAAATTGGAAACTCTGATTCAAGAAGCTGAACGAATAAATATAGATATTGTAGGCATATCAGAGACAAGATGGAAAGAATGTGGGTACATAGATGACGAAAAATATACATTTATATACTCAGGAAACACAACAGAACATCAAATGGGGGTAGGAATACTGATAAAAAGAGAGCTACAAAAATATATAAGTACCCACTGGACATACAGTGATAGGATTATACTACTCAAGTTTAAAGCAAAATCATTCAACATAGCAATAATACAGACATATGCACCTACTCAAGACTACACAGATGAACAAATAGAGGCATACTATGAAGACCTAAATAAAGTTATGAAGCAAGTGAAATCTTCAGACATCTTGATTGTAATGGGTGACATGAACGCTAAAGTAGGAAAAGGTAGATATAAGACCATTATAGGAAATTATGGTTTAGGAAAAAGAAATGACAGACGAGAAAGATAAATACAATTCTGTGAAGAAAACAGGCTGATAATATGTAACACCTACTTTGAGCAAGAGAAAAGGAAACTATACACATGGAAAAGCCCTGGAGATAAGAAGAGGAATCAAATAGATTACATAATGATAAAAAAAAGGTTCCGTGACAGCGTAAAGAAAGCCAAACCTACCCAGGAGCAGATATTAATTCAGATCACAATCCTGTAATGATTAAAATGAAAATCAAACTAAAGAGAAACAAATAAAAGTCTAATTCATCACAAATCCACTAGATATAACAGCTTTAAATCAAAATGATATTAAAGATACCTATACAATACAAGTAAAGTATACATACCAGAAGCTAGGAAAAAGGAATTGAACAATACATAAGAGAAATGCTTGATGAAAAAGTAACAACCAAATTGCAATGCATAAAGAAAAGCATACAAGAAACCTGCGACACCTTACCCAAAAGAGAAAAGAACAAAAAACAAAAATGGATAACTAACACCATCTTAGAAAAAATGGAAGAAAGGAGAGAAGCGAAGAACACTGCCCAATACAATAAAATAGGTAATGAGATACGCAAAATCTGCAAAAAGGCAAAAGAAGACTGGCTCAGCCAAAAATGTATAGAAATAGAAACTATGGAAAGCAAACAAGACTTAAGAGGAACGCACACAGAAATAAGAAAATGACTAATAAAAATATAAAGCCACAGAAGGTAGATGCATTGCAGACAAAAAATGAAAAATGCTAACAAACAATAAGGATATTATAGATAGATGGCAGGAATATATAACAGAACTATTTCAGAATCAAAGAGACAAGAAACCAGTTATAAAATGTACATCAGGCTATAAAATCTTAAAATCTGAGGTGGAAAAAGCTATAAAAACAATGAAAAAGGGAAAGCAGCAGGACCTACCAGCATACAGATAGAGATGATACAGACACTAGAAGATTTTGGCATTGAAGTGATTACAGACATATGCAACTACATATACCACACAGGATACATACCAAATGAACTAAAAACATCAATTTTCATTGCATTGCCTAAAAAGAATGGTGCAGTTGAATGCAGTGACTTAAGAGCAATAAGCCTAATGAGCATGATTTACAAAAACCTTGCTAAAAGTTATACAAGGAAGGATTTAGAATAAAATCAATACTGAATTAGATGAGCAGCAATTTGGATTTAGGAAAAATAGCGGGACGAAAGTACCCATATTCTGCATGCGAACATTAATCGAAAAGTACACAGAAGTAAACAAAACAATATATGCCTGCTTCATAGACTACACCAAAGCTTTTGATAGAGTACACCACAAACAACTTATAGAATGCCTAAAAGAGATGCATCTAGATGACATGGACATACGACTATAGCTTGTTTCATAACTCGTGCCCAACTTTTAAAATCGATAGCTTTTTAACCGTTTGTTGTAAGTTGTTCAAAATTTGCATGTAAAGTTATAATGATTAGAACCCAACAGGGAATTAATTTCATTTAAAAAAAAACATTTGGTTATTATTGTTGCTTATTTGATTTATATAAATTTATAACGACCCATTGATGTAGTCAAAACTTAATGTTTACAGTATTTTAAGTTAAAAATAGCGAGTAAAAATCCATACACGGTAAAATTGACGTGTTTGCACGCTTTCGCCGTGGTTTTTTTGACACAATTAGACACTTGAGAAATTGTGTGTTCCATTTCATTCATAGGTGTAGACGTGGAACGATAACATTTATCATGAGTCTTAAAATGAAATTCTGCAGTTTACAAAACATCGCAATAAAAATGTATGACTATTTTTGCAAAGAGGCTAAACGAGGAAGATTATTTCATTCTTTAGAAAACCCTGGAATAGGACAAGACATATTTTGGATTTATCTAAACGGTCATTTAATCGCTGGATTCAAGCACGTGACCGTCAATGTTCAAAATATACAAAATCACAAGGAAGAGCAAAAATGTTGGATAATTTCGACAGTGAACTTATTAGAAGTGAAATTCGCAAAATGTTGGGTATGAATGAAACTGTTACAATAAGAAAATTAAAATTTCGCTGAAAAAGAACAACAGTATTGAAATATCAAAGTCTACATTATGGAGGAATGTGAGAGCTGCAGGCTTTACATTCAGAAAGTATTCCAATGGACGAAACATCATCTGTGAGAAGCCACATATAGTAGTCATGAGAAGCAAGTACTTACGTGAAGTAAAAGAGGTGCGCAAGCAAGGTTATGATATTGTGTACTTGGATGAAACATGGATCAATGCTCACCACACTAACCAAAGGGAATGGCAGTCATCAGATGGAAAGATTAAGAAATTAATACCTAGCAGCAAAGGACAGCGCTTGATAATTGCTCATGCAGGTAGTCGACAACATGGACTAATACAGAATGCAGAGCTCATTTTTCTTTCAAAATCCATAGACAATCGGGATTATCACTCTGAGATGAATGGTCACATATTTAGACATTGGATTGAAAATTCTGTTCTCCATCACTAGATCGACCATCTTGCCTAATAATGGACAATGCAGCGTACCACAACATTGTTGCACTTGAAGATAAAGTCCCGACGTCATCCAGTACAAAAGATGCTATTAAGATATGCTCACAAAGGAGCACATACAATTTAATAACATGTACTTAAAACCTGAATTACTATCTCTAGTAAAGCAAAAACAAAGGACAACGATTTTTAAAATAGATAAAATTATCCAAGAGCACGGTCATATAAGTTTGAGGCTGCCACCTTACCATGCTCATTTAAATCCAATAGAACTAATCTGGGCAAAATTAAAAGGACAAGTGGCAGATGAAAATACAACATTCAAAATATGCGATGTAAAGACTCTTGCTAATCTCGCTTTATTAAATATAGACAAAGATTATTGGGCTTAATGTGAAGACCACGTCTTAAAACAGGAAGAGGAGTATTGGAAAAATGATGATTTGTGGAATGTTCAACCCCAAACAGTTATTAATCTTTTAGACTCGTCTGATTCAGAATGAAAGTATATAGCCCCCACAATGTTGGCCTCTATATTACCTTAAATTATTTCAACAAACGGTCCTTTTCAGGACCACACAACTATGAAAATTGGACATACAGGTATACCTTGATATTATCGTCCGTTCTCGAACTGAGAAGACAATAATTCTCCTGGTATTTCCCCATTACGGCCACGCCTTTACCTAGTGAAAATTAATCATAGACCAGCAACTACGGTAATTTCTATTATTTAGGGTTCACAATTTACAATTTTGACAAACATCAAAGAAATTCGCCGCTTTAAGAAACTGCAGCTGCAAGATATTTGTTAAATATACATTTAAAGGGTCTTTTGCATTCTAATAACATTTGGTAAATTTCAATAGTTTTTAACAAACGGTTACTGAGCAATAGCGTTTTGAAGTTGGGCAAGTGATTTGAAACGAGCTATAATATGTTATCTATACTGGGAGCAAAACAGCAATAATAAAATATAACAAAGAGAACTCTACACCCATTGATATAAAAAGAGGAGTAAGACAGGGATGCATCCTATCACCAAGCTTGTTCAATCTATACACTGAGCAAATTTTTAAAAACATCATAGAGATGCCAGCCTAAAAATTAATGGAAAGATAATCAATAACCTAAGATATGCTGACGATACTGTACTGCAAGCAGAAATCCTAAAGATCTACAATAATTACTTAATGAAATAAACATGACAAGCAAAAAATATGGACTAGATATGAATATCAAAAAGACTAAAACTATGATCATAAACAAAGAAGATACTCAAAACCACAAGTGGATATCAAAATAGAAGGAATAGACCTTGAGACTGTTCAGAACTACAAATACCTTGGACATACTATAACCAATGATGGAAAATGTACAACTGAAATAAACAAAAGAATAGGTATGGCAAAAAGTATTTTTAATGTCATGAAGAACATACTAACATCAAAACAAATAACACCAGGGCTAAAACTAAGAACAGCAAAATGTTACATCTTCTCAATATTCCTATATGGTGCAGAAACATGGACATTAGACAAGAAAACAGAACAGAGAATTGAAGCCTTTGAAATGTGGATATATAGAAGAATAGGTAAAACAATCGATGAAGTCTTAAAACAACTAAAAATGAAAAGAGAACTACTAAACACAATTCAAACAAGACAAATGCGATTTTTGGGCCATGTTAAAAGACACAACAGCCTACTAAAGGTAATCTTGGAGGGGAACATACAAGGTAAAAGAGGCAGAGGCAGACCAAGACTAACATGGACGAGTAACATCAAAAATGGAACAATCAGCCTATGACAACCTGCACCATCAAAGCAAGAGACAGAGCAGAATGGTGCACCATGGTAGCCAACCTTCGTTGCAGAGAAGGCACTCGATGATGATGATTTTATGAACGGAGAATGAAGACAAATAATAATAAATTAATATTTTATGAACGGAGAATGAAGACATATAATAATAAATGAATATTTTTATGAACGGAGAATGAAGACATATAATAATAAATGAATATTTTTATGAATTAAAAACTTTTCGAAGCGACTGATCAACGGAATCATGTTCCTTTAAACATACCTCCTTCCGTGAAATGATTTGTTGAACAGAGAATGCAAAACACACTGACTGTTGAAACGGAAATACAAACCATGAATTCTTTACAGTAACTCTTCTGAGAGTGATGTAGTCATGTACATGGATGGATGTGTTGCATGGTGGTGATTAGTAGACTTTCACAGGTCAGGTCAGGGGGAAAGTTGTCAAAGAAGACAGTGTGGTGCGCTTGCCTTGATGATTACAAGTAGTTCGACGATGGAGGTCATCGCAGTTTGAGAACCATTCATTGTAATTATCTTCATGAAAACGGGAGGATGGGGGGACCAAGATACCGACAAAAAAACATGAACTGAAGACAGTGAATGACTCATTGGAATTATGATCAGTGAACTCGAATTGATCAAGATCCTCACTTCTTTGGGATTCCCTTGGACGGAGACTAATTAGTCTGACCTAGTCGACGAGGAAAGCAACATGATACCCTTAGATTCCATGTTGATGTCGGAATGTTGGGTTGCATGTAGTAGATTTCATAGCTGGATGTAAACATCAAAACAACGTATTTACTACCATTTTATGTCTCATTTAAGGGTAGTCTGTGAAGAGGTGTAGGCATCTGGTCATCATTATTATCAGGTTGCATGTTGTTTGCAAAACGTTGCATTCACCACATCCGGTCTTTAAAAAAAATCTCTGTCTTTAGCCAGAACTCCCACAGAACGTTGCAATCACCACAACTCGTCTGAAAGAATCTCTGTCTTTAGTCAGACCTCTCACAGAACGTTGCATTCACCACATCCCTCTGAAAGAATTTCTGAATGTAGCGAGATCTCCCAGTTTCTGTTGTCATATTCAAGGTCTCCTTTATTTCTTGAAACCACCTTCTTCTTGGACTGCCCCTGATGCGTCGCCCATGAATCAAAACTTCCATTATTGTTCTTTCCAGACCGATGTGTCTTTTTACCTTTTCCTCCATAGTATTTTATTGACATCAGGTGCGGAGAAAACATGATAGTGATTACCTTAAGGAAGTTTTAAGTTCATTTCCTTTATTGAGTCCATCACCTTCCACTCTCTAACGCTGCAACTACAGACCAATGATTCTAGTGCAGAGTCAGTATCACCTAGTTTGGAGTCAATATTTTAGAACTTGTAACACAGGTTGATCAACTTAAAACCGGTACACGGAACACAAGCATTCACGAAGCAAATTGAAGCTGAATATGACTGCTTTATATGACTCCTTGTAGTAAAAGCTGATTATCCGGTTTTATGAAATATTTGTTTTCTCTTCTTCGCCGCGTGTATGGCTCTTTCTGTGGGTATGACTGTTTTCTGTGGATCCCTTTTTTTTATGGAATTGGTGGCGTTCTCATCTCCTTCCCGTGTGAATGGTCGTTGGTTAAAGGAAAAAAAAAGGGGGGGGGTGTTTCTTATCTCTCTTCCCCCCCCCCCAAGATAATGGATTGTTTTGTTTTCTCACATCCTCGTCTTGCTAGTTAGTTGCTGTTGCCAGTGGTTGGAAAATGTTTTCATGTAGTCGATATCTTCTCATTTTCACTCCTAACTGACCGGCTTTAGTTACTCGCCCTGTACAAATAGTGGATTAAAGAGAACACGGAATTCAAAGTAAAAAAAAAAATTAAGAGTGGGAGAGAGAACTAAACTTGAATGAGGAGAACAGAAACGCGTTGAAGAGTGATCTTTTAGGCTTTGACTCCACGGGAACTGGTCGGTTATATGATTTGCCGAGAAAGCGGAAACGAACTCCTCTTCTTTCTTTTTTCTTTTTCTCTTTTCTTGTTTCATTTCCCCCCCCCCCCCTTCTGCTGTTTCCTTTCCATCCTCGTTTGTTATTTTCTTTTCGTTCTTATCTGTTATCGACATCATCATCGTTATAACATTATTTTTTCTTCTACGTTTTTTCCTTATACCTCTATCTTCTCCGTCTCAGTTTTCTTCGTCGCTCCCTCTTCCCTTTGCTCATTTGTTTCGTTTTCATCATTCACTTTATTTTGAAAAAATAAAAATTACAACGAATTGTAATGCACTGTATTTCGCACCTTGCTATTCAATGAGTCTTGTCTTCTGCACGCATTTTTAGGGGACTATATATATATATATATATATATATATATATATATATATATATATATAATGGGAGCCGCGATAGCTCAGTGGTTAGTGGACTACAAAGGACAAGAGGTAGGGTTCAATCCTGATGACCGCTTCCGGGTTCACCCAGTCTTAGATGGGTATCGGGTTTTTTCTTGGAAGTAAAGCAGCACGGGCGTAATACCGACCACATTACCCAAAAAAATCATGGTCGCTAAAAACATGTTCCCTATACGCCACTTGGCGTGACGGGGCACTCTACTTTACTTACTATATATATATGGACTATGACGCCTTGACAGACGGTTTGTAACAAGCAATCATGATAAGTCAGTCAGTAATTGGTAAAGAATATGAGTATCTTAAGCCTGATGTTGCTTTGCAGAAATGTTTCTCTCGTGGCTGAATCTGTCAATATTAAATAGACAGATCCAACCACAGAAATGAACAAGATGCATTCGTGGTGCCTGACACCGTATCCCTTCCACTGCCTCTTTTGTATTCTGGATTTAATATCAGCATGGAAGTTGCTATGCCATTTTTTTATTTCAGTTCTCCACATGCTACGTCTGCAAAATATTTGCCCAGTTTCTTTCATTGAAAGGGGGACTAAATGTTCACGATTGTTTACAGTTTACTTCCCCTGACATAATTAGTGCGTCATCGTTATCAAGTACAAAACCGCTTATAATTATCCCCCCCCTTTCCCCCCCCCCCCCCATTTCTCTCCCACTCTCTCTCGACGTTCCTAGCTTCTCAGTTCAATTTAGGCCACTTGAAATTAGCCGAATAACCCTTGGATTTTTTTTTCCGCACCACGTGACCTGGAAGGGCCAATAGGACTACTTTTAGATTCCTACATTGAGTCAGGTCCACGTGGATTCATTGTTGCAAAGCCTAAACTCTAGAGGCTAAAACTACACATGTTCTTGCAATGACGAAATATGAAATACTGTTGTATGTGTCAGATTAGAAATTGGGGCCAAAGCTTTTGAGTGCGTCGTAAATGCGTCACATAGTGACGCTTTAGTGGAGAGAGAGGTGAACTAAAATTTATGTTATCTTGGGAATAGTTCCATGTTTATGGACAAGTAAGTGAAGTTGTATTTATAAACAAAATATTGTAATAAGACAGATGTTTATTCTTTTGCGCATTTATATTCTTATGTATTTACAATGTCTTGTAATAGTTAATAAATTAATAGCAGCAGCTATGTATATATCATTATATGTCAGGTCTTTATGAAGGGAAGTTGTTTTTGTTTTCTTTAAGACATTTCAATGTGTTATTTCCCAATTCTATCTATCTGTATCTGTTTGCCTGCCTGCCTGTCTAATCTATCTTTGTCTCTCTGTCATATCTATATACCGGAAACCTTCTATATTTTTGGAATTTTATTGAGAATCCCATGTACAGCTAAGAAAGAGTAAATCGAACGTTCTGAAGTAGCTAAGCAAACACAAAATAAAAAGAATGATTGTTTGTCAATATCAGAATTAGTCATAATTCATATGCCATATTATATGAGAAGGAACATCTGGAACATACTGTGATAACTAGGGCTTGGATTGTTATGAAATAAAATGTTATAATGTCAAATATAACCTAAAATGATCAAAATATGCTTGCATTTATGATCTAAAATGTCAAATATGAAGTAAAATCATCAAAATATGCTTGCATATATGGCCTATAAAATGTCAAATATGAGCTAAAATCATCAAAATATGCTTGCATATATGACCTATAAAAATTCAAAATCTGAGCTAAAAATGAAAATAGACCAAAATATACAATAATTAAACACTCTTTCTTAATGAAAACGACATTTAATTATAAGTTTTTAGAACGGTAGAAGATAGATGTGTAAAAAATACTTACCAAGTCTCTCTTGTCTACAGAAATTGTTTCTGAATTGTCTCTGAAGTCTCTACTACTAAATTGATAAAAACCTTCCGTACTGAAAGAGTTAAAGACATGTATTTATTCAGGCAAATTTACGTGTTTCTTAGCAATAAAATTATAAAGCTAATTTTTTTTCTTTATAAAGATATGACTGTTTAATAAAGGGTTATCTAAATGAAAGTTTTACTGTACTTGAAATAGCGACATATATTACAAGATATTGAGAGAAAATATACAAGATATTGATAGAAAAGATACAATATATTGATAGGAAAGATACAAGACATTGATAGAAAAGATAAAAGATATTGATAGAAAAGATATTGATAGAAAAGATAACAATATTGATATAAAAGATACCAGAGAGTTTAAGAGTGGCATGGTAGGAAGTCAAATATAAGCCAAAATATCCATTTATGCCCCGAATTTGGTAAAAATGTGAAATAAACTTAAATTATTATCAAAATATGCATTGATATGAGCAATAAAGAACTGCGTCCACGGTGTTTAGAAATGCATGAAATATGTTCATATTAACGTGGATTTAAAAAATTGAATACATGTCAGGAAAAAACATGACATTTCATACAAATCCGAGCCGTCGTGATAACAATCGAAAAACTCTGGGGAAAAGATAGAGAGATATAACGAGAAAAAAATACAAGATATATAGAGAGGTACAAGATATGTAGTGAAGTAGAGAGAAAAGATATATAGAGAAAAGTTTACAAGATATTGAGAGAAAAATACAAGATATTGAGAGAAAAGATGCAAGATATATATAGAAAAGTTACAAGATATTGGAGAGAAAAATACAAGCTATTGAGAGAAAAGTTACAAGATATTGAGAAAAAATACAAGATATTGAGCGAAAAATACAAGATATTGAGAGAATAGATACAAGCTATTGAGAGAAAAGTTACAAGATATTGAGAGAAAAATACAAGATATTGAGCGAATAGATATAAGATATTGAGAGAATAGATACAAGCTATTGAGAGAAAAGTTACAAGATATTGAGAGAAAAATACAAGATATTGAGCGAATAGATATAAGATATTGAGAGAATAGATACAGCTATTGAGAGAAAAGTTACAAGATATTGAGAGATAGATACAAGATATTGAGAGAAAAATACAAGATATTGAGAGAAAAGATACAAGATATTGAGAGAAAGGATACAAGATATTGAGAGAAAGGATACAAGATATTGAGAAAAAGATACAAGATATTGAGAGAAAGGATACAAGATATTGAGAGAAAGGATACAAGATATTGAGAGAAAGGATACAAGATATTGAGAGAAAAGATGCAATATATTGAGAGAAGAGATACAAGATATTGAGAGAAAGGATACAAGATATTGAGAGAAAAGATACAAGATATTGAGAGAAAGGATACAAGATATTGAGAGAAAGGATACAAGATATTGAGAGAAAAGATACAAGATATTGAGAGAAAGATACAAGATATTGAGAGAAAAGATACAAGATATTGAGAGAAAAGATACAAGATATTGAGAGAAAAGACACCAGACAGTTTAAGAGTGGCATGGTAGGAAGTCAACGCCTGAACTGACATCATGGAATTGTAGAAACATAAAATTGTGGGGAAACATGATCACCTGCGCCAGCAAGTATGGTACTTAATGGTGATATATAACTAAACCATGATCGATGTGATGAAATTGATCTTGAAAGTAGATAGAGAAAAGATCAAAGGAGCACTCAGAGCATCAAAGCAAGAGCGTGTATAAAAGGACACCAATATAGCACAACTTTTGTATGAAGCCTACGGAGGTCTCAAAGTAGAACTACTGTTTTATACTCGTATCGATGTCACGTTATTAGTTGGTGATATGAATGCGACTCTAGAGTGATCGGCAATTTGCCTTTTATCAAAGCTATAAGTTATCAAAACACGCTGCCTGTTTGATTACCTCTTGAAAGGGGGGTAATCGATACACGTTTTTGGTATGTGTTCCGCTTTCAACGTGAAAATTTCAAATGCCACAAAGATAACATGGAGTGCATTGTTCATTTTAATGATTTTGAGCCTCGTCGATATTGAACTTTGTACTTTTGGTTTAAACAACAACAAAAAATAGAAAAAAATAAGTAAGAATCAGCATTCGCGTCAGAAGATAACCAATGAATTAATTAGGTAGCAGTGGCGTAGGCGTGAGAGGGAAGCAGGGGGTGCTGAATAATACCCGGAAGAAACAAATTAGAAAGTTAAAAAAAAATAGTAATAATTTATTAATATGTCACAAATGTTTTTTTTTTTTTTAAAGTGATATTTAAGCTCTAATCAGGAGGCGAAGGCGCGCCTCCCAGCACCAGAGCTGGAAGTTGTCAGCGACCCACAGCTGATGGCTTGCGCTAGGATCGGTGAACCAGAACCATCCAGATCCTGTTCCACCTCTCCATGGTGCCTCCAGTAACAAACCTGACTAGTCTGGCAAAGCGAGTAGGGATCGAAGAGGGAAGACAACCTGGTACTCAAAATTGTCGTGCTGAAGTCGGATGTGTTGGGCCGAAAGGCGCAAATATAACAGTTATACTGCAAACCACAACACAACGCAGACACGCCCACTTAACGTCCTTTTAAGGGCGGATGACGAAGAGGAATTCTACAGTCTGCGAATATTCTAGAATACTTTAGTCATCGGGCGAACGCAAGCAAGCAAGCAGCAAGCTCTAATAAAAAAATGTGGCGACATATGTGGATGAAGATGTTCTGAGTCTAGTACATTCCACTCAATATTAAAAAATATATTTTAAGGAGTGGTTTCAATTTACGAAACTAAATACAAAACGAAACATTTTCAGCTGAAGTTAATATTTATGTTTCACTGATCTTTTTTTTTTAGTAGTTAATGTTCGTAACAAAAAAAATATCAAAGATTGTCAATTCTGAGAGTTTCAAAGGCCGAGATATTCAATTTTTAACTACAAAAGTTGTCTTTTTAAGTTTCAATATTCATCTTCTTCTAGTCATTTCAAATGTATAATGGAAGATATATATGTTTTAATCTTCTGGAGAGACACAGATGAGCAAATCAACTAAAGTGTCAGTGACAAACAACTGTGATGTTGTTAGTAATAATACATTTCGTCCCTCATAACATTTTTTTGGGTAGTATGGTCAGCAATACCCCAGTGCGCTCTTTCATTCCCAGAAAAAAAAATCTTTAGTAGTCATTTTAAGCTTGGGTGAACCTTTTGGGTAGTATGGTCAGCAATACCCCAGTGCGCTCTTTCATTCCCAGAAAAAAATCTTTAGTAGTCATTCTAAGCTTGGGTGAACCTTTTGGGTAGTATGGTCAGCAATACCCCAGTGCGCTCTTTCATTCCCAGAAAAAGAATCTTTAGTAGTCATTCTAAGCTTGGGTGAACCTTTTTGGGTAGTATGGTCAGCAATACCCCAGTGCGCTCTTTCATTCCCAGAAAAAAAATCTTTAGTAGTCATTTTAAGCTTGGGTGAACCTAGATCGTCCATCGGGATCGAACTCTTTGACAGTAGATGTTATCAAACAAACCAAGGCTCGCTCTCAAACACCTCCACATACAGTACGCTATTCATGAAACATAATTTAGCCCATCATATTGTTCTTCCTATCGTTAACACCAGCAACTGGAATATCAATTTGTTTGAAATCGAACATGATTATTTCTTTCTAGTTTTGTCAGTATGAACCAGACTATTCTCCTGTATCACTCGCATTCAAATGCATTCGTAGAATTTTCAGCAGATCTATTGCTAGTCCACGTTTCATAGTCCCATGTTGCTATGGGAAAGTACAGACTAATATATACAATATATATATATATATATATGTGTATATATATATATATATATATATATATATATAAAAGAACAAATTAACACAGTTCGGACAAAGACAACTGACACTTTTGGACATGTGGATAGTCACAATACCCTTCTAAAAGTCACCTTTGAAGAGAAGGTGCACGGTAGACGAGGCAGACCAAGACTAGAGTTGACTGATAACATAAAAAGGTGGACAGGTTAACCTATAACAAAATCCATCATCAAGACAAGGGGCAGAATAAAATGGTGCTCCACGGTAGCCAACCTTGGATGTGGAGACGACACCCAATAAATCATTGTCCAAAAAAGAAGAGAAGGAGGAGGAGAGCTAGCATATTAGATCGTCTCCCATATCTAAATGGTGGGTTATAAGAAACAGTAAGAATAAGAGTAAAAGTCCATCGACAGCAATTGCCAATATTTACTTTGAATTGGTTCATTATTTTCATGTTGGTTAGAATCTTTGCCTTACTTGTCTTTACATTGACAATATTGTGCATTATTATATTTACAAATATTTGTATCCATATATATATATGTATATATAAACGATTTTATCGTTGTACATTGTGCTTTAATAAGTAAAAGTAAAGTAAAGTAAAATACCCCCGTCACGCCAAGTGGCGTATAGGGAAATATGGTGTTAGTGACCCTATATTTTACAGACCTACAGCACATGATTTTTGGGGTAATGTGGTCGGTATTACGCCCGTGCTGATTTACTTTCCCAGAAAAAAAATCCGGTACCCATTTAAGGCTGGGTGAACCCAGAAGCCGTCGGTTGGGATCGAACCCTACCCCTAGTCCAGTTCACTAACCACTGAGCTATCGCGGCTACGCTTTATTAAGTGCGTCAAATATGAAGTTAATGCTTGTATTTTTCACTGACTAGCGGTATATTCATATTTTTGATGCTGATTTTGGCATAACGCCATGTCACCAAAATTTCCAAGATTAAAAAAAAAAAATAAAATAAAATATAAAAAACCTCTAGTACACATTTATAGAGGCTTGGCGAACCCCACAGACGCCTCCTGCTGAAATAAACGCTCCGCGTTTGGGAATTAAGCCCGGACCCTTATGCTTTATACCGATCGCGTTAACCATTTAGTCATGTTCGGGTTCGTGTCCATGAAAGCACCGCTTTTCAGATCACAGAAGACGTTCTTGTCATGACACAGTTCACCAACTTCGTGTCACGGTTGAGAGCTAACACCCGGTAATCTTCGAAAATGTTTCCTTTCATTTCAATGAATACAAATGTCACCGTTGCTGTTGAACAAGTAAATAACGCTAGTGACAAATCGGACACTCGTCTACAACGCAATCTTCATACCAACATTGTATGTCTCATATCTTTATGTGTGTCTCTGTTTAGTCATATCTCATATCTTAGTGTGTATCTGTGTTAGTCATGTGTCATATCTTTGTGTGTGCATGTCTGGGTTTATGATATCTCATATCTTTGTGTGCATGTCTGTGTTTATCACATCTCATAACTTTGTGTGTGCTTGGCTATGTTAGTCATATCTCATATCTTTGTGAGCATGTCTATGTTAGTCATATCTCTGTGTGTGCATGTCTGTGTTTGTCACATCTCATATCTTTGTGTATGCTTGGCTATGTCATTCATATCTCGTATCTTTGTGTGTGCATATCTATGTCAGTCATATCTCACATCTTTGTGTGCATGTCTATGTTAGGGATGTGTCATATCTTTATGATTGCATGCCTATGTTAGTCATATCTCATATCTTTGTGTGCATGTCTATGTTAGTCATATCTCATATCTTGATGTGTGTCAGTGTTAGTCATGCCTCGTATCGCTGTGTGCATGTCTGTGTTAGTCACATCTCATATCTTTGTTTGTGCATGTCTGTGTTAGTCACCTCTAGTGACTCGGGCAGATGGTGTTCATAAACCTGGGAGGGCCGACCATCTAAGGGCAGAATCCTCCTACAGGAAAAAAACAATCTGCTGCTTTGCAGGACGATTGGGGACAATCAAAGGCTAAGGAAAGCAAACCTGAATAAAATGCTGGCTGAAGTCGGATGCACTGTGCCACTGGCGCAGAACACAGTGCAACGTTTTAACGGGTGTTCACAGAGTGGATCTGGTAGACTCTAATTGTGATGTTCTGTTTGTGGGGGCGATCAACACACTTAACCTGACATCTGACTTCATGTGATAGTCTGGAATCCTACTCTGATTGAGCCCTGATCGCAGAGAGAGAGAGAGAGACTAACGTTGTGCCACCCAATTGTCAAACCTGGACTCTTAGGCTCAAGAACGACTAAGATAACAAAATAATAATAACTACTACATAAATTAAGTGGGTTAGACGAATGTCAGGAAATAGCCCGAGAGATAAGATCGGGAATGACGACATGAGAACAAAGCTAGGAGTGATTTATGCCACTTAATACACGCATTAAATGGTTTGACGACATGATAAGACAGAAAGACCAAATTACAAAGAACAAACTTTTTTTTTAAATTAATGAGAACACCTGACTCAAAGGCCGAGCACGGAAGAGATGGATTGATGGATTTTTAGAAACACGAGGAAACATAACAACAGAAGACTGCATAAATATACAGAAACTATACCTTCCTGCGACGCTAAAAATGCAAATGTGGAAGGAAAAAGAAGAAGAATGATTATGTTGAAATGGGCCAAAAACTGCCTGATTGCGTTCACGCCACTGGTGCAGCTGTTTCATTGATCACCACATTGTTGTGACCGTCAGGTGAACTATCTGGGAATACATTCTCCCATAATGACTAAATGGATAAATAAATCGATATTCGATGTAAAGAGACAAGAAGCTCATGTTGGAACAGCTTGCTCCTATACTTCAACACAAGACAGTACATCTCCACAAGGAAATATTTTATAAAGAGTATATTGATTCCCACTTGGGGCTATAAGTGCCAGACATGGTCACTCACTTAAAACATGAAACGACACTGGTCACCACATAGATGAGATGTTTCAGAAAGGTGTTTAGAGTTACCGAAAGAGAGAAAAATCGGAAAAGATGTAAGATAGAAATTAAAGAATAGTGACAATGTGACCTTCCAGGCATGTCGTAAGAGGCGACTAAGGAGGTTGATCGATGGCTTGACAAGCTGTCATTGTAAAAAGTATTGTTATGGAAACAGCGCCATATACGAGTATTTTAGAGCAGTGATCTCTGCAATATGTGCCACTTTGGCACGCAAAGTTTCTATTTTTGATATTGTGGTTCTGCCCTATGTGCCGTCTTCGACTCGAAAGGACAATAGATAGATAGATAGAAGATAGAAAATAGAAATTGAGCATTGATTCACTTATGAACTACATACAGAGACAGCAAATGAAAGCGTTTGCTCATGTGGAAATAACGCCAAGAGATTCTATACCATACACAACATGTTATTATATGAGGAGATGGAAGAAAGTGTTAGAGCCAGAGTAACATGGGCTGACGACATCTGAAAACGCTACAGTAACATCAGTTGACAATGACTGAGACTGCCAGAATGGCAAGAACTATAACTTTGTATCTCCCTTGAAACTTGGGGAGGGGGTGTGGGGGGGGGAATGGTATCAGAGAACGCGAAGAGAAAGACAGACATACTCTGAAAGCCAGAAATTATAACATACAAAACATCTGTGAGTTGTCATTCACCGGTTATTATGAACCTTTGAAATAAAACATAAATGTTAAGATGCTACTTCCTTTGGTGTGACTCACGGAACATTGCTATTATGAGTGTTTATTTATTTACATATAGTAGTCATTATTTATAATAGTAGCTGCCTGCAAAGAACAGAGACAAATGCGAAGATTTAATAAAAGATCTTTACAAAGATTGAAAACTGCTAGAATAAAAATTTAGATAAGAAAAAGAGTATCTGGGTCTATGCCCTATGGGCCGACTACGGCTCGAAAGGTTAATCGATCGATAGATGGATGGATGGATGGGTGGGTGGGTCGGTGGGTTGGTGGATATAAAAGCAACTGAAGTCATGGGTCAGAACATAATAAATTAGCGAATTGTAGATGACATATTCTTAATAGCAGGCACAGAGAATGAACTACAAGAAATAATAGACATAATAGTAAAAGAAAGCAACAAGAAAGGCCTCAGTCTGAATAGTAAGGAAACAGATGTATTGGTCATATTGAGAAACAGTCATCACCATCATGCAGCATACAAATAAACGTGACAAATCTGAAACAAGTGCATCGCGTCAAATACCCGGCACAATAATAACATCAGATGGAAATACACCAGAGAGATGAAACGCAGTATATCTCAGGCCAATAAAGCATTTAAGAAAATGAAAAACGTCTTATGTAACAAATCTATGTCAATAGACGTGTGAAAGAGAGTTCATCGGGGCTACATAGAGCCAATTTTGACCTATGGAAGCGAATCATGGACAGTAAACAAATAGACGTAGAGACGATGAGAGGCCACAGAGTTGGGATTTCTCAGAGGTCTGTTGAAAGTTCCCTGGGCAGCTAAACAGACCAACGAGGAAATTCTCAAAGAGGCCAACACAAAAAAAGAGCTCCTAAGAAACAGGAAGAAGCAATTAACATTTTTTCGGGCATATTATGAGAAGAGGAAAGTTGGAATACTTGGTTACAACTGGCAAAATACAAGGAAAGAGAGATCGCGGGCGACAAAGAGAGAAAATATTGGATAGCTTTGTGTCATGGCGCGGGAACAGACAACAACAGAACTGAGACGATGTATGATAGATAAAAGATTGTGGAAGGACATGACCGCCTACGCCAACCCGTATGGCACGTGATGATGATGATTTATTTACAGTACCTTTTGTCTCACTTCTTGCACAATAATAAGTTGCCAATCTGGCATGTTGTTTTAAAACATATATTTTAAAAAAAATTAACTTATGCTGACTATACCACTATATTTTAAATAATATTAGGAAAGCTCTTAATTGTTTTCAATCTTTGCAAGCCCGATTTGCGACATGACAGTATTTCATCAATTGAAATCAATAGATTGTGCAATGTGGCATTTATAAGTAAAAATTACCTCCCTGAGAAATAAGCCGATTATTTAACTAATAGACATGTTAATGGGGACAGTAGAAACATATTTCTTGGACATCTAAACACAAAGACATGATAGATGTGAAAACGGCAACAATAGAAAAAAGCTAGTATATATAATGTACATTGTTTGTCCATAACACAGCGAGGAAATAAATAATAAATTAGTTTAATTAAAATTAATTCAATTCAGATATTTGCAGTTCTGATGAAATTTCATGAGGATAAAATCTATAAAAGGCATGAATAAATGTCATTAAAAAACACATATATCAATGTGTTATTAATGTTAGTAATAATTATGTATCACAGAAATTGATCTATGTGTGCAATTTATAAGCAAGCCTAATGTTTTTCTTCAGTGTTTAAAATATTACTAGTAATAAATGGAAATATATAGGCTTGATAAACACAAGTAATAAATGGAAATATGTAGGCTTGATAAACACAAGTAATAAATGGAAATATATAGGCTTGATAAACACAATTAATAAATGGAAATATATAGGCTTGATAAACACAATTAATAAATGGAAATATATAGGCTTGATAAACACAATTAATAAAAGGAAATATATAGGCTTGATAAACACAAATAATAATGGAAATATATAGGCTTGTTAAACACAAATAATAAATGGAAATATATAGGCTTGATAAACACAAATAATAAATGGAAATATGTAGGCTTGATAAACACAAATAATAAATGGAAATATGTAGGCTTGATAAACACAAATAATAAATGGAAATATATAGGCTTGATAAACACAATTAATAAATGGAAATATATAGGCTTGATAAGCACAAGTAATAAACGGAAATATATAGGCTTGATAAACACAAGTAATAAACAGAAATATATAGGCTTGATAAACACAAGTAATAATTCAGTCAAGGTAGCTCTGCAGCTGAATGGTTAGTGTTAGCATGTCAGAAGGGTCCGGCGTCATTCTCAGAAGTGGCATGTTTTTTACGAGCTCTGGGTTCACCCAGCCTCTAGAAGTGGGTACCATAGATTTTGGTAGGAAGCAAATGCTGCCTGGCGAGATATCGACCACAACACCTTAAAATGTGCCTTCGTCATGGAAAAATGTGGTCAGAAACACAATATTCCCCATACGTCTAGCACTATCATGGAGAAAACTTTACTTTTACTTAAATAAAGTACTCTATACTATATAATCTATAATAGCTATAATCATACAATTTTTTACAACAATTTTCATTATAATTATTTTTTCACGGATTAACATCATGAAAATCAAGTACCGTGCCTGTTGGCGTAGGTAATCATGTATTTCCAAAACTCTCAATTTCGACAGTTATTTAGAATTGTTGTTGTCGACCTTCTGCCAAGCCATTCTCTTAAGTTGTCTTGTGTATTTTCTGTTTGCTTCTCTCTATCTCTTCGTCCCTCAATTTTCCCAGTTGTCACAATATATTCTAACTGTTCCCTTCTCATTACGTGGTCAAAAAATGATGATTATTTCTTCCTAATATTGGAAATTATCTCTCTCTCTCTCTCTCTCTTTCTCTCTCTCTCTCTCTTTGCTTGTTAACGAATTAAAGTCTAGTAATAAAATAAGAGCTGACAGCAGAACAACGACGTTGAATAGGTCACGCACTGCTGGAGATAACCGAGAGTTTTGCACGGCAGTTTGAATGTCCAGAGAGGGACAAACGAGGGAAGGTCAGAATATATTTAAATAAACAAGTTCTTGTCATCTTAAGTCTCTGAACTTCGATCGAAGCATAAGGCACTCATAAGAGATCTCCACCAAATTCGATCTGGAGCAAGCATGGACAACTCTCACCAGGACCTGCCAGCTTTTCATTTCATCATGTTTTGTTCGTCGCCATGTCTCTAACGGTCTGCCTCTACTTCGTTTGCAGGGTGGTGTCCTTGTTAATGCTGGGTTCTATGCCTGGTAAGTTTCATTCGTAGAACACAACCTAGCCATTTCCAACGTTTTCTTTTTACTTCTTGATTGATGTTGTGAATGCCTGACCTTCTGGCGACTTCTTTGTTTTTGTAATGTTTTGATCCCAACGGATTTCTAAATTATTTTTAAGACAGCGACCTTCGAATCTTCTAAGTAGACTTTCTATCTTATTGTTGCATCATTTTTTGGCCATGTAATGATAAGAGAACAGCTGGAATATATTTAACAACTGGAAAAATTGAGGGACGAAGAGATAGAGGGAAGCAAAGAGAAAAAAATACCAGACAATTTAAGAGAATGGCTTGACAGAAGGTCAACAACAGAAATGATAAATAACTGTCGAGATCGAAAGTTGTGGAGAGACATGATCATCTACGCCAGCAGGCCCGGTACTTGATGATGATCTTATGGTTCATTCTCAACGTTTCTGTTGTAAAGATCTCACTTTTGACTTATAAATTCTAAACTTGGTGCTGTGATAGAGACTAGTTGAGCGCCAAATGTCTCTAAGTCTATTGATGAAACTGGTAGAACAGGTATAAAAAGACATAATCTCAAATAATTGACAGCCAGCAATTCGAATCATGAAGGCGTGTCAAACTTTATAAGAAGGCGTTGGAAATACATCGATCATGCGCTGAGAATGAATGAAGAAAGACTTCCCCGTCAGGCACTCTTGTGGAAAACACCTGGTAAAAGAAAACAAGGCAGACCGAGAGAATCGCTAGGCAGAACAATTTCTAGGGAAAACTCAACCATGGGACTAAGAAACAACCAAGAACAACAAGAAATAGCATCAAATCGTCATCCGTGGAGAACTATGACTTCCATCCTGTGTGCCGTCTTCTGCCCGAGAGGAAAATGAATGAATTCCATTTGGAAAAATGTTTGCTGAATTTTCTAAACTCCATGGGAAATAAAAAGTCTCAAAACAATCATAAATAAATATAATGTAGAGGAATGAAAGTAATAAGGGGAAATAGTAGAAATGTTTTATCTGGATAGTAAAATAAATATAAAGATAAAAGCTGTTATTGAAGTTTGCCAGCGACAATGAGAAATATAAACGATGGATAAATTAATTAACTCAAAATTTAAATGCCAAAATAAAAGCTTTTGAATATTGATTTTGTGGAGTATACTTTATGACCTGCATTTCATGTGTTAATGTGTTTATCGATTTCAAGTTTTAATGTTGTTAACAATTTCACATTAATGCGTGCTTTTATAATGCTAAAGATCTTTTATGCGTTGAAATGTACAGCGATTAATGCGTTGTTTATTAACATACTGCTACGATTGTGTTTCATCTCTGTTCCATAGCCCTGTTGGTACAATGTTATTATTTTTTTTCACAATGTTTATGATACGGTTGAGCTTTCTTCTCTCGACTGTCTAAACAAAACTGTTCATTTTGTGGGGATTTCTGGGAAACAGGCTTCAGAATAAAGGCCGCGTGCGTTGTGCAGTCGCCACAAGATATTCGGGTCAGTGTTTTTATTCGTAACCATTACAATATTATTCACGTGGATCGTGGAATACAGCTTCAGCACTCTCTAGTGTAGCAGGCACATATTATATTGCGTGCTTTCCCACCTTTCATTTAATAAAAGTGTTACAAAGCTTGTAAGAAGTGCACGTATTTTATTCATCAGGGATCATTGCAAATAATCGTTGCTACAGCATGTCGCTAACTATGTGGCTGAAGATTAGGTAGTTGTATAATGGGGCGACTGAGGAGATTAACCAGATAAAGTGTCTTCAAGCAATAGGGATTTCACATTTACCAAGTACTTTAGAAGTTCATCGTGCTTTAAGTAGTTAGGATCTCCACACTTACATACTTACTTTCTGTTGGATCTCACCATGTATTAACTACTTAGGATAGCTCCCGTACACTCTAGGATTTCACCATGCATAAAGTATTTGTGATTTTCACATTTACCAAGTACTTTAGAAGTTCACCATGTATCAAGTAGTTAAGATTTCTACATGTACCAAGTACTTTAGAAGTTCATCATGTAACAAATAGTTAAGATTTCCACATGTACCAAGTACTTTAAAAGTTCACCATTTATCAAATAGTTTTAAGATTTCCACATGTACCAAGTACTTTAGAAGTTCACCATGTATCAATAATTAAGATTTCCACATGTACCAAGTACTTTAGGAGTTCACCATGTATCAAATAATTAAGATTTCCACATGTACCAAGTACTTTAAAAGTTCACCATTTATCAAATAGTTTTAAGATTTCCACATGTACCAAGTACTTTAGAAGTTCACCATGTATCAAATAATTAAGATTTCCACATGTACCAAGTACTTTAGGAGTTCACCATGTATCAAATAATTAAGATTTCCACATGTACCAAGTACTTTAGAAGTTCACCATGTATCAAATAGTTAAGATTTCCACATGTACCATGTACTTTAGTAGTTCACCATGTACGAAATAGTCAAGACTTCCACATGTACCAAGTACTTTAGAAGTTCACCATGTATCAAATAGTTAAAACTTCCACATGTGTCAAGTACTTAGGGAGTTTACCATGTATCAAATAGTTAAGATTTCCACATGTACCAAGTACTTTAGAAGTTCATCATGCTTTAAGTAATTGGGATCTCCACACTTAGTAGATACATTCTGTTGGACCTCACCATGTATCAACTGGTTAGGATACCTCACGTACACTTTAGGATTTCACATTTTATGATTTCACCATGCATAGGTATTTGTGATTTCCATTCCACATGTACCAAGTACTTTATGACCTCGCCATGCATCAGGTAGTTTTGATTTCCTCATGTACCAAATACTTCCATGTGGATTTAGCACAATATGAAATAGAATTTCCACACTTAACAAGATACTGTTTTTTTTTTTTTAAATTTCACATGTATCAAATAGTTGTGATGGATAGGACACACACTGCAGAAGCCAACTGAGAGTATTACAGAACAAGCCCCCCCCTTTTTTTTTTTTTTGGAACCCCCAGGTAAAAAGACAAAGATGAAGATCATGATATTCTTGGAGAAGACAGATGAAAGCAGAGATAAAGATGATGGGGAAGACATGGAATGATTTTAAAGGAATAGCAAGAAACAAAACGGCTTGGAATGTGTTTGTTGAAGATCTATGCTCCACAGGGAGCTGAAAAGGTAGAAGAGAAAAAGATGAAGAAGAAATAGTTGTGAAAAGTAATAAATCATGTAGTGACCTATGCACCAAATACTTTTTGAACTTTCCCAAAACATCAAGTAATTGTGGACTTCTCTAAAACAACGTGTATCTTTACGTTTGTTTTGGCATTGTGTAGTTTCAATTCCATCCTTTATGTACGCAACACGTTCATAACATCAAGCTAAATAATTGCTTGGTTCAGTATAGGTCAGCATGCACACGATTATGGTGTGATCATTAAGTGTGTGGGAGATATTGACTAATACAGACTTCAGTGGCAGAGCACCGCCTACACGCAGTGATATTTTGAGCTTGTTAGCATGTACACGGCAAGCGGCTGGTGGACGCCAAACTGATATGGCGGGAACTGAAATAACTGCACTCCACATGATGGAGAAGATAAGGAAACAGGGGCGGAAAGATGGAAAGGGGGGGGGGGGGCACTGACCCATAATGAAAAGAGCTCCTTTCAGTGACCACACACTCATGTTTTTGAACAAAATCTTTGCCGCTTTTAAATTAAAAAAAAAAAACCGCCGTTATGGATTATGAAATTATTTTCTGTTGTTTTTTCGTTATATCTTTTTATTTTTCTTCACCATAGTACTTCTGTCTCTCGTGCACTCACTCTCTTCCCCCCCCCCCTCTCTCTCTCTCAATATATAACTATATTCACACATATATATATATATATATATATATATATAATCAAACCCCACTAAAGCCCTTTTGGAGGCATACACCGTGAACTAAGTTAATCTATCCATACACAATCTTGGACATTTTCTCTACTTCTTTCTAATCTTGGTCTCTGCTTAATCTCTCTGCCACGCCTTCATTGATAGTGCTCTCCAAGTATCGTAGTTATCCACTTTCTCTATTAGTGCACCTTCAATTGTTACAGGTAGAGGCTTGTATTTTTACCTTTCTGGAAGAGTTCATGTTAGTTCCTGTAGTTTGTCTTTTATTTGGTTGTTGGCTCCGTGTGTGGATTACATCATCTTCGGCAAAATCCAAGTCCTAGAGTTGGTTCCAGGGTGTCTACTGAATTCTTTTAATTTTGCCATGTGACGGTCTACATAACTCATTCTGTTGTTAAAATAAATCCGCATCTTTGATATACTTCCGTCTGTACTTTAAACCATTGTGTCCACACCTGGGAAATATGATATTTCTCTCCCGCATAACAGTGAATGCTTCGGGGCATTAACCTATTAAGACCAAGTCCGGTAAAAAGAAATAATAAGGCCCGCAAAGAAGATTATAATTTGACGTTAAGAGATGTAATTGGACTGTTAACGATGGTTGGGAAAAGATGGTTTGGGGAGCATAACACCTCAGGGCGTATGAGGGATATGGCGTTAGTACTGTTAGTGCCCATATTTTTTGTGTACGTTATTACGAGAGGTGGGTAACAACTAAAAAGAAATAGAAAATCAAGTGCATACGTTTGAAAACAAATTCCAGAAGGAAAATGCTGCGTATACCATAGCTTACATTGAAGACTAGTGCAGAGATAAGAGAAATGACAAAGCATCCAACAATATATCAACTATAATCAAGAGACGAAACGAAGGTGGACATATGTTGGCCATGTGATGAGAAGAGACAACAAAGTAATCTCAAAGTAGGATAGAATCTTAAATCAGGCCCTTAAATGGAATTCGGAGTGTTAAAAAGAAAAAAAAAGAGTCGGACGTAGAGAAACACTAAAAACACTGAGGTGAGAGGCAACAATAGCAGGCATCGATTCCCTCGCCGAGTTCTACAAAGCTGGTCCTGTGCGAGTTCTGATACTTGACAACAACGATTGTCGGATGATAACCATCTATAGATTTACCATTTTTATTTTTGCAAATCTATAGATACATAGGGGCATAGATGGTCTAGAACTATGTGCCGTCTTCGGCTCGAAAGGGCGATAGATAGGACACATTTCCCACGCTGAGATTCAAATGAGAAAGGAAAGAGGAAGAATGGAACGCATAACGTGGTCATGTCGCGGCGCGGCATGTCGGATTGTGGTGGGGGTGTCCGTAACAGCACAAACATACGTCATTACGTGGCAGGGATACTCTCGTCAGTTCATCATGCTGCACTGAGCCACTCAGAATATAGGTCATTGGAGAATATTGTTGATATAGGCCAGGTCAGGTCAGTGTTTGGCTCGTGACTCTCAGTAAAATATTTCATTATCTCAAATGTTTGTAGAATCCTGGCACGTTTACTCAGGGGTGTATGTATGGTTCTCTGTTAGGGGGCGTTTCTTCTTCTTCTTCGAAATTGAAAGTTTGGTGAATCGGTCATATAGGCAATGACATATATTCTTCTTATTCTTTCCTTCCTCATTTGCTTTTTAGCGTCATGGGGAGATATAATTTGCAGTATTTTGCTCTTCTGTTAACCTCTGCTGCTGTTATGTTTCCTAGTATTTCTATATTCCAACAATCCATCTTTTTCGTGATCAACTCTTGGGCCTGGTGTTCTCGCAACGTTTATTGAAGATTCGTTGTGTTTGTTTTTTTTTTTTTATCTTTCTGCCTTATCACCTGACTGAACCATTTTATCTGTTGTTTTTTTTATGTATTCTATGGCGATAATTATTTTTAACTTCCTTTCTCAGATTTTCCAGTTCTGATCTTATCTCACAGACTGTTTCCTATCATTCGTCTAATACATATCATCACGGTACTGGTTATTTATTTATCTTTTTTTATTGTTCTTGCATCTAGGGTTCTGGTCTGACATTGGTAGCACACACAATATTGGAATGAAGATTGCATTGTACAGTGCCCGTTTTGCCTCTAGAGTTATTTCCTTGTTTGACAATAGTGGTGATAGTTGTCCGAGAATTTGACAAACTTTGTCGCATCTTGACTTTATTTTTTATGCTTGTTAATTGCCGTTCGTCGCTAGACTTCCTAGATATTTTAATTCCTCCACTAGTTTGACACCCATCGTATTCTTGATGTTCTGCTTCTCTATTGCGATAGTCGTCACTACTGTTTTGTTATTGTTGATTATCATGTTGCATTGCGTGCCTATGCTGTTAAGTGAAAGTGTTCTTGTAGGTCTTCTAAACTCGATGTTTTAGTGCCTGATCGTCTGCAAATAGAAGCTCATTATTCTCCTCTGCCTCCAATGGGTTGTCTAACTTGCATTCGTTGTTTATGTTGGTAACAAATACTATAGATAGAGTACGCGCCCCTTTCTTACTCCTGATCTAACTTCAAAGTGACCCGTTTAGCCTGCTGCTGTTCTGACTGTGCAGCTGCTGTTGATGTAGACACTTTTAATTATGTTTGGTTAGATGTTGGCTTGCTCCTTACTTTGTTAATATCCCCATAGTTATTCTCTGTTTACTCGGTCGAGTGTTTTTTTTTTTTATTGGTCACTGTAAATGACGTTCGACGCTAAAATTGTAGTGGTGTTCGCCGTAGCGTAGAGGTTAAGATGCTCGCATCTGACATAAAAAAAAAAGTAATACATCATTTGATTTCCAGCGGCTGTGTCTACCACGGTGGTATTATTTTTTCAAACCACCAGTACAATTCCGCCCGTGCGCTACCTGGGCCCGAAAGGGGAGTAAAGAATTGTGGGGCTGTACCCTACCAGGCATGTTCGTAAGAGGCGAGAAAGAGGGTTGGGCATGGGACTGGCTATCCCATACTGTAAAAAAAAAAATAAGCCGAAAAAAAAAAACTTCACAAACATGGACAAGTCAAATCGACTGGGAAAGTGTTTGTGAAGACCTATGCTCAACTGGGAGCTAAAAAGGTAGAAGATGAAGAAGAAGAAGACCAGTACAATTCACACTGTTTCCAGCGGGGATCGAACACGGGTTGTCCGAACGTTGGTAGCCCGGTCCAATGGTTTCCCCAACTTGGCTACCGATTCCCGATTAAAGAAAAGAATGCTAAATAATGTTACTTATTGACCTCGTTAGCCTGTCCTTGTGTAATCACAACTGTTTGTTTTCATCACAAAGTAGCACTTTAGTTTCTTGGAAATTTTGCAACATTTATGGATAAGGCTGTTCTGACTTCAAGTACATTCTCTTCATTCTTAAATTTGGGTATTTCATGGAAGTGGTTTCAATTTGTGACATCACACGCAAGACGTAAAGTTTTTAGTTGACGTAAATATGTATTTGTGAATGATGTTTTAGTAATGAATGCTCCGAGCATAAAGATCACAGATTAGCATATGTGAAATATTCGGAGGATGCAATTTTCAAATTGTAAGCACAAATGTGTTAAATTTTAAGATACAATTACTTTATGTTACTTCAAATATATAAACGGGTACGCTTCTTTCTGGAAAGACACAAATGAACAAATCAACTAAACTTAACTTATCAATGACAAACAACTGTGAGCAGGTTTGCTAGGCTGTGCTACGACATTCTTGTGTGATTAGATAAGAGGTAGGAGTATTGATAGACAACAATAAGAGTAGATTGATGATAGTCTTCTATATACGAAAGTGGTACAGCTGTTTATAATAAACCTTATTATAACATACTAATTGCTGACATAGAGAAGTTCAGCATTGATGGCCTAATTAAAGTGACCTGGTTAAAACTGATGATCCCGATGGTCGCGTATCACGGGGCTAGCACGAACCGTTGATTCTTAGTACCTAGAGGTTGAAGGGGTGGGTTGCAATGGCTTTCATCACATCCCGGGATCTGCTGGAGAATTTGATTCTGGTCCATGCTAGAAGTGCAGCAATATTCAGTCTTCTCACGCAGGTTATTTATGGTGAGACCATCTGTGGGGTTTTATTCATCTGTTGCCTTTAAACGTAGAGTAAAAATACAGTAGCCACTTTGTCTTGTGTTGGCCGCGCCTTCTGTTGTCTCCTGGTGTTTCTAATACTCCATCATGTGGGAGGCGATGTGAGATCTGTGAGTCTCTGTCCTATGCAGTGACTTCAGCAGGTCGTCTTGTTTGAGAGTGATATTTGATGGGCGTGACAGTTTGTGACGCGACACAAAGTAATGCTTGATGAGAGTGACAGTTTGTGACGCGACACAAAGTAATGCTTGATGAGAGTGACAGTTTGTGATGCGACACAAAGCAATGCTGGATGAGAGTGACAGTTTGTGACGCGACACAAAGTAATGCTGGATGAGACTGACAGTTTGTGACGCGACACAAAGTAATGCTTGATGGGAGTGACAGTTTGTGATGCGACGCAAAGTAATGCTGGATGAGAGTGACAGTTTGTGACGCGACACAAAGTAATGCTTGATGAGAGTGACAGTTTGTGACGCGACACAAAGTAATGCTTGATGAGAGTGACAGTTTGTGACGTGACATAAAGTAATGCTGGATGAGAGTGACAGTTTGTGACGAGACACAAAGTAATGCTGGATGAGAGTGATAGTTTATGACGAGACACAAAGTAATGCTGGATGAGAGTGACAGTTTGTGACGCGACACAAAGTAATGCTTGATGGGAGTGACAGTTTGTGATGCGACACAAAGTAATGCTGGATGAGAGTGACAGTTTGTGACGCGACACAAAGTAATGCTTGATGAGAGTGACAGTTTGTGATGCGACATAAAGTAATGCTGGATGAGAGTGACAGTTTGTGACGCGACACAAAGTAATGCTTGATGGGAGTGACAGTTTGTGATGCGACACAAAGTAATGCTGGATGAGAGTGACAGTTTGTGACGCGACACAAAGTAATGCTGGATGAGAGTGACAGTTTGTGACGCGACACAAAGTAATGCTTGATGGGAGTGACAGTTTGTGATGCGACACAAATTAATGCTGGATGAGAGTGACAGTTTGTGACGCGACACAAAGTAATGCTGGATGAGAGTGACAGTTTGTGACGCGACACAAAGTAATGCTGGATGAGAGTGACAGTTTGTGACGCGACACAAAGTAATGCTTAATGAGAGTGACAGTTTGTGACGCGACACAAAGTAATGCTGGATGAAAATGACAGTTTGTGACGCGACACAAAGTAATGCTTGATGGGAGTGACAGTTTGTGACGTGACACAAAGTAATGCTGGATGAGAGTGACAGTTTGTGATGCGACACAAAGTAATGCTGGATGAGAGTGACAGTTTGTGACGTGACACAAAGTAATGCTGGATGAGAGTGACAGTTTGTGGCGCGACACAAAGTAATGCTTGATGGGAGTGACAGTTTGTGACGCGACACAAAGTAATGCTTGATGGGAGACAGTTTATGACGTGACACAAAGTAATGCTGGATGGGAGTGACAGTTTGTGACGCGACACAAAGTAATGCTGGATGGGAGTGACAGTTTGTGACGCGACACAAAGTAATGCTGGATGGGAGTGACAGTTTGTGATGCGACACAAAGTAATGCTTGATGGGAGTGACAGTTTGTGATGCGACACAAAGTAATGCTTGATGGGAGTGACAGTTTGTGACGCGACACAAAGTAATGCTTGATGGGAGTGACAGTTTGTGACGTGACACAAAGTAATGCTTGATGGGAGTGACAGTTTGTGATGCGAAACAAAGTAATGCTTGATGGGAGTGACAGTTTGTGATGCGACACAAAGTAATGCTTGATGGAGTGACAGTTTGTGACGCGACACAAAGTAATGCTGGATGAGAGTGACAGTTTGTGACGCGACACAAAGTAATGCTGGATGAGAGTGACAGTTTGTGACGCGACACAAAGTAATGCTTGATGGGAGTGACAGTTTGTGATGCGACACAAAGTAATGCTTGATGAGAGTGACAGTTTGTGACGCGACACAAAGTAATGCTTGATGAGAGTGACAGTTTGTGATGCGACATAAAGTAATGCTGGATGAGAGTGACAGTTTGTGATGCGACACAAAGTAATGCTGGATGAGAGTGACAGTTTGTGACGCGACACAAAGTAATGCTTGATGGGAGTGACAGTTTGTGATGCGACACAAAGTAATGCTGGATGAGAGTGACAGTTTGTGACACGACACAAAGTAATGCTGGATGAGAGTGACAGTTTGTGACGCGACACAAAGTAATGCTTGATTGGAGTGACAGTTTGTGATGCGACGCTAAGTAATGATGGATGAGAGTTACAGTTTGTGACGCGACACAAAGTAATGCTTGATGAGAGTGACAGTTTGTGACGTGACATAAAGTAATGCTAGATGAGAGTGACAGTTTGTGACGCGACACAAAGTAATGCTGGATGAGAGTGATAGTTTGTGACGAGACACAAAATAATGCTGGATGAGAGTGACAGTTTGTGACGCGACACAAAGTAATGCTTGATGGGAGTGACAGTTTGTGATGCGACACAAAGTAATGCTGGATGAGAGTGACAGTTTGTGATGCGACACAAAGTAATGCTTGATGAGAGTGACAGTATGTGACGCGACATAAAGTAATGCTTGATAGGAGTGACAGTTTGTGATGCGACACAAAGTAATGCTGGATGAGAGTGACAGTTTGTGACGCGACACAAAGTAATGCTTGATGGGAGTGACAGTTTGTGATGCGACACAAAGTAATGCTTGATGAGAGTGACAGTTTGTGACGCGACACAAAGTAATGCTTGATGAGAGTGACAGTTTGTGATGCGACATAAAGTAATGCTGGATGAGAGTGACAGTTTGTGACGCGACACAAAGTAATGCTTGATGGGAGTGACAGTTTGTGATGCGACACAAAGTAATGCTGGATGAGAGTGACAGTTTGTGACGCGACACAAAGTAATGCTGGATGAGAGTGACAGTTTGTGACGCGACACAAAGTAATGCTTGATGGGAGTGACAGTTTGTGATGCGACACAAAGTAATGCTGGATGAGAGTGACAGTTTGTGACGCGACACAAAGTAATGCTGGATGAGAGTGACAGTTTGTGACGCGACACAAAGTAATGCTGGATGAGAGTGACAGTTTGTGACGCGACACAAAGTAATGCTTAATGAGAGTGACAGTTTGTGACGCGACACAAAGTAATGCTGGATGAAAATGACAGTTTGTGACGCGACACAAAGTAATGCTTGATGGGAGTGACAGTTTGTGACGTGACACAAAGTAATGCTGGATGAGAGTGACAGTTTGTGACGCGACACAAAGTAATGCTTGATGGGAGTGACAGTTTGTGATGCGACACAAAGTAATGCTTGATGAGAGTGACAGTTTGTGACGCGACACAAAGTAATGCTTGATGAGAGTGACAGTTTGTGATGCGACATAAAGTAATGCTGGATGAGAGTGACAGTTTGTGATGCGACACAAAGTAATGCTGGATGAGAGTGACAGTTTGTGACGCGACACAAAGTAATGCTTGATGGGAGTGACAGTTTGTGATGCGACACAAAGTAATGCTGGATGAGAGTGACAGTTTGTGACACGACACAAAGTAATGCTGGATGAGAGTGACAGTTTGTGACGCGACACAAAGTAATGCTTGATTGGAGTGACAGTTTGTGATGCGACGCTAAGTAATGATGGATGAGAGTTACAGTTTGTGACGCGACACAAAGTAATGCTTGATGAGAGTGACAGTTTGTGACGTGACATAAAGTAATGCTAGATGAGAGTGACAGTTTGTGACGCGACACAAAGTAATGCTGGATGAGAGTGATAGTTTGTGACGAGAAACAAAGTAATGCTTGATGAGAGTGACAGTTTGTGACGCGACACAAAGTAATGCTTGATTGGAGTGACAGTTTGTGATGCGACGCTAAGTAATGATGGATGAGAGTTACAGTTTGTGACGCGACACAAAGTAATGCTTGATGAGAGTGACAGTTTGTGACGTGACATAAAGTAATGCTAGATGAGAGTGACAGTTTGTGACGCGACACAAAGTAATGCTGGATGAGAGTGATAGTTTGTGACGAGACACAAAATAATGCTGGATGAGAGTGACAGTTTGTGACGCGACACAAAGTAATGCTTGATGGGAGTGACAGTTTGTGATGCGACACAAAGTAATGCTGGATGAGAGTGACAGTTTGTGATGCGACACAAAGTAATGCTTGATGAGAGTGACAGTATGTGACGCGACATAAAGTAATGCTTGATGGGAGTGACAGTTTGTGATGCGACACAAAGTAATGCTGGATGAGAGTGACAGTTTGTGACGCGACACAAAGTAATGCTTGATGGGAGTGACAGTTTGTGATGCGACACAAAGTAATGCTTGATGAGAGTGACAGTTTGTGACGAGACACAAAGTAATGCTTGATGAGAGTGACAGTTTGTGATGCGACATAAAGTAATGCTGGATGAGAGTGACAGTTTGTGACGCGACACAAAGTAATGCTTGATGGGAGTGACAGTTTGTGATGCGACACAAAGTAATGCTGGATGAGAGTGACAGTTTGTGACGCGACACAAAGTAATGCTGGATGAGAGTGACAGTTTGTGACGCGACACAAAGTAATGCTTGATGGGAGTGACAGTTTGTGATGCGACACAAAGTAATGCTGGATGAGAGTGACAGTTTGTGACGCGACACAAAGTAATGCTGGATGAGAGTGACAGTTTGTGACGCGACACAAAGTAATGCTGGATGAGAGTGACAGTTTGTGACGCGACACAAAGTAATGCTTAATGAGAGTGACAGTTTGTGACGCGACACAAAGTAATGCTGGATGAAAATGACAGTTTGTGACGCGACACAAAGTAATGCTTGATGGGAGTGACAGTTTGTGACGTGACACAAAGTAATGCTGGATGAGAGTGACAGTTTGTGATGCGACACAAAGTAATGCTGGATGAGAGTGACAGTTTGTGACGTGACACAAAGTAATGCTGGATGAGAGTGACAGTTTGTGGCGCGACACAAAGTAATGCTTGATGGGAGTGACAGTTTGTGACGCGACACAAAGTAATGCTTGATGGGAGTGACAGTTTGTGACGTGACACAAAGTAATGCTGGATGGGAGTGACAGTTTGTGACTTGACACAAAGTAATGCTGGATGGGAGTGACAGTTTGTGACGCGACACAAAGTAATGCTGGATGGGAGTGACAGTTTGTGATGCGACACAAAGTAATGCTTGATGGAGTGACAGTTTGTGATGCGACACAAAGTAATGCTTGATGGGAGTGACAGTTTGTGACGCGACACAAAGTAATGCTTGATGGGAGTGACAGTTTGTGACTTGACACAAAGTAATGCTTGATGGGAGTGACAGTTTGTGATGCGAAACAAAGTAATGCTTGATGGGAGTGACAGTTTGTGATGCGACACAAAGTAATGCTTGATGGAGTGACAGTTTGTGACGCGACACAAAGTAATGCTGGATGAGAGTGACAGTTTTTGACGCGACACAAAGTAATGCTGGATGAGAGTGACAGTTTGTGACGCGACACAAAGTAATGCTTGATGGGAGTGACAGTTTGTGATGCGACACAAAGTAATGCTTGATGAGAGTGACAGTTTGTGACGCGACACAAAGTAATGCTTGATGAGAGTGACAGTTTGTGATGCGACATAAAGTAATGCTGGATGAGAGTGACAGTTTGTGATGCGACACAAAGTAATGCTGGATGAGAGTGACAGTTTGTGACGCGACACAAAGTAATGCTTGATGGGAGTGACAGTTTGTGATGCGACACAAAGTAATGCTGGATGAGAGTGACAGTTTGTGACACGACACAAAGTAATGCTGGATGAGAGTGACAGTTTGTGACGCGACACAAAGTAATGCTTGATTGGAGTGACAGTTTGTGATGCGACGCTAAGTAATGATGGATGAGAGTTACAGTTTGTGACGCGACACAAAGTAATGCTTGATGAGAGTGACAGTTTGTGACGTGACATAAAGTAATGCTAGATGAGAGTGACAGTTTGTGACGCGACACAAAGTAATGCTGGATGAGAGTGATAGTTTGTGACGAGAAACAAAGTAATGCTTGATGAGAGTGACAGTTTGTGACGCGACACAAAGTAATGCTTGATGGGAGTGACAGTTTGTGATGCGACACAAAGTAATGCTGGATGAGAGTGACAGTTTGTGATGCGACACAAAGTAATGCTGGATGAGAGTGACAGTTTGTGACGCGACACAAAGTAATGCTGGATGAGAGTGACAGTTTGTGACGCGACACAAAGTAATGCTGGATGAGAGTGACAGTTTGTGACGCGACACAAAGGAATGCTTGATGAGAGTGACAGTTTGTGACGCGACACAAAGTAATGCTTAATGAGAGTGACAGTTTGTGACGCGACACAAAGTAATGCTTGATGAAAATGACAGTTTGTGACGCGACACAAAGTAATGCTTGATGGGAGTGACAGTTTGTGACTTGACACAAAGTAATGCTTGATGGGAGTGACAGTTTGTGATGCGAAACAAAGTAATGCTTGATGGGAGTGACAGTTTGTGATGCGACACAAAGTAATGCTTGATGGGAGTGACAGTTTGTGACGCGACACAAAGTAATGCTGGATGAGAGTGACAGTTTGTGACGCGACACAAAGTAATGCTGGATGAGAGTGACAGTTTGTGACGCGACACAAAGTAATGCTTGATGGGAGTGACAGTTTGTGATGCGACACAAAGTAATGCTTGATGAGAGTGACAGTTTGTGACGCGACACAAAGTAATGCTTGATGAGAGTGACAGTTTGTGATGCGACATAAAGTAATGCTGGATGAGAGTGACAGTTTGTGATGCGACACAAAGTAATGCTGGATGAGAGTGACAGTTTGTGACGCGACACAAAGTAATGCTTGATGGGAGTGACAGTTTGTGATGCGACACAAAGTAATGCTTGATGAGAGTGACAGTTTGTGACGCGACACAAAGTAATGCTTGATGAGAGTGACAGTTTGTGATGCGACATAAAGTAATGCTGGATGAGAGTGACAGTTTGTGATGCGACACAAAGTAATGCTGGATGAGAGTGACAGTTTGTGACGCGACACAAAGTAATGCTTGATGGGAGTGACAGTTTGTGATGCGACACAAAGTAATGCTGGATGAGAGTGACAGTTTGTGACACGACACAAAGTAATGCTGGATGAGAGTGACAGTTTGTGACGCGACACAAAGTAATGCTTGATTGGAGTGACAGTTTGTGATGCGACGCTAAGTAATGATGGATGAGAGTTACAGTTTGTGACGCGACACAAAGTAATGCTTGATGAGAGTGACAGTTTGTGACGTGACATAAAGTAATGCTAGATGAGAGTGACAGTTTGTGACGCGACACAAAGTAATGCTGGATGAGAGTGATAGTTTGTGACGAGAGACAAATAATGCTGGATGAGAGTGACAGTTTGTGACGCGACACAAAGTAATGCTTGATGGGAGTGACAGTTTGTGATGCGACACAAAGTAATGCTGGATGAGAGTGACAGTTTGTGATGCGACACAAAGTAATGCTTGATGAGAGTGACAGTTTGTGACGCGACATAAAGTAATGCTTGATGGGAGTGACAGTTTGTGATGCGACACAAAGTAATGCTGGATGAGAGTGACAGTTTGTGACGCGACACAAAGTAATGCTTGATGGGAGTGACAGTTTGTGATGCGACACAAAGTAATGCTTGATGAGAGTGACAGTTTGTGACGCGACACAAAGTAATGCTTGATGAGAGTGACAGTTTGTGATGCGACATAAAGTAATGCTGGATGAGAGTGACAGTTTGTGACGCGACACAAAGTAATGCTTGATGGGAGTGACAGTTTGTGATGCGACACAAAGTAATGCTGGATGAGAGTGACAGTTTGTGACGCGACACAAAGTAATGCTGGATGAGACTGACAGTTTGTGACGCGACACAAAGTAATGCTTGATGGGAGTGACAGTTTGTGATGCGACACAAAGTAATGCTGGATGAGAGTGACAGTTTGTGACGCGACACAAAGTAATGCTGGATGAGAGTGACAGTTTGTGACGCGACACAAAGTAATGCTGGATGAGAGTGACAGTTTGTGACGCGACACAAAGTAATGCTTAATGAGAGTGACAGTTTGTGACGCGACACAAAGTAATGCTGGATGAAAATGACAGTTTGTGACGCGACACAAAGTAATGCTTGATGGAGTGACAGTTTGTGACGTGACACAAAGTAATGCTGGATGAGAGTGACAGTTTGTGATGCGACACAAAGTAATGCTGGATGAGAGTGACAGTTTGTGACGTGACACAAAGTAATGCTGGATGAGAGTGACAGTTTGTGGCGCGACACAAAGTAATGCTTGATGGGAGTGACAGTTTGTGACGCGACACAAAGTAATGCTTGATGGGAGTGACAGTTTGTGACGTGACACAAAGTAATGCTGGATGGGAGTGACAGTTTGTGACGCGACACAAAGTAATGCTGGATGGGAGTGACAGTTTGTGACGCGACACAAAGTAATGCTGGATGGGAGTGACAGTTTGTGATGCGACACAAAGTAATGCTTGATGGGAGTGACAGTTTGTGATGCGACACAAAGTAATGCTTGATGGGAGTGACAGTTTGTGACGCGACACAAAGTAATGCTTGATGGGAGTGACAGTTTGTGACTTGACACAAAGTAATGCTTGATGGGAGTGACAGTTTGTGATGCGAAACAAAGTAATGCTTGATGGGAGTGACAGTTTGTGATGCGACACAAAGTAATGCTTGATGGGAGTGACAGTTTGTGACGCGACACAAAGTAATGCTGGATGAGAGTGACAGTTTGTGACGCGACACAAAGTAATGCTGGATGAGAGTGACAGTTTGTGACGCGACACAAAGTAATGCTTGATGGGAGTGACAGTTTGTGATGCGACACAAAGTAATGCTTGATGAGAGTGACAGTTTGTGATGCGACACAAAGTAATGCTTGATGAGAGTGACAGTTTGTGATGCGACATAAAGTAATGCTGGATGAGAGTGACAGTTTGTGATGCGACACAAAGTAATGCTGGATGAGAGTGACAGTTTGTGACGCGACACAAAGTAATGCTTGATGGGAGTGACAGTTTGTGATGCGACACAAAGTAATGCTGGATGAGAGTGACAGTTTGTGACACGACACAAAGTAATGCTGGATGAGAGTGACAGTTTGTGACGCGACACAAAGTAATGCTTGATTGGAGTGACAGTTTGTGATGCGACGCTAAGTAATGATGGATGAGAGTTACAGTTTGTGACGCGACACAAAGTAATGCTTGATGAGAGTGACAGTTTGTGACGTGACATAAAGTAATGCTAGATGAGAGTGACAGTTTGTGACGCGACACAAAGTAATGCTGGATGAGAGTGATAGTTTGTGACGAGAAACAAAGTAATGCTTGATGAGAGTGACAGTTTGTGACGCGACACAAAGTAATGCTTGATGGGAGTGACAGTTTGTGATGCGACACAAAGTAATGCTGGATGAGAGTGACAGTTTGTGATGCGACACAAAGTAATGCTTGATGAGAGTGACAGTTTGTGACGCGACATAAAGTAATGCTTGATGGGAGTGACAGTTTGTGATGCGACACAAAGTAATGCTGGATGAGAGTGACAGTTTGTGACGCGACACAAAGTAATGCTGGATGAGAGTGACAGTTTGTGACGCGACACAAAGTAATGCTTGATGGGAGTGACAGTTTGTGATGCGACACAAAGTAATGCTGGATGAGAGTGACAGTTTGTGACACGACACAAAGTAATGCTGGATGAGAGTGACAGTTTGTGACGCGACACAAAGTAATGCTGGATGAGAGTGACAGTTTGTGACGCGACACAAAGGAATGCTTGATGAGAGTGACAGTTTGTGACGCGACACAAAGTAATGCTTGATGAAAATGACAGTTTGTGACGCGACACAAAGTAATGCTTGATGGGAGTGACAGTTTGTGACTTGACACAAAGTAATGCTTGATGGGAGTGACAGTTTGTGATGCGAAACAAAGTAATGCTTGATGGGAGTGACAGTTTGTGATGCGACACAAAGTAATGCTTGATGGGAGTGACAGTTTGTGACGCGACACAAAGTAATGCTGGATGAGAGTGACAGTTTGTGACGCGACACAAAGTAATGCTGTATGAGAGTGACAGTTGGTGACGCGACACAAAGTAATGCTTGATGGGAGTGACAGTTTGTGATGCGACACAAAGTAATGCTTGATGAGAGTGACAGTTTGTGACGCGACACAAAGTAATGCTTGATGAGAGTGACAGTTTGTGATGCGACATAAAGTAATGCTGGATGAGAGTGACAGTTTGTGATGCGACACAAAGTAATGCTGGATGAGAGTGACAGTTTGTGACGCGACACAAAGTAATGCTTGATGGGAGTGACAGTTTGTGATGCGACACAAAGTAATGCTTGATGAGAGTGACAGTTTGTGACGCGACACAAAGTAATGCTTGATGGGAGTGACAGTTTGTGATGCGACACAAAGTAATGCTTGATGAGAGTGACAGTTTGTGATGCGACACAAAGTAATGCTTGATGAGAGTGACAGTTTGTGATGCGACATAAAGTAATGCTGGATGAGAGTGACAGTTTGTGATGCGACACAAAGTAATGCTGGATGAGAGTGACAGTTTGTGACGCGACACAAAGTAATGCTTGATGGGAGTGACAGTTTGTGATGCGACACAAAGTAATGCTGGATGAGAGTGACAGTTTGTGACACGACACAAAGTAATGCTGGATGAGAGTGACAGTTTGTGACGCGACACAAAGTAATGCTTGATTGGAGTGACAGTTTGTGATGCGACGCTAAGTAATGATGGATGAGAGTTACAGTTTGTGACGCGACACAAAGTAATGCTTGATGAGAGTGACAGTTTGTGACGTGACATAAAGTAATGCTAGATGAGAGTGACAGTTTGTGACGCGACACAAAGTAATGCTGGATGAGAGTGATAGTTTGTGACGAGAAACAAAGTAATGCTTGATGAGAGTGACAGTTTGTGACGCGACACAAAGTAATGCTTGATGGGAGTGACAGTTTGTGATGCGACACAAAGTAATGCTGGATGAGAGTGACAGTTTGTGATGCGACACAAAGTAATGCTTGATGAGAGTGACAGTTTGTGACGCGACATAAAGTAATGCTTGATGGGAGTGACAGTTTGTGATGCGACACAAAGTAATGCTGGATGAGAGTGACAGTTTGTGACGCGACACAAAGTAATGCTGGATGAGAGTGACAGTTTGTGACGCGACACAAAGTAATGCTTGATGGGAGTGACAGTTTGTGATGCGACACAAAGTAATGCTGGATGAGAGTGACAGTTTGTGACACGACACAAAGTAATGCTGGATGAGAGTGACAGTTTGTGACGCGACACAAAGTAATGCTGGATGAGAGTGACAGTTTGTGACGCGACACAAAGGAATGCTTGATGAGAGTGACAGTTTGTGACGCGACACAAAGTAATGCTTGATGAAAATGACAGTTTGTGACGCGACACAAAGTAATGCTTGATGGGAGTGACAGTTTGTGACTTGACACAAAGTAATGCTTGATGGGAGTGACAGTTTGTGATGCGAAACAAAGTAATGCTTGATGGGAGTGACAGTTTGTGATGCGACACAAAGTAATGCTTGATGGGAGTGACAGTTTGTGACGCGACACAAAGTAATGCTGGATGAGAGTGACAGTTTGTGACGCGACACAAAGTAATGCTGTATGAGAGTGACAGTTGGTGACGCGACACAAAGTAATGCTTGATGGGAGTGACAGTTTGTGATGCGACACAAAGTAATGCTTGATGAGAGTGACAGTTTGTGACGCGACACAAAGTAATGCTTGATGAGAGTGACAGTTTGTGATGCGACATAAAGTAATGCTGGATGAGAGTGACAGTTTGTGATGCGACACAAAGTAATGCTGGATGAGAGTGACAGTTTGTGACGCGACACAAAGTAATGCTTGATGGGAGTGACAGTTTGTGATGCGACACAAAGTAATGCTTGATGAGAGTGACAGTTTGTGACGCGACACAAAGTAATGCTTGATGAGAGTGACAGTTTGTGATGCGACATAAAGTAATGCTGGATGAGAGTGACAGTGTGTGATGCGACACAAAGTAATGCTGGATGAGAGTGACAGTTTGTGACGCGACACAAAGTAATGCTTGATGGGAGTGACAGTTTGTGATGCGACACAAAGTAATGCTGGATGAGAGTGACAGTTTGTGACACGACACAAAGTAATGCTGGATGAGAGTGACAGTTTGTGACGCGACACAAAGTAATGCTTGATTGGAGTGACAGTTTGTGATGCGACGCTAAGTAATGATGGATGAGAGTTACAGTTTGTGACGGGACACAAAGTAATGCTTGATGAGAGTGACAGTTTGTGACGTGACATAAAGTAATGCTAGATGAGAGTGACAGTTTGTGACGCGACACAAGTAATGCTGGATGAGAGTGATAGTTTGTGACGAGACACAAAATAATGCTGGATGAGAGTGACAGTTTGTGACGCGACACAAAGTAATGCTTGATGGAGTGACAGTTTGTGATGCGACACAAAGTAATGCTGGATGAGAGTGACAGTTTGTGATGCGACACAAAGTAATGCTTGATGAGAGTGACAGTTTTGTGACGCGACATAAAGTAATGCTTGATGGGAGTGACAGTTTGTGATGCGACACAAAGTAATGCTGGATGAGAGTGACAGTTTGTGACGCGACACAAAGTAATGCTTGATGGGAGTGACAGTTTGTGATGCGACACAAAGTAATGCTTGATGAGAGTGACAGTTTGTGACGCGACACAAAGTAATGCTTGATGAGAGTGACAGTTTGTGATGCGACATAAAGTAATGCTGGATGAGAGTGACAGTTTGTGACGCGACACAAAGTAATGCTTGATGGGAGTGACAGTTTGTGATGCGACACAAAGTAATGCTGGATGAGAGTGACAGTTTGTGACGCGACACAAAGTAATGCTGGATGAGAGTGACAGTTTGTGACGCGACACAAAGTAATGCTTGATGGGAGTGACAGTTTGTGATGCGACACAAAGTAATGCTGGATGAGAGTGACAGTTTGTGACGCGACACAAAGTAATGCTGGATGAGAGTGACAGTTTGTGACGCGACACAAAGTAATGCTGGATGAGAGTGACAGTTTGTGACGCGACACAAAGTAATGCTTAATGAGAGTGACAGTTTGTGACGCGACACAAAGTAATGCTGGATGAAAATGACAGTTTGTGACGCGACACAAAGTAATGCTTGATGGGAGTGACAGTTTGTGACGTGACACAAAGTAATGCTGGATGAGAGTGACAGTTTGTGATGCGACACAAAGTAATGCTGGATGAGAGTGACAGTTTGTGACGTGACACAAAGTAATGCTGGATGAGAGTGACAGTTTGTGGCGCGACACAAAGTAATGCTTGATGGGAGTGACAGTTTGTGACGCGACACAAAGTAATGCTTGATGGGAGTGACAGTTTGTGACGTGACACAAAGTAATGCTGGATGGAGTGACAGTTTGTGACGCGACACAAAGTAATGCTGGATGGGAGTGACAGTTTGTGACGCGACACAAAGTAATGCTGGATGGGAGTGACAGTTTGTGATGCGACACAAAGTAATGCTTGATGGGAGTGACAGTTTGTGATGCGACACAAAGTAATGCTTGATGGAGTGACAGTTTGTGACGCGACACAAAGTAATGCTTGATGGGAGTGACAGTTTGTGACTTGACACAAAGTAATGCTTGATGGGAGTGACAGTTTGTGATGCGAAACAAAGTAATGCTTGATGGGAGTGACAGTTTGTGATGCGACACAAAGTAATGCTTGATGGGAGTGACAGTTTGTGACGCGACACAAAGTAATGCTGATGAGAGTGACAGTTTGTGACGCGACACAAAGTAATGCTGGATGAGAGTGACAGTTTGTGACGCGACACAAAGTAATGCTTGATGGGAGTGACAGTTTGTGATGCGACACAAAGTAATGCTTGATGAGAGTGACAGTTTGTGACGCGACACAAAGTAATGCTTGATGAGAGTGACAGTTTGTGATGCGACATAAAGTAATGCTGGATGAGAGTGACAGTTTGTGATGCGACACAAAGTAATGCTGGATGAGAGTGACAGTTTGTGACGCGACACAAAGTAATGCTTGATGGGAGTGACAGTTTGTGATGCGACACAAAGTAATGCTGGATGAGAGTGACAGTTTGTGACACGACACAAAGTAATGCTGGATGAGAGTGACAGTTTGTGACGCGACACAAAGTAATGCTTGATTGGAGTGACAGTTTGTGATGCGACGCTAAGTAATGATGGATGAGAGTTACAGTTTGTGACGCGACACAAAGTAATGCTTGATGAGAGTGACAGTTTGTGACGTGACATAAAGTAATGCTAGATGAGAGTGACAGTTTGTGACGCGACACAAAGTAATGCTGGATGAGAGTGATAGTTTGTGACGAGAAACAAAGTAATGCTTGATGAGAGTGACAGTTTGTGACGCGACACAAAGTAATGCTTGATGGGAGTGACAGTTTGTGATGCGACACAAAGTAATGCTGGATGAGAGTGACAGTTTGTGATGCGACACAAAGTAATGCTGGATGAGAGTGACAGTTTGTGACGCGACATAAAGTAATGCTTGATGGGAGTGACAGTTTGTGATGCGACACAAAGTAATGCTGATGAGAGTGACAGTTTGTGACGCGACACAAAGTAATGCTGGATGAGAGTGACAGTTTGTGACGCGACACAAAGTAATGCTTGATGGGAGTGACAGTTTGTGATGCGACACAAAGTAATGCTGGATGAGAGTGACAGTTTGTGACGCGACACAAAGTAATGCTGGATGAGAGTGACAGTTTGTGACGCGACACAAAGTAATGCGTGATTGGAGTGACAGTTTGTGATGCGACGCTAAGTAATGATGGATGAGAGTTACAGTTTGTGACGCGACACAAAGTAATGCTTGATGAGAGTGACAGTTTGTGACGCGACACAAAGTAATGCTTGATGAAAATGACAGTTTGTGACGCGACACAAAGTAATGCTTGATGGGAGTGACAGTTTGTGACTTGACACAAAGTAATGCTTGATGGGAGTGACAGTTTGTGATGCGACACAAAGTAATGCTTGATGGGAGTGACAGTTTGTGATGCGACACAAAGTAATGCTTGATGGGAGTGACAGTTTGTGACGCGACACAAAGTAATGCTGGATGAGAGTGACAGTTTGTGACGCGACACAAAGTAATGCTTGATGAGAGTGACAGTTTGTGACGCGACACAAAGTAATGCTTGATGGGAGTGACAGTTTGTGATGCGACACAAAGTAATGCTTGATGAGAGTGACAGTTTGTGACGCGACACAAAGTAATGCTTGATGAGAGTGACAGTTTGTGATGCGACATAAAGTAATGCTGGATGAGAGTGACAGTTTGTGATGCGACACAAAGTAATGCTGGATGAGAGTGACAGTTTGTGACGCGACACAAAGTAATGCTTGATGGGAGTGACAGTTTGTGATGCGACACAAAGTAATGCTGGATGGGAGTGACAGTTTGTGATGCGACACAAAGTAATGCTGATGAGAGTGACAGTTTGTGACGCAACACAAAGTAATGCTTGATTGGAGTGACAGTTTGTGATGCGACGCTAAGTAATGATGGATGAGAGTTACAGTTTGTGACGCGACACAAAGTAATGCTTGATGAGAGTGACAGTTTGTGACGTGACATAAAGTAATGCTAGATGAGAGTGACAGTTTGTGACGCGACACAAAGTAATGCTGGATGAGAGTGATAGTTTGTGACGAGACACAAAGTAATGCTGGATGAGAGTGACAGTTTGTGACGCGACACAAAGTAATGCTTGATGGGAGTGACAGTTTGTGATGCGACACAAAGTAATGCTGGATGAGAGTGACAGTTTGTGATGCGACACAAAGTAATGCTTGATGAGAGTGACAGTTTGTGACGCGACATAAAGTAATGCTTGATGGGAGTGACAGTTTGTGATGCGACACAAAGTAATGCTGGATGAGAGTGACAGTTTGTGACGCGACACAAAGTAATGCTGGATGAGAGTGACAGTTTGTGACGCGACACAAAGTAATGCTTGATGGGAGTGACAGTTTGTGATGCGACACAAAGTAATGCTGGATGAGAGTGACAGTTTGTGACGCGACACAAAGTAATGCTGGATGAGAGTGACAGTTTGTGACGCGACACAAAGTAATGCTGGATGAGAGTGACAGTTTGTGACGCGACACAAAGTAATGCTTGATGAGAGTGACAGTTTGTGACGCGACACAAAGTAATGCTTAATGAGAGTGACAGTTTGTGACGCGACACAAAGTAATGCTTGATGAAAATGACAGTTTGTGACGCGACACAAAGTAATGCTTGATGGGAGTGACAGTTTGTGGCGCGACACAAAGTAATGCTGGATGAGAGTGACAGTTTGTGACGCGACACAAAGTAATGCTTGATGGGAGTGACAGTTTGTGACGTGACACAAAGTAATGCTGGATGGGAGTGACAGTTTGTGACGCGACACAAAGTAATGCTGGATGGGAGTGACAGTTTGTGACGCGACACAAAGTAATGCTGGATGGGAGTGACAGTTTGTGACACGACACAAAGTAATGCTTGATGGGAGTGACAGTTTGTGATGTGACACAAAGTAATGCTTGATGGGAGTGACAGTTTGTGACGCGACACAAAGTAATGCTTGATGGAGTGACAGTTTGTGACGCGACACAAAGTAATGCTTGATGGGAGTGACAGTTTGTGATGCGACACAAAGTAATGCTTGATGGGAGTGACAGTTTGTGATGCGACACAAAGTAATGCTTGATGGGAGTGACAGTTTGTGACGCGACACAAAGTAATGCTTGATGGGAGTGACAGTTTGTGACGCAACACAAAGTAATGCTGGATGAGAGTGACAGTTTGTGACGCGACACAAAGTAATGCTTGATGGGAGTGACAGTTTGTGATGCAACACAAAGTAATGCTGGATGAGAGTGACAGTTTGTGACGCGACACAAAGTAATGCTTGATGAGAGTGACAGTTTGTGATGCGACATAAAGTAATGCTGGATGAGAGTGACAGTTTGTGACGCGACACAAAGTAATGCTGGATGAGAGTGACAGTTTGTGACGCGACACAAAGTAATGCTTGATGGGAGTGACAGTTTGTGATGCGACACAAAGTAATGCTGGATGAGAGTGACAGTTTGTGACACGACACAAAGTAATGCTGGATGAGAGTGACAGTTTGTGACGCGACACAAAGTAATGCTTGATGGGAGTGACAGTTTGTGATGCGACACAAAGTAATGCTGGATGAGAGTGACAGTTTGTGACGCGACACAAAGTAATGCTGGATGAGAGTGACAGTTTGTGACGCGACACAAAGTAATGCTTGATGAGAGTGACAGTTTGTGACGCGACACAAAGTAATGCTTAATGAGAGTGACAGTTTGTGACGCGACACAAAGTAATGCTTGATGAAAATGACAGTTTGTGACGCGACACAAAGTAATGCTTGAATGGAGTGACAGTTTGTGACGTGACACAAAGTAATGCTTGATGGAGTGACAGTTTGTGATGCGACACAAAGTAATGCTTGATGGGAGTGACAGTTTGTGATGCGACACAAAGTAATGCTGGATGAGAGTGACAGTTTGTGATGCGACACAAAGTAATGCTTGATTGGAGTGACAGTTTGTGATGCGACACAAAGTAATGCTGGATGAGAGTGACAGTTTGTGACGCGACACAAAAGTAATGTTTTCTATAGTTTTTGTAAAAATGGGCTCCGTTTTATGGGAAGGAAAAAAAAAATCAATTCCGAAGTTATCAAATTTGACGTTTGCTGGGTAGGATAGTACGTTGCCTACACCACAAATGTTAGTTAAGGTAAGCTATACAACTATCATCATCATCGAGTGCCGTCTCCGCAACGAAGGTTGGCTGCCATGGAGCGCCATTCTGCTCTGTCTCTTGCTTTGATGGTGCAGGTTGTCATAGACTGATTTGTCCATCTTTTGATGTTACTCGTCCATATAAGTCTTGGTCTACCTCTGCCTCTTTTACCTTGTATTTTCCCCTCCAGGATTACTTTTAGTAGGCTATTGTGTCTTTTAACATGGCCCAAAAATCGCATTTGTCAATACAACTATATTTGTGACATTTTCACATTCCTGGGGTCTGCCGAGGGGAATATGACCGGAGAATAAAGGCCACTTGCTCAGTGCAGACGCCGCGTGTTGTTCAGGTCTGAGTTTTTTTTCTTTTTTTCCAACCCACATAGAAGAAATGTTTGAATCTACTGAGATTCGAATCGGTGTTCTCCTGGTATGGTGCTCAACAAGTTATCGATTCGGCCACCAGATCTCCGTAAGCTATCAATCTCCACTTATCAATGAGAATATATTATAGAAGAATCATACGCGGACTGTGCTTGAATAGTGAGCAAAATATCAAACCAACTAAGGTGTCATTGACAAAGAGCTGTGCTAAGCATAATCTAAGTTAAAACACGCTGGAACCAACTACAAATTTATATCACCTCTGATCATGCAAACAGGCCAGTGATGGGAAACTTAGAACGTGATGCAACAGACTAATAAGTGGTGTCGCATATACTGACTGGAGTCACAGTTGTTTGTCATAGATATGTTAATTGTCGTCTTAATAATTTCTGCTCAGAAAAATCATATTTTGTATGCGTTACATTGAAGTTGATTTGAAGAAATGATATGCTAATACTTTAATCAAAGTTTTATGAACTACTGAGTTTTTCATGTAAACAAATTATTGTATTATATCTATATATTGACCATTAAAGCCGTAGCCGGCCCATAGGGCATAGACCCAGATACTCTTTCTCTTATCTAAATTTGTATTCTAGCAGTTTTCAATTCTTTTAAAGATATTTTATCAAATCTCGTCATTTGTCTCTGTTCTGTGCAAGCAACTCTATCTCAACGAGGGAGCCGATTCCTGCTTCTCTTGCCTCTCTCATCAATGTTCTTCTCAGTGTCTCTCTGGGTCGGCCTCTTTTCCTCATACCTGTTGTTTCCCATATGAGGGCTTGCTTTGCTATTCGGTTATTATCTCTTCTCATCACATGTCCAACATATGACTATCGTCTTTTCTTCATTACTGAAGATATTAGTGGTTGGTTGGTGATTTCTCTAATTTCCTCGTTTGTTTTGAATTCGTTCCACGCTATACCAAGTATTTTCCTTCGACCATTATTTTCGAATGCGTTCAACTTTGTTTCTACGTCGCTTGTTGTTTTCCAGCTCTCACACGCATACATAAGTGTTGTTAATACGTTTGATTTGAATAGTCTAAGTTTTGTGTTTATGCTGATGAGTTTTGATTTCCACAACTTTTTAAGGCTTCTGAAAGACATTGTTGCTTTAGCTATTCTGATTCTTATTTAATTATTGTTTTACCCAATGTTTAATTGTTTCTCCCAACGAACATTAATCTAATAAGTTACCTTCCTTTGTGTTTGAAAAACTTGAACATTTTTTTCTTGATTTTGATCTTCTATTCGTTAAAGTTAAGGTAGTATTTTAAAATATATATATAGACACCTTCACATCTGATAAAAAACAGTATATCAACACTTAACAGTGCGATAACTAACATATATCATGTTTCATTATCAGTACGTGTGCATACTTTAGCTGCGTTTGTGAAGTTATGTAGTGGTTCTAACTAATGCACAGTTAGTGATTCGTTATTTAATATTAGTTACTGTATGTAACGCTCAATGGTTAGTAAACTGGTCTTCAAAGGACAAGAGTTAAATTTCGATCCCAACCGACGGCTTCCGGGTTCACCCAGCCTTAAATGGTAACAGATTTTTTCTGGGAAAGTAAAGCGGCATGGGCGTAGTACCGACCACATTACCCCAAAAATCGTGTGCTGAAGGTCTGTAAAAATTATTGTCACTAACACCATATTGCCTATACGCCACTTGGCGTGACGGGGCTCTTTACCTTTTCTTAAACTACGTTATCGTTAGACAAGAACACGAACATATGAGTCGCTGTATGTTTTGTTGAGGCACGGTGATGGCCTGGCAACCAGAAAGTGTCTGACCACTGCTAACCACAATTGTAGCTATCAGGTTTCATTTTCTTTCTTTCCTTTTTTTTTTTTTTTTTAAAAAGCGTCTTTCTTAGCTATAGGTATGTGAAATCAAATACCTAATCCCTTCGGAAATGCAGGATTTATAAAAAGCAGGTTGTGCTTTTAAGGCGATCACGTAAACGAAACTTTGGTATTTGAAAATCGAAACATATGTCGCTACCCGGACCAAACTTCACAAATATGAAAGCACAATTTCTATCATCATAAGTATTTGTAGTCAGTTTTCAGAAATGAGCCTGAGGGGCTGACGTCCGTCTCCGGTATTACTTAGTCCATGACATTGGTTGAGAACTTCTTCAGTTATCTGGAAATAAATCGGAATGGGCAGTGTCTCTGAGAATAGTCATTATCATTAGGAGATATTTATTTTTAAAGTCACGAGTTTATACAAATAACAATGTGTATATATATGGCAACATGAAGATTATGCAAATGTCCAATAATTTGAAGTCCGGTCCCATAATGCCCTCATTTATTTGACGTCACGTTTCTGCACGTCTGCCGCGGTTCACAGCTTCCATCTAGTTTCCCGCCTAGCGTGGGGTTGGTTCATTTCCCTAGGGCTGACTAAGCTCGAGGTGGCTGGTCGTACCAGACACTGCATATTTATATAATGGGCTGATCCGTGTTGAACATAGGCTATGATGGGTTGTTTGTGTCTCTCTGTCTGTGTCTGTTTGTCTGTGTCTGTCTGTTTGTCTTTGTCTGTGTGTTTGTCTGTGTCTGATTGTTTGTGTCTGTTTGTCCGTGTCTGTCTGTTTGTCTTTGTCTGTGTGTTTGTCTGTGTCTGATTGTTTGTGTCTATGTCTGTTTGTATCTGTTTGTCTTTGTCTGTTTGTCTGTGTCTGTCTGTTTGTGTCTGTTTGTGTTATGGGCATAGGTAAGGAATTGCGGTAAAGCTTGTCAGAATGGAACGAGGTGATCAAGGTGTTTTATGACAGCTTTACACGAGAGGACAAAGGAAAAGTAAAACGTCGACTCGTCGGCTTCACATACAACCGTCCTCAGAAACAAAAACAAAACAGTACGCACATAATACAAGCACGAGAAACTTAATAAGCTATAATTACATCATAGATTCTATACGTCATAGAAAGTAACTAAATACAAAGTGGGTAAAGAGATACAGCGAAGACGATGGCGCTGGATAGGACATACACTGCGGAAGCCAACTGAGAGTATTCCACAACAGGCCCTTTCTGGAATCACAAGGAAAAATACAAAGAGGAGGACCAAAATATTCTTGAAGAAATCAGATGGAAGCAGAGATGAAGATGATGGGGAAGACATGGAATGATCTTACAAGAATGGCAAGAAACAGAACGGCTTGGAAAGTGTTTGTTGAAGGCCTATGCTCCGCGGGGAGCTGAAAGGTAGAAGAAGAACTAAAGATAATATATAATGAAATAAATATAAAACGATAGCTGCCAGTCTTGCCTCCACATGTTCTTTGTAGTCAACCCCATTTCCTTTGTTGTTCTTAAGCTGCAAATGAGGGCGGGCTTTTGATAACATTATGTATTATCATTATCGTCTGTGCTAAACATGACCACTCTCAAGTCAGACAAAAAAGAGTCACTAGAGAAAGGAGATTTTTGAGAGAAGCTGACCAGAAGACAGACAATCAGAAACGAGAAAAGAGTTGGCGTTGAACCGATTTTCAGTTACATACAAAGACAACGAAATAAGCTGTTTTGCCACTCTGGATAAAATATATAGTTGTGAAATAGCAAAAAGACATGCACAAAAAGAAATGGACACAGCTCAAAGCAAACGCAGACTACGTTTGAAGTGACAGCATGAGAGAAACTCTACAACAGCATCAAGTGTCAGTGGTTTACACAACCAGAAGAAACAATAACTAGAACGTTATATCTCCCTCGACATCCAAGCGGTAAAAGATGCAGTGACATAAGGTGTGTTGTTATTTACTTTTTCTAATGGCAGCATTTGTTGTTGACGCAGGTTTTTACGCCCTTCTTTCTACTTGGCAAGGCACGATCTTTTCAACCATAGACTTTATATACTTGGTTATCTTAGCCCGCAATTGCCGTTTTAAATATGTGTAGTGGAAACTATACTGGCTTAGGGCGACACCTATGAGAACCGCCGGGTCAACATTGACACCAAGAAGCACGTGGCCACGAGGAGTGGATATCCTTTGGTAACTTTGATAGTAGTTTATTGCAATATATTCCCTTTGTTTACGATGAATGATGATAATGTATGACAAGGAACAGTTGGCTGTGTTCATTTTCTGTGCGGTTTCGCCTCTAGAGGAAGAGAAGGGGAATAAGTATAAGTAGATGAAATGTGTATGAGAAAGAGACGAAGAAGGGGGAGGAGGAAGAGGAGCAGAAGAAGAAGGAAAAAGGTAATGAAAAAAGCTAGAGGAAGAGAATTGATAGTTTGCCAGGATTATCAAATCTCGCGCGCTTGACATTTTCATTGGGTTTTCCCGGTTTTTGCGTTTCCATGCAAATTATAAATTGTCGAGCCAGTGGTGATGAGTGTTTGGGAGTAGAATGTGGACAGTCATAGACATAATTCATGTTGACAGTTCACTGTAAACATTTAAAGGAGCAACTTTCACATTTATATCTTTCCAAGAACAAAGAAAACTTCGTTGTCATCGAGCATGTCTACCGAAATAATATGTGTTAGATCTGTGTTGTGTTTTCTGGCTTGGATTTATGTATTTAATTTGTATAGTTTTTCTTGTAACATCTGATGAAGGCTTTTGCCGAAACGTTGTAGCTTGTCTTGTCTTTCTGTTAGATTAGCAGCTCCATACCATTTTATTATTATTTTACATGTTCAATGCAGCCCTACTCGCGCCTCTCGTAGTATTTAATATTTTGTATATTTCATATCTGAACTTATGTACGTAAAATACGTAAGCGAATGACAAGAAACAGCCTGAGAAATGAGATCGGAAATGTAGAATTTGAAGAAAAAAATGTTGGGAATAATTCCATCCATCGAATACATAAATAAACCACAGATACAATGGTTTGGTCGCGTGATAAGAGGAAAAGATCAAAACACGACACAACGAGCCTTCAATAAACGTTGCAAGAACACCAGACCCAAGGGACGATCACCAAAAAGATGGATTGATGGAATATTAAAAACACTAGGAAACATACCAGTAGCAGAGACCAACAGAAGAGCAAAAGACTGCAAACTGTATTTCCCCTTGATACTGAAAGACAAATGAAGAATGAAAGAAGAAGACAAAATAAACACTTGAAGTCGGATGTTTGGGTCGAAAAAGACGTGGATATCGCAATTTGTTATAAACCATGGCCTATACAAAACAACAACATCCACTTAACGCCACTTGAAAGAGGATGGGCGAAGTGGAGAGAGCGCAGATGGAATGTAAAATTACGGGGAAAGAGGTTTCGGGAAGAAGATCCAAATAATAGGGACAAATAAAGCTGTGTATATGTGTGAGTGAATGTGCACGCCAGTGTTTTTGTGTGTCAGTGTGTGTGAATATGTGCGTATATATGAGTATGAGAGTGTGTGACTGCCTGTGAATGTTTAGGTGTGAGTAGATGTGTGTGTGTGAATGAATGTGTGTATGGGAATGCATCGGAGGCAGACCAAGAAGATGGTGGTTTCAAGACACTAAGGAGGCCTTGGCCATAACAGCGGAAGAAGTGGGAGATCTGGCTAGGCACAGAGATTCTTTCAGACGAGCTGTGGTAAATGCAACGTTCTGTGGGAGATCTGGCTAGGCACAGAGATTCTATCAGACGAGCTGTGGTGAATGCAACGTTCTGTGGGAGATCTGGCTAGGCACAGAGATTCTATCAGACGAGCTGGGGTGAATGCAACGTTCTGTGGGAGATCTGGCTAGGATAGAGATTCTATCAGACGAGCTGGGGTGAATGCTATGTTCTGTGGGAAGTCTGGATACAGACAGAGATTCTATCAGACGAGCTGTGGTGAATGCAACGTTCTGTTGGAGATGTGGCTAGGCACAGAGATTCTTTCAGACGAGCTGTGGTGAATGCAACGTTCTGTGGGAGACTGGCTAGGCACAGAGATTCTATCAGACGAGCTGTGGTAAATGCAACGTTCTGTGGGAGATCTGGCTAGACACAGAGATTCTTTCAGACGAGCTGTGGTGAATGCAACGTTCTGTGGGAGATCTGGCTAGGCACAGAGATTCTATCAGACTAGCTGTGGTGAATGCAACGTTTCGTGGGAGGTCTGGATAGAGACAGAGATTCTTGCAGACGAGCTGTGGTGAATGCAACGTTCTGTGGGAGGTCTGGATAGAGACAGAGATTCTTGCAGACGAGTTGTGATGAATGCAACGTTCTATCTGAGGTCTGGATAGAGACAGAGATTCTTTCAGACGAGCTGTGGTGAATACAGCGTTCTGTGGGAGTCTGAATAGAGACAGAGATTCTTTCAGGCAGTCTGTGGTGAATGCAACGTTCTGTGGGAGATCTGGCTAGAGACATAAATTCTTTCAGACGAGCTGTGGTGAATGCAACGATCTGTGGGAGATCTGGCTAGGGGATTCGTTCAGACGGGCTGTGGTGAATACAACGTTCTGCAAAGGACATGTGACCTAATGATGATGTTGATCATTACGATGCGAATGTCTATGTGAAGTGAGAAATAAAGAAGTAAGACAAATGTACATCAATTTTTAATTCAAGAAAAAATGAAAGAGAGAGAGAGAGAAAGATAGAGAGAGAGATAGAGAGATAGAAAGAAGGAAGATAGAGAGAAAGAAAGATAGAGAGAGAGAGAGAGAGAGAGAGAGAGAAAGAAAATAGAGATAGGCGAAATGAGAATGTTATAATATAGTTACATGTCACAGATAGATATCTTTACATGCCCTAAAATAAATGTGTCTACTGACTGATTATGAACATTATTATGTTATCTCAGCTACAATTCAACCCTGTGGGGACCTTCTCTGCCACGGGTTGTCTTTCGCCCTGACACTCTGAATGACACCTGGCATTTAGAATGACATTACACGGCTATGTTATTCCTGTGGTGTTCCCAAAATATGATTTTTATGTGATTTATTTTAGTCGGCTACATATCGAACTATTGAACCCAATATAGGACGGAGACTTATACTCGTAGTAACGTTAACCCACTTTTGAAACCGGTGTATCTCTTTTTCATTCTTTTTTTCTTCTCTTCCTTCCTTCCTTCCTTCCTTTCATCCAACCTTCCAACCTTCCTTCCTTTCTTCGTATTTGCTGCCTGCGTTCGCCGTGGGATTGCCCCTTCACATCGTCAGCCTTAATATGGCGTTAACACATGAGCGTATACACATTCTGCTGTGGTTTAAATCCATCCAACTTCGATATCTACTTCTTTCGGCCCAACACATCCGACTTTCGCATAGTTTTTTTTTTATGTCAGGTTACCATCTATACCGATCTCTACTCGCTTTGCCAGACTAGTTATCCCGTTACCAGAATTAATTTAGTGAGGTGGATTGGGATCTTAATCAGCTATTGGTCGCTCATCCTGACACAAAGAGTCAGCTGTGAAGCAATGACCACTTTCAATTGTTTTAAGTCAGCATTATTTTTTTTTTTTTTGCGTTCGCCAGCTTTCACATCTGGCGAAATCCCTAGAGACTAGGAATTAAACTGTGCATGTTAATCCATTTTCCCTGCCTCCCGTGTGCATTAGGGTCCCACGCCGCACACGCAGATAACTCGGTCTTCGGAGATACTCATATTTTTTCCGTCGATGAGTAATTTACTTCTCAAGCCGGGCCTCGCTATTGAGACCAGCGGTGGCTTTCGCAGAGAGAAATCAGAAATAAAAAATCCCAACTAATGCAGCTGGGATTTGAACTCTCAACCTATGTCTCGAGACCGGAGTCTGACCTCGAGACCAACCAGCACCTGAGTAGAAAGTGGTCATTGACTCATGGTCAGTCGCTTTAAGGCTAACTTTGAAAAATAGTATGACAGAGAAATGTCTAAAACGTGTGCGTATATTTGCATAGAAAATAATGCAATAGCTTCTTTACTTTTAACCATCTTATATACAGAGATGCACCCGTACATCGAACAAACACAATTTAGAATGTTCCAGAATTCGAACTCTGAGAATTTAGATCAGGAATTCAAACATTTTTATGTTTGGACTGCGCATGCGCTGATGTAGTGTTCATGTTCAAAAATACCAGGCAGGTTTTTATTAGCTGAAACGTTCCGGAATGTGTTCAGGTAAACTTTGAAGACTTTCAGCGGTTTCGAGTTACCTCTATTTACATATAACTGAAAACTAATTTTACGATTTTATTATTAAACGATTAATTCGCTTGCCGTGATTTTTTTTTTTTTTTTTTTTTTTTAAATAGGGAAAAGCTGATTCGGACTATTATGTCTGTATACAAACACATAAGAAGGGTGGATACATGAAAAAAAAAAAAAACCTTTAAAATAGCGATAAATTACAATCACCACGAAATGCAATGAAAGTTAACAACATCATTGCGTTACAGCTGATGTAAGAAAAAAAAACAACAACATGAGCCGCAGACAAGCAGTACGTCGACGCAGATGGTCGTCTCATATGAGACATGTCTCAGATTTATATACTTTCAAGAGCGAGCGGGCGTTCAAACAGCCGGAAAGTATTAATATCTTTTCACATTTCTGACAATTGTTCATCATCATCATCGAGTGTCGTCTCCGCAACGAAGGTTGGCTACCATGGATCGCCATTCTACTCTGTTTCTTGCTTTGATGGTGCAGGCTGTCATAGATTGACTTGTCCATCTTTTGATGTTACTCGTCCATGTTAGTTAGCCTTTGCCTCTTTTACCTTGTATTTTTCCTTCCAATATTACTTTTAGTAGGCTGTTGTGTCTTTTAACATGCCCCAAAAATTTCATTTGTCTTGTCTTAATTGTATTTAGTAGTTCTCTTTTTATTTTCAGTTGTTTTAAAACTTCATCGTTTGTTATCTTTTATTTCCATCCAATTCTACCTATTCTTTTATAAATCCACATTTCAAAGGCTTCAATTTTCTGTTCTGTTTTCTGGTCTAATGTTCATGTTTCTGCACCATACTGGAATATTGAGAAGATGTAACATTTTGCTATTCTTAGTTTCAGCCCTGTTGATATTTGTTTTGTTGTTAGTATATTTTTCATGGCATTAAAATTACTTTTTGCCATACATATTCTTTTGTTTATTTCAATTTTCCATCATTGGTTATAGTATGTCCCAGGTAGTTGTAGCTCTGGACTGTCTCCAGATGTATTCCCTCAACTGTGATATTTAATTGTAGGTCTTGAGAATTTTCTCAACAAACCCCCGCCATTGCAAGAAATTACTGTTCATAAAGAAATATACTTGTTATACTAGAAAACCTTGAAATATCATCAAGCAAAGTACTTGAGTTTTGTTAAAGAATTGCAGTTACACTTACATTCGATTTTTTTTTCTGCGAAGACTTTAGAATGTGGGATGAAACTGCTTCCAGTTTGTTCACGTCCGTGATTAGTGTTTACATTTCTTTGTTTATTCTAGAATAGTATTTGTTGACCTTTGTATATTTGTTTTTGTTTTGTACCTCAAGAAGGATTTTGTTTTAACGTCGTAGTTTGTCTCGTATCTCTATTAATTGACATGCTTAATACCAGTCTGTGTTTATTTTACATTGTAATATCAGCCGGTGAGATTTCTCAGAAATGTAATTATGGGGATGATGTGTCGCGACTGAACACGCCCCTTTTGTATATATGTATCTCTTTTTCATTTCTGTCTGTCCGTCTGTCTTTCAGTTTGTTTGTCAACATTTCTATCTCTCTGTCTGTGTGTCTCTACCTTTCTATTTGTCTATTTCTCTGTTCCTTTGTCTACCTCTGTCTGTTTGTCTCCCTGTATATCTGTCTGTTTGTCTCCCTGTATATCTGTCTGTCTCTCTGTGCGTCTCTACCTTTCTATTTGTCTATTTCTCTGTTCCTTTGTCTGCCTCTGTCTCTTTGTCTCCCTGTATATCTGTCTGTCTCTCTGTGCGTCTCTACCTTTCTATTTGTCTATTTCTCTGTTCCTTTGTCTGCCTCTGTCTCTTTGTCTCCCTGTATATCTGTCTGTCTCTCTGTGCGTCTCTACCTTTCTATTTGTCTATTTCTCTGTTCCATTGTCTACCTCTGTCTGTTTGTCTCCCTGTATATCTGTCTGTCTCTCTGTGCGTCTCTACCTTTCTATTTGTCTATTTCTCTGTTCCATTGTCTACCTCTGTCTCTTTGTCTCCCTGTATATCTGTATGTCTCTCTGCCCACCTATACACTTGTACTTTCCGTCTAGTAGTCTTTTTTGCCTGTCTACCTTCATATGTGTGTGTTTGTGGTATGTATATGTGTGTGCCTGTTTTGTGTGTGTGTATGTATGTGTGAGCACACTAACCTTCAACATCCCACAAAGAAAGCCATGTTTCCTATATCACACTCTCAAACAACAAAACAGCTGCCCTTTGCTAGAAGGCAGGAAAGTCCGCGCGTGACTACTTTGACATTCCCTTCCTTTTGTTGCCCTCGTGTTGCTGTCGGCTGACGATTAGACCGCATCTGTGAAATGTTTTCTTTGACATTTGCCAGATTTTTTCCCGCCCCGGGAGGCGAAGTGTAGGTATTAAAGACAGCAACAGTAGCCAGCCGATTCCTGTTTTCAGTTTTTGTCAACAGTGACAGATCATGCTGCTTCCTTGCGCTGACAGATGTGTGGCTGTTGTAATTAGTAAACCCAGCTAGTAATTAGTGTAGATGTTTTGTTAAGTTTTACATGAAAATAAGGAGCTTGAACGAAGCAAATGGCCTTAGGTAAAGTAATTCCAGTAGACTACATTATTTACGGAGCCGCGATAGCTCAGTGGTTAGTGAACTGGACTACAAAGGACAATGGGTAGGGTTCGATCCCAACCGACGGCTTCCGGGTTCACCCAGCCTTTAATGGGTATCGGATTTTTTTTCTGGGAAAGTGAAGCGGCACGGGCGTAATACCGACCACATTACCCCAAAAATCATGTGCCGAAGGTCTGTAAAATTTATGGTCACTAACACCATATTCCCTATACGCCACTTGGCGTGACGGGGGTACTTTACTTTACTTTTTACATTATTTACAGTAGTAAGGTAAGTTTAAAGAGAGTTCATCGGTGTTATATAGAGCCAATTCTGACCTATGGAAGCGAGTTATGAACAGTAGACAAACAAATGAAAAGACGATTAGAGCCAACAGAGATGGGATTTCTCAGAAGAATGTTGAAAGTTCACTGGACAGCTAAAAAGACCAATAAGGAAATTCTCGAGGCCAGCACAAAAAGAGGACTCATAAGAAACATCAGAAAGAAACAATCAACATTTTTTGGGCACATCATGAGAAGAGGAAAGTTTGAGTACTCGATTACAACTGGCAAAATACAGGGAAAGACAGATTGCGGACGACAGAGCGAGAAGATACTGGACAGCTTTGTGTCGTGACATGGAAAACAGTCAATAACAGAACTGATACGATGCACGGTAGACAGAAGAAGATTGTGGAAGGACATGATCGCTACGCCAACCGGTATTGCACATGATGATGATGAAGGTAAGTTAAAATAAAAAAAAAAAAACATCGAAATATAACTTCACTGTTTTCTTGTATTGGATACTTTCCCACGGGACCAATAAAAGACTTACTGTAAATAATAAAAAAGAGTAAACTAACCAGGTATGAACACGTCACACGGTCCACATGCCTTGCCAAAACCGTTCAGCAAGGCACATCACCGGGCGAAAGAAGACAGGGAGGACAAACGATAAGATGGGTGGATAACATCAGAGAGTGGACAGGAATATCTTTCCTTGCATCACAGAAAGCTGCGTTAAATCGTGACGACTGGAAACAAATTGTGAAAATGTCAATTATGGTGCCCCAACGACCGACATGGTTTCGGTGAGTGATATTGTGGCAACTGGAACAAAATTAGGAAAGAAGAAATGAAGGAAAACGGAGAAAAAGATAGTAGAAAGTTTAAGGGTATTAATCGGTACAAGACCGTAACGTGATGGATAAATAACTGTAGAGGCAGAGAGCTGTGAACAAACGGTATCATCTGCGAGATAGATTCTGTATACATTCAAGATACCTTCAATAAATAAGGTAGGTTAGAAACAGTAATATGAAAGCGTTATTTGTAACTTGAATTGATAAATATGGCAAGTTAGAAACAGCAATATAAAAACGTTATTTGTAACTTGAATTGATAAATATGGTAAGTTAGAAACAGTAATATGAAAACGTTATTTGTAACTTGAATTGATAAATATGGCAAGTTAGAAACAGTAATATGAAAACGTTATTTGTAACTTGAATTGATAAATATGGCAAGTTAGAAACAGTAATATGAAAACGTTATTTGTAACTTGAATTGATAAATATGGCAAGTTAGAAACAGTAATATGAAAACGTTATTTGTAACTTGAATTGATAAATATGGCAAGTTAGAAACAGTAATATGAAAACGTTATTTGTAACTTGAATTGATAAATATGGCAAGTTAGAAACAGTAATATGAAAACGTTATTTGTAACTTGAATTGATAAATATGGCAAGTTAGAAACAGTAATATAAAAACGTTATTTGTAACTTGAATTGATAAATATGGCAAGTTAGAAACAGCAATATAAAAACGTTATTTGTAACTTGAATTGATAAATATGGGAAGTTAGAAACAGCAATATAAAAACCAATCATATTTAACAAACAAGCACAATTCAAACAAGACAAATGCGATTTTTGGGCCATGTTAAAAGACACAACAGCCAACTAAATGTAATCATGGAGAGGAAAATACAAGGTAAAAAAGGCAGGGGCAGACCAAGACTAACATGGACGAGTAACATCAAAAGATGGACAAATAAGCTTATGACAACCTGCACCATCAAAGCAAGAGACAGAGCAGAATGGCGCTCCATGGTAGCCAATCTTCGTTGCGGAGACGGCACTCGATGATGATAACAAAAATACTTACTACTTCCTTATCTAATAAGTGAATTCGAAACAACATTAGTATTATTCACAGGTGTCCACTTCATGTGTGGAGCAGAGTGACGGCGTAATTGTTTTTTCCATGTTTTATTTTTCAGTAATATATTTGAGTGTTGGGAGCCGCGATAGCTCAGTGGTTAGTGAACTCGACTACAAAGGACAAGGGGTAGGGTTCGATCCCAACCGACGGCTTCCGGGTTCACCCAGCTTTAAATGGGTACCGGATTTTTTTCTGGGAAAGTAAAGCAACACGGGCGTAATACCGACCACATGACCCCAAAAATCACGTGCTGAAGTTATGTAAAATATAGGGTCACTAACACCATATTTCCCTATACGCGACTTGGCGTGACGGGGGTACTTTACTTTACTTATATTTCAGTGTTTCATCTGGTGTAGGTTTTACCCTGAGGTTCGCTGGTTTGTTTTGTAATGTGGTAACGTGTTGGTGTTGGCAGGAAAAAAACATTAAGTTGGTGTCCTGTAGCAAAGCTTTGATGGTCGTAGGGGAGTGTCATGTAGTCTTCATTTATCGTGGGCTTATCTTTTGAGACAGCGCGCCCAGTACTATCTGCAACTTTCTTGACTTTCCCTGACCAACAGCCATGTACCTATATTTGTTCCCAGCTGGGTTGAATGGCGGGGGCGAGTGAGGTTCGAACCCTGGGTTGACTGGCGGGGGGCGAGTGAGGTTCGAACCCTGGGTTGACTGGTGGGGTAAGTGAAGTTCGAACCCTGGGTTGACTGGCAGAGGCGAGTGAGACTTGAACCCTGGGTTGACTGGCGGGGGTGAGGGAGCCTAAAACCCTGGGTTGACTGGCGTGGGTGAGGGAGCCTAAAACCCTGGGTTGACTGGCGGGGGTGAGGGAGCCTAAAACCCTGGGTTGACTGGCGGGGGTGAGGGAGCCTAAACCCTGGGTTGACTGGCGGGGGTGAGGGAGCCTAAAACCCTGGGTTGACTGGCGGGGGTGAGGGAGCCTAAAACCCTGGGTTGACTGGCGGGGGTGAGGGAGCCTAAAACCCTGGGTTGACTGGCGGGGGTGAGGGAGCCTAAAACCCTGGGTTGACTGGCGGGGGTGAGGGAGCCTAAACCCTAGGTTGACTGGCGGGGGTGAGGGAGCCTAAACCCTAGGTTGACTGGCGGGGGTGAGGGAGCCTAAACCCTAGGTTGACTGGCGGGGGTGAGGGAGCCTAAAACCTGGGTTGACTGGCGGGGGTGAGGGAGCCTAAAAACCTGGGTTGACTGGCGGGGGTGAGGGAGCCTAAAACCCTGGGTTGACTGGCGGGGGTGAGGGAGCCTAAAACCCTGGGTTGACTGGCGGGGGTGAGGGAGCCTAAAACCCTGGGTTGACTGGCGGGGGTGAGGGAGCCTAAAACCCTGGGTTGACTGGCGGGGGTGAGGGAGCCTAAAACCCTGGGTTGACTGGCGGGGGTGAGGGAGCCTAAAACCCTGGGTTGACTGGCGGGGGTGAGGGAGCCTAAAACCCTAGGTTGACTGGCGGGGGCGAGTGAGCTTCAACCCCTGGGCTGACTGCTAGGGGCATGTGAGCCTTGGACACTGCAGTTAGGCGTGAAAAAAGCGAGCCCTCTACAACCATTTTAAACCTGTCCACTGGCAGCCTAAAACGACAGAATAACTAGACAGATAATCGACAAATGATGCAAGATTGGCTTGAATGAAGAAACATAAAGACATTGCTTCCTTTTATATATAAAAATTGACCTAGATATACAAGGCTTCAGTTAAGCTGGTTTTCCATTTTTATATAATTGCATTTCTTCTATTATAGCAATAGCACCTTCCTCATTCAGGAATATAAGACATAAAACTTATTTCATTTCCTTATCCACAGACCAAAGAAGCACCAAACACATACAATTATTTCATTTCTTTATCCACGGACAAAATAATCAAACATATATATACACGTACAATTATTAAATTTCTTGTTTACAGACAAAAAAATTCATTATATAAATTTATTTCATTTCCTTATCCACAAACAGAGGAATAAAAAAAAATAAAATTATTTAATTTCCTTATTCACAGACAGAAGGGTCCTTGTATGCTGTGTCCATGTCCGCAGTTGACTGCATATTGGACTCCTCCACCATCATGCCCCCGCAGAGTCTGCCTGTGTGAGGCATCACCTAAAATGCCCTTCTTCGGAATAGGTATTTTTCGTGATGCAAAAACGACTTGTATATTCGCAGGCCTCATCCTGGGCATCTACTATTGCATCATGGATATCCTGCTATTCATGAGGTTCCAGACAGTGAACATTGTGGAAGACTCCAAACCTGGACCGCCAGAAGAACTTTATTCTCCATTCACCCATTTATCAGTGAAAGCAATTATGAATGACCACACAAGTCAATATATCCTACACCCTACAGCAGAATATTTTGACATGGTCACAAAGTTCTCAACTGTCTTTAGTTTTATCACACCCAACATGATTTCTTTCACTCACCTCATCGTTGGATTGGTCTCAGGTAAATTCGTTGCCTCGGAGAACTTATACGACCGTAGGGTTGGAGTAGTTCTTTTTGAATTTCGGGCATGGCTGGATGCATTTGATGGGACTGTTTATCGTTCCCAGTCTGGTACACATTTACAGTTTGAATCTGTGCGGAAAACAACAGGTTATTATGTAGACACAATGTTTGATGCTCTTGGAGGTGTGTTTCTTTGTTTTGGGATCCTTTTCTATTTGTTTAAACGGTTTGACCCACACAGACAAGATCTACCCACGTGGAGCAAGACCCAGGAACTGACCCCAAAATCAGGGGTCATTGTCAATGGTCAGAATGGAAGCAGTAAAGAGACATACAGTAAAAAATATTTGTTTTGGAAAGTATTTTGCTTTGGTCTGTGTCTAGCCTGTGCTGGCAAGTTCTGGGACTTACTGGTTGGGGACTTCAAGGACATATTTCAGGTACAGCTGAAGGATCCTAAAGCTTCAGTAAGTTCCTTTGTGTTGTATTTTTTGTTAAAGATTGTTTACCTGAACATTTGTGGCCTTCCTTTAATTACATAGCAATTTTGTATAACTGTAAATAAACATCCTACGTAACAAATCGTTGTCAAATAATGTCAGATAACATATCCTAAAGTGCTACATCAAACCTGTTCCACTATATGGGAGTGAGTCATTGATGATAAGCAAGACAACACAAAGAACATTAGAGGCAGCTGAGATGTGTTTTATTAGAAGAGTTCTATTAATTCCATGGATACCAAAAAATAAATTACAAATGAACAATGTTTAAAACAAGTTGGAGAAACCTGGAATATCATCAAAATCATGTGGAAGAGACAATAAACATTTATTGATCATGTGATGCAAAAATAAGGCATTAAAAATACTATAACAACAGGCAGAATGAATGGAAAGAAGAGCAGAGGAAAACCAAGAGAGAGAATATTGAACAGCGTATCCAAATTGCATAATAAAAGATCATTGACTGAAATTATGACATGCATGAAGGATTGAAAGATATCAAATATTGCAGCTTGTCGTAAACAACACCATGCATCTACTACACAAGTTTAACATCCGTTTTAGGGTTGACGATGATGAGGTGTTGTCATCTGGGAAACATATCAGAAGACAAAGACGAATTTATGATAAACACATTAGAAGGCAAAGAAAAATATATGACAAACACAGGTGAAGTAAAGAAAAATATATGACAAATACAGGAGAAGCAAAGAAAAATATATGACAAACACATTAGAAGGCAAAGAAAAATATATGACAAACACAGGAGAAGACAAAGAGGGATACATTGCAAGCACTATAATTTCTGCATTGTGGTGATCATTTAAAAAAAAAAATAAACAGTTTCACTTTATTATCCTCAATACTCAATTATCTATCCTCAGTACTCAATTATCTATCCTCAATACTCAATTGTCTATCCTCAATACTCATTATCTATCCTCAATACTCAATTGTCTATCCTCAATACTCAATTGTCTATCCTCAATACTCAATTATCTATCCTCAATATTCAATTATCTATCCCCATACTCAATTATCTATCCTCATACTCAATTGTCTATCCTCAATACTCAATTATCTATCCTCAATACTCAATTATCTATCCTCAATACTCAATTGTCTATCCTCAATACTCAATTATCTATCCTCAATACTCAATTGTCTATCCTCAATACTCAATTATCTATCCTCAATACTCAATTGTCTATCCTCAATACTCAATTGTCTATCCTCAATACTCAATTGTCTATCCTCAATACTCAATTGTCTATCCTCAATACTCAATTATCTATCCTCAATACTCAATTATCTGTGGTTACATTAAGAAATATCATTTTGCTAAATGTGATGTACATACATAGTGTCTCTGAAATAAAAAACAAACAAAATATAATAACAAAGTATCTGCTGGAAAAGCAGCGTATCACAGACTACAATTTTCAAATCTGCTGTCTTTGTTGTGATTGTTCAGTGCTGGTCTATACTGTTGCAGGCATTGCAAAATGAACTGTGTCACTCTACAACTACTGTTGTGCTTTCTACCTCTGGAGACTCATAGAAGGACAATCATTGCTGCAGTACATTCTAATCCCAATCATCATTGATAAATCTGGGTAAGTGCATCAATTATAGTTTTGTTCATTCTATCATTTTATCCTACAGTGACTTGTACCTCTCTAGATTATGAAGATAAAAATCTTTCACTCACCACCCTCCATCTTATGATAACCTACCTACCTACCTAAATACTCCCGTCCGCCAAGTGGTGTATAGGGAACATTAGTGACCATAATTTTACAAACTTTCGGCACATGATTTTTGGGGTAATGTGTGGTATTATGCCCATGCCACTTTACTTTCCCAGAAGAAATCTGGTACCGATTAAAGGCTGGGTGAACCGAAACCGTCGGTTGGGATCGAACCCTACCTAGTCCTTTGTAGTCCAGTTCACTAACCACTGAGCTATCGTGGCTCCCATCTTATGATAAAGAAGGTAATATTCATCTGTGAGTGAGACAGTTAATTCTTTGGACTGAAGATAAGGCAGAAATCAGAACTCGCCATTCGTGATGAGTCTTAAGTGGTAAGTCTTTTAGGTCATATTTTAAAATCTTAAATTCATTGTACACATCTCTCTGTTAATTAGATTAATTGTGATCATTTTATTTGAGAGTCAGAATTTGTTTCAGTAACAGGGAGAATTTATGTTTCAGTAACAGGGAGAATTTATGTTTCAGTAACAGTGTTTGTTTTACAATAGTAACATGTTAAGCCTTCAATCAGCCATCCATAGCAAGTACACAGGGAAAAAAAGCAATCTCCATCATAAATCGGAAACTTTCAGAGAGCATGGGCACCCTTTTGTCCTAAAGGTCAGATTTAGTTAGCAGTCACCTTCTTGTTTTCACACTGTCAACAAGTGATTGTCATAAATCACAATGTCAACAATTGTCATAAATCACAATGTCAACAATTGTCATAAATCACAATGTCAACAATCTATCTTTACAACACATAGTACCATTGCTGGTGTATGTCGGGGTGAACGATAGAACCCGAGGGATAAAGGTTGCTTATCAAGCAGTTTCGCCACGACGTGTAGATTCAGGATTTTTATCTCCCCCCCCCCCCCCCCCCCCCCCCCTGATAGAAAAAAAATCTTCTGTCTACCGCGGGCTTATAGCTCAGTGGTTAGTGAACTGGACTACCACGGACTAGGGGTAGGGTTCGATCCCACCGACGGCTTCCGGTTCACCCAGCCTTAAATGGGTGCCGGATTTTTTTGGGAAAGTAAAGCAGCACGGACGTAATACTGACCACATTACCCCAAAAACATTGCTGAGGTCTGTAAAATATGGGTCAACAACACCATATTTCCTATACGCCACTTGGCGTGACGGGGGTACTTTACTTTTTTACTACCGCGGGGTTCGAACACCGTGGTTTTAGCGGAACAGTGGTTTTAGCCGCACGGCCACGCACACCTTTATGTCAACAATCAATTGTCATAAATCACACTGTCAACAGGTGATTGTATAAATTACACTGTCAACAAGTGATTGTCATAAATAGCTGTTTGTTATCTGAATCTCATCTTTAGCTTCTGTCATAAATAGCTGTCTGTTGTCTGAATCCCATCTTTAGCTTCTGTCATAAATAGCTGTCTGTTGTCTGAATCTCATCTTTAGCTTCTGTCATAATAGCTGTCTGTTGTCTGAATCTCATCTTAGCTTCTGTCATAAATAGCTGTCTGTTGTCTGAATCCCATCTTTAGCTTCTGTCATAAATAGCTGTCTGTTGTCTGAATCCCATCTTTAGCTTCTGTCATAAATAGCTGTCTGTTGTCTGAATCTCATCTTTAGCTTCTGTCATAAATAGCTGTCTGTTGTCTGAATCTCATCTTTAGCTTCTGTCATAAATAGCTGTCTGTTGTCTGAATCTCATCTTTAGCTTCTGTCATAAATAGCTGTCTGTTGTCTGAATCCCATCTTTAGCTTCTGTCATAAATAGCTGTCTGTTGTCTGAATCTTATCTTTAGCTTCTGTCATAAATAGCTGTCTGTTGTCTGAATCTCATCTTTAGCTTCTGTCATAAATAGCTGTCTGTGTCTGAATCTCATCTTTAGTTCTGTCATAATAGCTGTCTGTTGTCTGAATCCCATCTTTAGCTTCTGTCATAAATAGCTTCTGTTGTCTGAATCTTATCTTTAGCTTCTGTCATAAATAGCTGTCTGTTGTCTGAATCTCATCTTTAGCTTCTGTCATAAATAGCTGTCTGTTGTCTGAATCTCATCTTTAGCTTCTGTCATAAATAGCTGTCTGTTGTCTGAATCTCATCTTTAGCTTCTGTCATAAATAGCTGTCTGTTGTCTGAATCTCATCTTTAGCTTCTGTCATAAATAGCTGTCTGTTGTCTGAATCTCATCTTTAGCTTCTGTCATAAATAGCTGTCTGTTGTCTGAATCTCATCTTTAGCTTCTGTCATAAATAGCTGTCTGTTGTCTGAATCTCATCTTTAGCTTCTGTCATAATATATGTCTGTTGTCTGAATCTCATCTTTAGCTTCTATCATAAATAGCTGTCTGTTGTCTAAATTTCTTCCTTAGCTTCATTCAGTTTTGTAATTTTAACTATTAAAGTAAATGCATATATGTGTTTATTGTGTTTCTTTTATAATCCATTCTAAGTCTGAAGATAATAATTTGTCCTAATCAGTCAAGTGTAGTTTAGTATCATTGAGATGATTCTGGTTAGTCATCAGATTACCCTCATCACACATAGAACAACTATCCATAAGTACTCAGATCTTCTCACCAACACATCTCGTAGTATGAAACAATAAACTGGTTCACAAGTCCTCCCTCATACTCCACGTGGCTGTCCTGAATTTAGGCAATAGTTTTCGTGAAGATCCAGGAGTTGCACTGGGCTTGTAGATTCACAAACAGCAATGACACTTGTATTGTGATGAATCATTACTCATGGACTGGATACAGCAATGACACTTGTATTGTGGTGAATCATTACTCATGGACTGGATACAGCAATGACACTTGTGTTGTGATGAATCATTACTCATGGACTGGATACAGCAATGACACTTGTATTGTGATGAATCATTACTCATGGACTGGATACAGCAATGACACTTGTATTGTGATGAATCATTACTCATGGACTGGATACAGCAATGACACTTGTATTGTGATGAATCATTACTCATGGACTGGATACAGCAATGACACTTGTATTGTGATGAATCATTACTCATGGACTGGATACAGCAATGACACTTGTGTTGTGATGAATCATTACTAATGGACTTGATACAGCTTGACACTTGTATTGTGATGAATCATTACTAATGGACTGGATACAGCAATGACACTTGTATTGTGATGAATCATTACTAATGGACTAGATACAGCAATGACACTTGTATTGTGGTGAATCATTACTAATGGACTAGATACAGCAACGACACTTGTATTGTGATGAATCATTACTAATGGACTGATACAGCAATGACACTTGTATTGTGATGAATCATTACTAATGGACTGGATACAGCAATGACACTTGTATTGTGATGAATCATTACTAATGGACTGGATACAGCAATGACACTTGTATTGTGATGAATCATTACTAATGGACTGGATACAGCAATGACACTTGTATTGTGATGAATCATTACTAATGGACTGGATACAGCAATGACACTTGTATTGTGATGAATCAATACTGATGGACTAGATACAGCAATGACACTTGTGTTGTGATGAATCATTACTAAAGGACTGGATGCAGCAATAACACTTGTATTGTGATGAATCTTACTAATGGACTAAATACAGCAATGACACTTGTATTGTGATGAATCAATACTCATGGACTAGATACAGCAATGACACTTGTGTTGTGATGAATCATTACTAAAGGATGGATACAGCAATGACACTTGTATTGTGATGAATCATTACTCATGGACTAGATACAGCAACAACACTTGTATTGTGATGAATCATTACTAATATACTGGATACAGCATGACACTTGTATTGTGATGAATCATTACTAATGGACTGGATACAGCAATGACACTTGTATTGTGATGAATCATTACTAATGGACTGGATACAGCAATGACACTTGTATTGTGATGAATCATTACTAATGGACTGGATACAGCAATGACACTTGTATTGTGATGAATCTTACTAATGGACTAGATACAGCAATGACACTTGTATTGTGATGAATCATACTCATGGACTAGATACAGCAATGACACTTGTGTTGTGATGAATCTTACTAAAGGACTGGATGCAGCAATGACACTTGTATTGTGATGAATCATTACTAATGGACTAAATACAAATGACACTTGTATTGTGATGAATCAATACTCATGGACTAGATACAGCAATGACACTTGTGTTGTGATGAATCATTACTAAAGGACTGGATACAGCAATGACACTTGTATTGTGATGAATCATCTCATGGACTAGATACAGCAACGACATTTGTATTGTGATGAATCATTACTCATTGACTGGACTACTATCTTCATAACAAAGTATTGCTTTTAATATTTACTTGATCACATTCTCTTCTCTGTTTGACAATTCCAACAATGTAATTGTAACTTCGAAGCATTCAAAAATATTAACTATAATCAGAGAAGAAGGTGGCTATATGTTGGCCATGTGATCAGAAGGGACAGCAAAAGCAGGATCACAAATGAGAATCAGAGGGAAAAGAAAAAGAGGCCAACCTAGAGAAACACATAAAGAACACTGAGGTGAGAGGCAAATACAGCAGACAGCTCCCTCACTGAGTTTGACCAACTCGTCCAGAACAGGACAGTGTGGCAAACACATTGCAGGTCCTGTGCCAGGCCTGACACTTGAAAGTTTGTTTGGTCATAAAAGTCTAGAAATTCTGCCCTATGTGCCATCTTCAGCTCAAAAGGACAATAGTTAGATGGATTGTATCCTCCACTGTAGTAAAGTTGTTTTTTCTTAGCAGCAATCTTGTTCTCAGTCCTGACAGTCTTTGTTCTCTGACAGTCTTTGTTCTGACAGCCTTTGTTCTGACAGTCTTTGTTCTGACAGTCTTTGTTCTGTGACATCTTTGTTCTGACAGTCTTTTTTCTGACAGTCTTTGTTCTGACAGTCTTTGTTCTCTGACAGTCTTTGTTCTCTGACAGTCTTTGTTCTGACAGTCTTTGTTCTGACAGCCTTTGTTCTGACGGTATTTGTTCTGGCAGTCTTTCTCTGACAGTCTTTGTTCTGACAGTCTTTGTTCTGACTGTCTTTGTTCTAACAGTTTTTGTTCTCTGACTGCCTTTGTTCTGACAGTCTTTATTCTCTGACTGTCTTTGTTCTGACAGTCTTTGTTCTCTGAATGCCTTTGTTCTGACAGTCTTTGTTCTCTGACTGTCTTTATTCTGACAGTCTTTGTTCTCTGACTGCCTTTGTTCTGACAGTCTTTGTTCTCTGACTGTCTTTGTTCTGACAGTCTTTGTTCTCTGACTGCCTTTGTTCTGACAGTCTTTGTTCTGACAGTCTTTATTCTGACAGTCTTTGTTCTGACAGCCTTTGTTCTGACAGTCTTTGTTCTGCCAGCCTTTGTTCTGACAGTCTTTGTTCTCTGACTGCCTTGGTTCTGACAGTCTTTGTTCTGACAGTCTTTATTCTGACAGTCTTTGTTCTGACAGTCTTTATTCTGACAGTCTTTGTTCTGACAGCCTTTTTTCTGATAGTTAAAAAATTGTTGATGATGAAGTTGTTTATTATATTCATATGTGAATTGAAAGATAAGTCAATCTATTGTACCACTGTGTCGACAATAATCTACTGGTCTTGATTCTTAGGTTATAGTACAAATATCTGGTAACTTTCAAATAAATTCTCAGGTTATAGTACAAATATCTGTTAACTTTCAAATAAATTCTCAGGTTATAGTACAAATATCTGTTAACTTTCAAATAAATTATCAGGTTATAGTACAAATATCTGGTAACTTTCACATAAATTCTCAGGTTATAGTACAAATATCTGGTAACTTTCAAATACATTCTCAGGTTATAGTACAAATATCTGGTAACTTTCAAACAAAATCTCATGCCTGCTAACTTTACTGAATTCTTCCAAGGCTAACTTTATTGAATCCTTTCATAGTTTACTAGTTTGAGTCCTTTCATGGCTAACTTTGTTGAATCCTTCCATGGCTAACATTGTTGAATCCCTTCATAGCCAACTTTGTTGAATCCTTGCAAGGGTAACCTTGTTGAGTCCTTTCATATCTAACTTTGTTGAATCCTTCCATGGCTAACATTGTTGAATCCCTTCATGGCTAACTTTGTTGAATCCTTTCAAAGCTAAATTCTGCTGCATCCTTCCAAAACTAATTCTGCCAATTCCACCCTAAGCTAACTTGACTGAATCTTTGTAAAACTAACTTTAACTTAATTTTCCATGGCTAACTTTGCTTAATCCTTCCATAGTTAAATTCATTTAATCCTTCCATGATTTCATGTTAAGCGAGCATAAATAAGTTGTGTTAACAGCAAGCCATCCTAATTTTACTATTCAACCTGGTACACATGTCTTCAGCGTGGCACTTTTGGATACCAGGTTTCCTTCTATCTTTGATTCTCACTCACTCACTTGCCCAGACTAGTTTAGATATTTATGTTATGAATTATTGGCATACATTAGGGACATTCAAAACTGGTGTAGACTAATTGCCTTGGTTATGCCTACATGTAAAGTAATGGTATTTAGGATCTATAAAGCAAGTATTAGAAGAGAGACTGATAGAATTGACAGCATGCCATTTGGAGGATATGCTCCATGGAAGTCACCAGCATTCCAGCATTCAAACCCTTCCTTGTTGCTTAGGAGAATTGAGCACCTTTGTATTTGTCTGGAGTGTAGTGATGTTTTTTCTTAGTTATCATTATGAGACCAACAAAACTTTAAAGATAGCAGTCATGAACATTGTAAGCAGCAAGCATATAAATTGTTAAATATATCTATATCTATGTTCACTCATTCACCACCACTATTTTTTTTATCTATCTATTTTATTTCTTTTTAAAAACGTTCTGAAAGAGGCCAAAGCAAAAAAGAGAGTTAATTTCCAATATTAGGAAGAAACAATCATCATTTTTTGGCCATGTAATGAGAAGGGGACAGCTGGAATATATTGTGACAACTGGGAACATTGAGGATTAAAGAAATAGAGGGAAGCAAAGAGAAAATATACCAGACAGCTTAAGAGAATGGTTTTGGCAGAAGGTCAACAACAGAAATGATAAATATCTGTCGAGATCGAAAGTTGTGGAGAGACATGATCACCTACGTCAGCAGGCATGGTACTTGATGATGATAATGAGTATCTTTTTGAGCTGAAGAAGGAACATAAGGCAGAAATTCTAGACTCTCCATGTCCAACAATCTTTGTTATCAAATATCTGACATTGCACAGAACCCGCATTGTGTCTCACACATGTCCCTGTTCTGCTTGAGCCTCTCAATCTCAGCAAGAGAGCTGCACCTGCTGTTGTTGCCTCTCACCTCATTTTTTTTTTATAGTGTTTTTCCAATTCGGCATCTTTTTCTTGTACCCTCTGGTTCCAATTTTAGGGTCTGCTTTGAGATTCTCTTGTTGTTTCTTCTCATCACATGACCAATATATGTCCGTCTCCTTTTCTAGATTATAGATTATAGTTGACTGTTCAGTAAAGATTAATTGCCAAATTACTGTACTAATAATAATGAAAATGATATACTTGCAAAAAAACTATATTATTAAACTATGACTACTCAAGACCTGTATATTTCCAAATGCAATTTATAGATGCAAAACATGGATATCAACTCAGAAACTGAAACACAGATGATTTGGCCATATCAAAGGTTTCAATAGCCTTGAATAATTAATAATGAATATTATTGTACTTCAGTGCAAAAGAATGGCACAGCCTAAAAGATAATAAGCCTTAGACAACCAAGACTTCATACAGATTACATGCACTAAGTAAAAACATCCAGATTTGCATTTAAAAGAGTGACTTCTTACTGGACAGACTTTCTGATGACTTCTTCATTTTGACTCTTTTAATCACAGATTACGTAATTAAATATTGTGGGTTTATTAATTCCATGTTACCTCAAAAAGTGCAAGTGTTGAATGCTGTATATTTTACTTAGTCATCAGGCAAAGCTGGCTTTTCTTTTCTTTCTATTCTCTTTCTCACTGATACCTAAAAGGTGTCATGGTTATATCATTTGTCGTTTTTGAGCTGCTCGAACTGTCTGAATTAGTGACTTTCCTTTGTTATTACATGTCTCTATCACTGCATCTATCCATCTTATTCTAGGTCTTCCCCTTGGTTTTTTTCCATGCATTCTCAAGAACAACACCCGTGATGGTGATTGGTGAGGATTCATTTTGACTAGGAGGCCCAACCATTTAAGTTGTTCTATATATTCTTGGCAGGGTTTTATTCCTACCATTTCTCTTATGGTTTTTTTTGGTATTATATCTCTTCTTGTGTTGTTTGTTACTTTTCTCAAGCATCGCATCTCACATGTATTGATCTTTCTTAAATGTGATTTAGAAAGGGTCCATGTTTGACTTTCATAGCACAAAGTTGGTATGAAAATGTTATTTATCATTTGTTGTTTAGCTGCTATTTAGAAAGCTGGCTAAAGTGAGTTCATTTGTTGCTTTTTTTTTTTTTTTGTTGAGAGTTGCAGACAATATCTGATATAATCGTTGTATTGTTTCATAAATTTGCATTCAATAATTGGGTGAATTAATTCCTGTTTTTAGTTCTGCTGCCTATAGTTTGATGTGAATTAATTGTTTTCTTTGGACTGACCCTTTTCTACCCAAGTAGGAAAACCTAACAAATATTACAAAATTATAGAAGACAATTTATTCATTCATGGTCTGTGCCAAGAGGAATTGGGATATCAAGTCCCTCCATTACCATCTGTATTGTGCAATGTACACCAGCCTCATGTAGATCTTTTTCCATTTCACATCATCAAACCATCCAACATCTTTTTCCTTTGTCAACCTTCATCCCTCCAACCTTCTGTTTTTTTCTGTTGTTAAGAATTAAGTATTACAACCTTTCTCTTTTTCCTTGTTATTATGAATTAAGTATTGAAACCTTTCTCTTTTATTCTGTCGTTATGAATTAAGTATTGAAACCTTTCTCTTTTTTTTCTGTTGTTATGAATTAAGTATTGAAACCTTTCTCTTTTTTTCCTGTTGTTATGAATTAAGTATTGAAATCTTTCTCTTTTATTCTGTCGTTATGAATTAAGTATTGAAACCTTTCTCTTTTATTCTGTCGTTATGAATTAAGTATTGAAACCTTTCTCTTATTCTGTCGTTATGAATTAAGTATTGAAACCTTTCTCTTTTATTCTGTCGTTATGAATTAAGTATTGAAACCTTTCTCTTTTATTCTGTCGTTATGAATTAAGTATTGAAACCTTTCTCTTTTTTTCTGTTGTTATGATTAAGTATTGAAACCTTTCTCTTTTTTTTTCTGTTGTTATGAATTAAGTATTGAAACCTTTCTCTTTTTTCTGTTGTTATGAATTAAGTATTACAACCTTTCTCTTTTTTTCTGTTGTTATGAATTAAGTATGCAACCTTTCTCTTTTTTTTCTGTTGTTATGAATTAAGTATTACAACCTTTCTCTTTTTTTTCTGTTGTTATGAATTAAGTATTGCAACCTTTCTCTTTTTTTCTGTTGTTATGAATTAAGTATTGCAACCTTTCTCTTTTTTCCTGTGTTTATGAATTAAGTATTGCAACCTTTCTCTTTTTTTTGTTGTTATGATTAAGTATTGCAACCTTTCTCTTTTTTTTTTCTGTTGTTATGAATTAAGTATTGCAACCTTTCTCTTTTATTCTGTTGTTATGAATTAAGTATTGCAACCTTTCTCTTTTTTTCTGTTGTTATGAATTAAGTATTGCAACCTTTCTCTTTTTTTTCTGTTGTTATGAATTAAGTATTGCAACCTTTCTCTTTTTTTTCTGTTGTTATGAATTAAGTATTGCAACCTTCTCTTTTTTTTTCTGTCGTTATGAATTAAGTATTACAACCTTTCTTTTTTTTCTGTTGTTATGAATTAAGTATTGCAACCTTTCTCTTTTTTTTCTGTTGTTATGATTAAGTATGGCAACCTTTCTCTTTTTTTTTGTTGTTATGAATTAAGTATTGAAACCTTTCTCTTTTTTTCTGTTGTTTGAATTAAGTATTGCAACCTTTCTCTTTTATTCTGTTGTTATGAATTAAGTATTACAACCTTTCTCTTTTTTTTTTTGTTGTTATGAATTAAGTATTGCAACCTTTCTCTTTTTTTTTTTCTGTTGTTATGAATTAAGTATTGCAACCTTTCTCTTTTTTTCTGTTGTTATGAATTAAGTATTGAAACCTTTCTCTTTTTCACACATGCCTCAAAAGATCTTGACTGTCTTTTATTAATTTGTGCTATAATCTTCCTTTCTTTATCTGTCTCATTTAGTACATCATCATTGGATTTGTTTGCTCTCCATGGTACCTTTAGCATCCTTCTAAAAATAACATCTCAACTGTTTTTATCTGGTGGTAGAACTCAGGATCCATTAAACACCTATTGGTGCATGACTACCTCGAGTGCAAATTGCTCACAATTTTTTTGGAGTGCAAATTGCTCACATTCAGATACACATTACATGCATGTTGAGGAAATCTCATTTTAGAAAAAGGCTTGTAAGAAATTCAAGCCAAAAAAATCTGTTCACGGGGAGCATATAAATGTCAGACAATCCATTTAAGAGTGGAGCCACGATAGCTCAGTGGTTAGTGAACTAGACAACAAAGAACTAGAGGTCAGGTTCAATCCTGATTGACGGCTTCCGGGTTCACCCAGCCTTAAATGGGTACCAGATTTTTTTCTGGGAGAGTAAAGTGGCATGGGCGTAATACCGTCCACATTACTCCAAAAATAATGTGCTGAAAGTCTGTAAAAATTATGGTCACTAACACCATATTCCCTATATGTCACTTGCACAGGGCACTTTACTGTTATCTAATAAGACTGTTTTCCGGTTGTATCCAAGATGGAGAAATTAATTTTCTCCGGCTTGGTATAGAACCGTTGATCAGAGGTTTAACAAGCCGCTATCATAAAAACGATTTTGTTAATGAAACGTAGACCTGATACAGAATGTGTAAATTAGTAAGGAGTATCTTGGTCTACGCCCTATGGGCCGGCTACGGCTCGAAAGGTCAATAGATAGATAGAATAAGACTGTTTCCTTCCAAGAAATAACTCTGACTACATACATCTACTGACTTGCAGAAAGGTCGAGGAAACCAAAAGCTGGGGAAGAAGTCCTACACAAACATGTCTTGAATGTAGCTGCGCTGGACTGTAAAGGTGCACAACACAGTGCATTAAAAAACCGCTACTGAGTATTTGAGGAAATTTCCTTTGAGAGTTGCATTTTATGTTTTGTTGAGTTAATTTGTTTAGTTTTGTTGCACTCAATTGAAGGGGTGCATTTTTTTTGTTTTAGAGCTGCTGCAGCTGAAATAATTTTTTATTTTGTTTCTTAGAGTTGCAATCTACAAAGTAAATGGAATCAGTGTTTTTGCTTTTGAGCTACCCCATAAAAATATTTACTTCTATGTTTTATAACAGAGTTGCAACCTTCCTTTAGTTGGTTAAATAAATATATATATACAAAGCACCATCAAAGCAAGAGACAGAGTGGAATGGCGCTCCATGGTAGCCAACCTTCGATGTGGAGATGGCACTCAATTATGATGATATATATATATCCCCTATGCTGGTATAACAGTTACTAAACATATTTTCCTGTTTGTTGACATTGCTGAGTTCTCTTATAATAACTGTCTGTGTACAATAATACATTTTAAAAAATGAACTTCATTTGGGCTGGAAAAAGCAGTAAGTATTGAAAATGTGCAGCACATGATAATGATGCCATTATTTATTAATTACTTATTTTGTTACATTTTTTTGTAAAGGTTATATTCTTAAACTTGATGAACTGATTGAGAACTCTTTGTGTTGACAGGAAAGTGGTCTGGTTATCAATAGACATTTTTCAAGTGTAGTCATTGATCATGGTGTAGAGACAAAGATGATTATACCCATTCTCAACACATGAACAGAAACACATGTGAGAAACATATTAACCTTTTTCATACCAATCTTATATAGAACCCATTGGAGGTCATAATATAAATAACTTCAGATATGCAGCGAAGACAATGGCGCTGGATAGGACACACACTACGGAAGCCAACTGAGAGTATTACACAACAGGCCCTTTTTTGGAATCCCCAGGGGAAAAGACAAAGAGGAAGACCAAGGAATTCTTGGAGAAGACAGATAGAAGCAGAGATGAAGATGATGGGGAAGACATGGAATGATCTTAAAAGAATGGCAAAATACAGAACGTCTTGATGAGTGTTTGTTGAAGACCTATGCTCCACTGGGAGCTAAAAAGGTAGAAGACATGCTGATGATACAGTTTTAATCTCTAAGAGCAAAAATGAGTTACAAGAAATGTTAGACATTGTAGTGAAGGAAGGCAAATATAAAAGACTCAGTCTTAGTAGCAAAAAGACAGAAGTAATGATAACAACAAAGAAAAAGACTTCACCGCAATACACAATAAAGACAAGTGGAACAATATTGAAACATGTTTAATGTATTTAAGTATCTGGAAACAATGTTAACCTCAGATAGTAGATATACAACAGAGGTGAGATGCAGAATGGCTCAGGTAAAAGCAGCTTGCCAAAAAAGGAGGAAGATACTGTGCAGTCCATTTTTGACAATAGAAACAAGAAAAAGAGTTCTTAAATGTTATATAGAACCATTATTAAAATATGGATGTGAATCATAGAAAATGGGACAACAGACAAGAAATCACTGGAGGCTGTAGAAATGTGGTTTTACAGAAGAATGTTGAAAATACCATGGACAGCTAAGAAGAGTAATGAAAACGTTCTGAAAGAACCATAGAAAAGAGAGAGCTAATTTCCAATATTATAAAGAAACAATCATAATTTTTTGGTCATGTAATGAGAAGAGAACAACTGGAATATATTGTGACAACTGGGAAAACCGAGGGACGAAGAGATAAAGTGAAGCAAAGAGAAAAGATACCTGACAGCTTAAGAGAATGGCTTGGCAGAAGGTCAACAACATAAATGATAAAAAACTGTCGAGATCAAAAGTTGTGAAAAGACATAATCACCTACGTTAGCACTGCCTACACCCATGTTAACGTACCCTATTCTTTGCTTAATCCCACATTAAATTTATTTAGAGAACAGCAGGTTTTAATCCATCCAGGAAATTGCATCACATTCTACAAGTCTTACCAAATTCTATTCAAACTATATAATATATTTTGAGATAACATTTTTCTTATCATACAGGAATTCTTGAATTACACTCAGTATATTCTCCTTTGTGTGATTATTGGACTTTATGTGATCACCTTGTTATATATACACCATGTAAGTATTCAACAGCATCATTTAGAGTGGTGTGAACTCATGTGTATGTTGTGTTTGAGTTATTATAATTGGCTAGAATATTTATCTCTTTAGAATGGTAATCACATTAAACATGTAAGGTCTTATTAGAATGTGTTGTAAAGTTGATATCATTTTGTTTAATTTGATAATTTGGGGTATGTGGTCCATATTGTTAATGATATAATCCTCTTCTTCTTTCCTCATTTGACTTTCAGTGGTGTATATGTATGTAGTATTCATATTAGGTTGTTCAATGATATATGGTGTGTAGTTAATATTAGGTTGTTGAATAATATATCTATCTATCTATCTATCTGTTGTCCTTTCGAGCCGAAGACGGCACATAGGGCAGAACCACAATCTCAAAAACAGAAACCGTGCATGCCAAAGTGGCACATATTGCAGATATCACTGCTCTAAAATCTATGACAGAATAATATATGGAGTGTAGTTAATATTAGGTTGTTGATAATATATGGTATGTAGTCTGTATTAGATTGGTGTATGGTGTGTAGTTTGTATTAGATTGGTGTATGGTGTGTAGTTTGTATTAGATTGGTGTATGGTGTGTAGTTTGTATTAGATTGGTGTATGGTGTGTAGTTTTGTATTAGATTGTGTATGGTGTGTAGTTTGTATTAGATTGGTGTATGGTGTGTAGTTTGTTTTAGATTGGTGTATGGTGTGTAGTTTGTATTAGATTGGTGTATGGTGTGTAGTTTGTATTAGATTGATGAGTGATATATAGTGTGTAGTTTGTATTAGATTGATGAGTGATATGTGGTGTGTAGTTTGTTTTAGATTGATGAGTGATATGGTGTGTAGTTTGTATTAGACTGATGAGTGATATATTTAGATTGATGAATGATAAATGGCGTGTTGTAAAATGACTTCCAATGATGCTGATTTAAGAGTTATCGGTCGTGCTTGCTAGATCAGTATGTATGAACCTGTATGTAACGTTGCAAGTATTTGTAAGGGTAAGCATTGTGTGTATGTTTGTACCAACATATGTATGGCAATTACTTAAGTAGTAAGGGTTTTAAAGAAAAAGGTCGCATTAGAAAAGACATATCGGCTTTGGGCTATCAAAGTCAGCACCATCATGAACATCATCATCATCATTACACTATCATCAACAACATCGTTAGCAAATTCATCATACATATCATCATCTTCGTCAACATTATCATCATCATCATTAACATCATCATCAATAATATCATTTTCAAAAACAACATCATCATTATCATAATTTTTATCATCAGCAACATCGTCATCACCATCATCATTATTATCAAAAACATAAATATATATTTCACCATCATCACCATCATTATTATCGTCATCATCACCATCATCATCATCATCATCATCAAAAACAATAACAACGTCATCATCATCATCATCATCATCATCATCATCATCAACAATAGCACATAATAAACAACATCATCATTATCATCGTCATTTTCATCATCATCATCATCAATAACATCGTGATCATCATCATCCTCACCATCATCGACATTATCATTTTCATCATCATCACCATCACCATCACCATCATCATCATCATCATCATCATCATCATCATCATCATCATCATCATCATCAACATCAATATTCATCACGAACAAGAAGTATTTTGCTCATTGTACATGTCAATATCACTGTCTCTGCAGCTGTTTATCGTTTCAGCCGAAGCCTTGACACCGTGCCATTCACTTTAACTTTCTACTCTCTCTTATTTCCCCCTTTCTCATCTTCCTTAGATTTTTACAGCTGTCACAGGATATTCCCAGAATTTGCCAAATAATGTATTTCCTTCTTTTTAATGTTAAAGACAACGTTGATAAAATCGTTTCTACCTCTTCTAAAACCATTAATCCTCTCCTTCCCTGTCTACTTTTCTCTCTCCCTGTCTCCTTCCCTGTCTACTTTTCTCTCTCCCTGTCTCCCTCCCAGTCTCCCTCCTTGTCTCCCTCCCTGTCTCCCTCCCTGTCTCCCTCCTTGTCTCCATCCCTGTCTTCCTCTCTATCTCCCTCCCTGTCTCCTTCCTTGTCTCCCTCCCTGTCTCCCTCCATGTCTCCCTCCTTGTTTCCCTCCTTGTCTCCCTCCCTGTCTCCCTACTTGTCTCCCTCTTTGTGTCCCTCCATTCTCCCTCCCTGTCTCCCTCCCTGTCTCCCTCCCTGACTCCCTCCTTGTCTCCCTCCCTGTCTCCTTTCCTGTCTCCCTTCTTGTCTCCCTCCCTGTCTCCCTCCTTGTCTCCCTCCCTGTCTCCCTCTCTGTCTCCCTCCTTGTCTCCCTCCCTGTCTCCCTCCTTGTCTCCCTCCCTGTCTCCCTCCCTGTCTTCCTCCCTGTCTCTCTCCCTGTCTCCCTCCTTGTATCCCTCATTGCCTCCCTCCTTGTCTCCCTCCCTGTCTCCCTCCCTGTCTCCCTCCTTGTCTCCCTCCCTGTCTCCCTCCCTGTCTCCCTCCCTGTCTCCCTCCCTGTCTCCCTCCCTGTCTCCCTATTGTCTCCCTCCCTGTCTCTCTCCATATCGCCCTACGTCTCCCTCCTTGTCTCCCTCCCTCCCTCCCTCCCTGTCTCCCTTCCTGTCTCCCTCCATGTCTCCCTCCCTGTCTCTCTCCATGTCTCCGCTCTCACAATAACCGCCATTACGAAGCACCTGACACATACCAGAGATAAAATGAAAGCCGTAAAGATCATTAACTGATTTTTGTTTTAGGTTTCTGTTGAATTTCAACATCGTTGTGTAAAGCTGTATTTCTGTGACATTTTCAACATCGTTGTGTAAAGCCATACATCTGTGGTATTTTCAATATCCTTGTGTAAAGCAATATTTCTGTGGTGGGCCTCGGTAGCCTAGTTGGAAAAACCACCCGACTGGACTACCGACGTTCGGACAACCCGTGTTCGATTCCCTCTGGGAGCAGTGTGAATTGTACTCGTGGTTGGAAAAAAAATACCCCCACCGTCGACCCAGCCGTTGGCAGAAATGGGTACCGGGGTATTACCCTGGGAAGGTGAGGAACGTCGCTTCTCATCTGAGTTTCGATGCTTGAGGCGACACTATACAGAAATCTCCGAACATTTATGGATAGGCGGCCGAGCACATATGGGTGGAAACTCGAGTGCTAAGACGCCGGTTCAAGTCTCGTACTTTACCTTTACCTATTTCTGTGGTATTTTAAAACATATTTGGGTATTGCCATATTTTTGTGGTATTTTAAAAACATATTTGGGTATTGCCATATTTGTGTGGTATTTAAAACATATTTGGGTATTGCCATATTTTTGTGGTATTTTAAAAACATATTTGGGTATTGCCATATTTTTGTGGTATTTTTTTGAACAACTTTATTGAGCTTCTTGTGTTATTTGCGGGTCATCATCATTGCACTCCGAAAATGTACTTAGGTGCTCCGATCCCCCTCAGCAAGTCCCGCAGTGTCCAGCGACTGACGACTCCAGTTCTGTGTTGGTTGAAAAGTATAATTACACGCCCACTAAGTTTCTCGTTTCTGTCTGTGCCCATCCTAACTCCCATCTCTTTCATCTAAAGGAGTGACGTGAACTCATGATTGTCGAGGTCATGTGCCCTTCCCACACCTCGGAGGGCAATGATGATGTCAGCCCGATCCATTGGTTGACCTTCTTCAACGACAGCACAGCTAGCCATCTTGTCAAATTTTAATTTCCACGCACTCCCCGCATGTCTAGGGACGTAAACAAAGATTACCTTATTTCAACATCCTTGTGTAAAGCCACATTCCTGTGGTATTTTCGACATCCTTGTGTAAGGCCATATTTCTGTGTTATATTCAATATCTTTGTGTAAAGCCATATGTCTGTGGGATTTTCAACATCTCTGTGTAAAGCCATATTTCTGTGGTATTTTCAATCTCTTTGTATAGAGGCACATTTCTGTGGTATTTCCAACATATTTCTGTAAATTAAAGTACATTTCAGTTGTACTTATGACACCTTCGTGTATTTTTTTTCTTCTATCCTTCCTCATTTGCCTTTCAGCGTCGAAGGAAGATACAATTTGCTATCCTTTGATCTGCTGTTGGTCTCTGCTTCTGTTATTGTTCCTAGTGTTGCTAATATTCGATGAAGCCATATTCTTTGTAGTAAAAGCTGGGTTTTATTATTTTTTTCAGCGTTTATTGAAGGCTCTTTGTGTTGCGTTTTGGTTTTTCTAACTTATGACATGGCCAAACCATTTTATCTGCTGTTTCTATGTCTTTTATGGCGGGAATTATTCCGAAATATTTTCTAAGTTCTTCATTTCTGATCATATTTCTTATGCTGTTTCCTGTCATGCTTCTAATATATTTTATTTTGCAAGTGGATCTTTTCTTATTGTTTAAAAACAAGAATTAAAAACAATCGTCACTGAAAGTAGAACTTGTGTTTCTGAACTCTCGCCACCACAACCCAAGCATTGATATCTTTACTCTTCCTCCCCTTTTTGGTCAGCTATCGACAAGATAGTAGCTAGTAATTGTAATGTTATGAAAAATATACTAACATCAAAACAAATAAAACCAGGGCTAAAACTAAGAACAGCAAAATGTGACATCTTCTCAATATTCCTGTATGGTCTAGAAACATTGCCATTAGACCAGAAAACAGAACAGAAAATTGAAGCCTTTGAAATGTGGATCAATAGAAGAATAGGTAGAATTGGACGGAAAGAAAAGAAAACAAACGATGAAGCTTTAAAATAACTAACATTGAAAAGAGAACTACTAAACACAATTAGAACAAGACAAATGCAATTTCTGGGGCATGTTAAAAGACACAACAGCCTAATAAAAGTAACATTGGAAGGAAAATATAAGGTAAAAGAGGTAGAGGCAGACCAAGACTAACATGGACGAGTAACATCAAAAGATGGACAAGTCAACCTATGACAATCAGTATCATCAAAGCAAGAGACAGAGTGGAATGGCGCTCCATGGTAGCCAACCTTCGATGCAGAGACGGCACTCGATGATGATGATGACCGCCAAGACAATCAGTGGCTGGTACGTATAGTGATGTATCTTAGGAAAACAAGGCTTCTATACTTCGTCGCAAAAAACACTGAGGTGATAAATGTACAAAATTAGAGATGAAGAACATGATAATTAAGTTATCACTCGTTCTATTATCGCGCATTTGTTATAATTGAAAATTGCCATATCTCAAAGGGAGTTAAGCAATTAATAAGAAAGTCTAAGAGCACAGACACGTCCTGTGGCTATATCGGGAAAATGATGTGAATGCTAATATGGTTTAAGCCTAACGGCACATTTTGTTTTGGATAAAGTGGCTAGCGTTATGTCTATGCCTTCTTCCCTTCTTAGAAAATAAACCCGATACCCAGGAAGGTTGAAAACCCTGAATCCGTCGATCGTGACTGAATCCAATTTCCTGCTCTGAGTTGCCAAATTCATTAGCCATTTTCCTACCGATCATGATCGTGTGTCTGCATAAAATGTTTCATTGTTTCTTATTGTGATAGTCTACTTTAGATAGAACGCAGATAGAGGGAAAAAATTAAGAAAACCTCTACTAGTATGACGTTTTCATCTCTTGCAAGAAGGGTGTTTCTGGGAATAATGACGTCGGCCGCCTGTAGCTCGTATTGCTGATTACGTCAAGTCATTATGTGTTTCATCCGTTTTGATCATGTTTCGAAATTTCAATTGTTTAATATGAATGATGATATCGTATGACAGGGAACAGTTGGCTGTGTTCACTTTCTGTGCGGTTTCGCCTTATGTTTATTTGGCGTGTGCTGAGACTGCTATGATGGGGACTACAGATACCTTTCTTTGTTTGGGAGATGAGATAGCAATTCGAATGATTCCACTGGCACGGGCGGTTGAGCAATTTTGGATTTTAATTCGTTTGCAGTGATACCGGGACCTTCCATAACCAAAGAACCAAAGAACGTCAAGTCAGTGTGGAGGTCTTCGGGGGTTTCCCTATTCTTCGCTCAATTCTATATAAAGTAGGTTATTGTTATTGTCTACCATAATCATCTATAGATTTACAGAGGTCTTCGGGTTGACAAGAAGCTCTTGGAAAACCTTAAACTAGTGTGACGTTTTCAGCTTTACGTTCAATGACGTGTGTGTGTAGAGTAACGTCAGCCGTTTATAGCTCATATAACTGATAACGTCACGGTAATTGTATGGTTTCCCGGTTTTATTTTCTCCCCGAGGAACTTTGTAACTATATAGATAGCTATGTTTTTACCAAGGCTTGTGAACTGAAAGGGAAATCCCAAAATCACCCAAAGTTTGTGATGTCTTCCATTTCAGACGACAGACATCATTTTATCCCCAACCGCCCCTTCTCGCAAAACTGAGAACGTCCCAATGTATAGGGTGATTCCTTTCAGCCGGCGGGCCTTAGTAGACTATAGATGGCAGTGACTATTGTATACGTCATTGTTCGTCCACTTGTTTTGATGACATCAGTGTTGTCACTGGACCCTTGATGCAAGAACAATAAGAAAAGTAACCTCTACTGAGATTAAATGTGTCAGACGATTGATAGGAAACAGTCTTAGAGATAAGATCAGGAATGAAAAACTGAAAAGAAAAACTAGGAATAGCCCCCGCCATAGTAAATACAAAGAAACAACAGATACAATTTTTTGGCCACGTGACAAAGCAGAAATATCAAAACACAACACAACGAGCCTTCAGCAAACGTTGTGAGAATACCAGACCCAATGGTCGACCACGTAAAAGGTAGATGGATGGAATATTAGAAGCACTAGAAACAAAACAGCAGCATAGGCGAACAGAAGCGCAAAAGACAGCTAATTATATCTCCCCTCCACGCTGAAAGGCAAATGAGGATGGAAAGAAGAAGGAGAATGAGAAGTGTTGTTATTGCTTTCTGGTTAAAATGTGACCGAACCTAAATTCTAGATGCTGTCTTATCTTTGCTTATTGTTACAATGATGACAAGTTAAAAAAAGAAAAGAAATTATGGGGATATGGTTACAGCTTTACGTAGGTGAGAAACAAAACAAAAAGAAAACGCCGTTGCGACCCGGTAGGCCTTCAGCTTGAAAACGTCGACACACCACCAAAAAAAAAAAAAAAAAAAATAGATACATACGAACACATGCCACAAACAAAAATAAATAAACAAACCACTTTTAGGTACTTTGGAAAGTGACTGGATTATTATCCCTCTCAGATATTATATCCTAATACGGCTATGTTGTTATATTTTAGTGTGTATCTACATATTTTACACTGTGTCCAATGTTCCAGATGAAGGCCCTACTGAGTCACAACGTCGTTTTGATTTTTTTGTTTGTTCCTCAACTACGTAAATAGGGTTCGGATCCCAACCGACGGCTTTCGGGTTCACCCAGCCTTTAATGGGTACCGGATTTTTTTTTCTGGGAAAGTAACGACGCACGGGCGTAATACCGATCACATTACTCCAAAAATCATGTGCTGAAGGTCTGTAAAATGTATGGTCACTAACAACATATTCCTTATACGCCACTTGGCATGACGGGGCTCTTTACTTTACTTTACTTTACTTTACTTTACTTTACTTACCTATGTAAAGCTGCAGCCATACTCCGCCTTTTTCATAAAAAAAATACATTCTTATCATCAGCTACAGCAGTTTAGCATTGTTATTCCTTTACCACCTTTTTATTACATAGTTTTAGCCACAGCTCAAGACTAATGATAACAAACTAAAAGAAGTGTACTAATGTGAAATAACAGAAAAAAACATAATAAATTATATTGACATTTTTTATTCAAAGGCGGCAACCATCTAATATGGAGACAATTATTTATTTCTAAATCATCTTTCGTCTGGTTTCGTTCTTCTCTTATTCCCATGACCAGAACTTCAACCGCGGTTTTCTCACACAATTTAATTGTCCATCTGTCACAGTAACCGTTCACTTGCTCCATTAGTTTCCCTTAACCATTTTTAGTTTGGAAAAAAAATACTGCAAGCCAGTAGCCACGTAGTCTACAACTGAGAGCAGTGATTCCAAACCGATCTTCAAGTCATAACCGTTTTTATCATAGCTACGTAAACAATAACACATTTTCATAATGACAAGGAAGTATGATGCCCCTTTTATTATAATAAAATAACACGATATCTTCATTTATGACAACAAAATAGTATAAAACGTTAAGCTCTCTTTTATAATAGCCAAGTAATTTGAGACCCTCATCTATAATAACATCATCATCACGTGCCATACCGGTTGGCGTAGGCGATCAGTCCTTCCACAACCATCTATCTACAGTGCATCGTATCAATTCTATTGTTGACTGTTTTCCATGATATGACACCAAGCTATTCAGCATTTTCTCTCTTTGTCGTCTGCGATCTCTCTTTCCTTTTATTTTGCCAGTTGTAACCAAGTATTCCAACTTTCCTCTTCCCATGACGTGCTCGAAAAATGTTGATTGTTTCTTTCTGATGTTTTTTTTTAGGAGCTGCCTTTTTGTCTTGGCCTCTTTGAGAACTTCCTCATTGGTCTTTTTAGCTGTCCAGGGAACTTTCAGCATTTTAACATTATAATAACAAACTATCATAAAACATTATTATAATAACAAACTATCATAAAACATTCTATTATAATAACAAACTATCATAAAACATTTTATTATAATAACAAACTATCATAAAACATTCTATTATAATAACAAACTATCATAAAACATTCCATTATAATAACAAACTATCATAAAACATTCTATTATAATAACAAACTATCATAAAACATTCTATTATAATAACAAACTATCATAAAACATTCCATTATAATAACAAACTATCATAAAACATTCTATTATAATAGCAAAATAATCTCAGACCTCCATTTATAATAACAAACTATCGTAAGACCGCCTTTTATAATAGCCTAGTAACTGAGATTCTCATTTATAATAGCCAAGTAACCTGAGATTCTCATTTATAATAGGCAAGTAACCTGAGATTCTCATTTATAATAGCCAAGTAACCTGAGATTCTCATTTATAATAGCTAGTAACCTGAGATTCTCATTTATAATAGCCTAGTAACCTGAGATTCTCATTTATAATAGCCTAGTAACCTGAGGGGTGTCCGGTTAGCGCAATCGATAGGCGGTTGGCTTACCACGGCAACAGCGGGGTTCGTACCCTGGCGAGGACACCTGGGTTTTACTAATTCCCTAAAAATTAGTAGGAGCCGCGATAGCTCAGTGGTTAGTGAACTGGACTACTACGGACAAGGGGTAGGGTTCGATCCCAACCGACGGCTCCGGGTTCACCCAGCCTTAAATGGGTACCGGATTTTTTCTGGGAAAGTAAAACAGCACGGGCGTAATACCGACCACATTACCCCAAAAATCATGTGCTGAAGGTCTGTAAAATATAGGGTCACTAACACCATATTCCCTATACGCCACTTGGCGTGACGGGGGTACTTTACTTTTTTTTTTAGTAACCTGAGATTCTCATTTATAATAGCCTGGTAACCTGAGATTCTCATTTATAATAGCCAAGTAACCTGAGATTCTCATTTATAATAGCCTAGTAACCTGAGATTCTCATTTATAATAGCCAAGTAACCTGAAATTCTCATTTATAATAGCTTAGTAACCTGAGATTCTCATTTATAATAGCCTAGTAACCTGAGGTCCTCTTTTATAATAGCCTAGTAACCTGAGATTCTCATTTATAATAGCCAAGTGACCTGAGATGCTCATTTATAATAGCCAAGTAACCTGAGATTCTCATTTATAATAGCCAAGTAACCTGAGATGCTCATTTATAATAGCCAAGTAACCTGAGATTCTCATTTATAATAACCAAGTAACCTGAGATTCTCATTCATAATAGCCAAGTAACCTGAGATTCTCATTTATAATAGCCAAGTAACCTGAGATTCTCATTTATAATAGCCAAGTAACCTGAGATTCTCATTTATAATAGCCAAGTAACCTGAGATTCTCATTTATAATAGCCAAGTAACCTGAGATTCTCATTTATAATAGCCTAGTAACCTGAGGTCCTCTTTTATAATAGCCTAGTAACCTGAGGTCCTCTTTTATAATTGCCAAGTAACCTGAGATTCTCATTTATAATAGCCAAGTAACCTGAGATTCTCATTTATAATAGCCAAGTAACCTGAGATTCTCATTTATAATAGCCTAGTAACCTACGATGATTTTCAAAAGCGTATCTATGACAAAGTGATGTGCGCCTCATTCACACTCCAGGGAGCAAGATTTGCGCTGATAGTGAATCCTTGTATAAAGAACCACGACCTTTACAATCGAACAGTACCCATTAGAACACACATACTATTCTGGCGACTAAGACAGCTCTCCGCACAGAACTCTAATCCTCAATAGTAGCAAAAATCTCTGAAGTAATTAACCGGAACAGTTAATACGTTTAAACAATAGATATTATACTACTTTTTCCCGGGCAGCGGAATAGACTCTTTTCAGTGTTTAACTCATCATCATCGAGTGCCGTCTCCGCACCGAAGGTTGGCTACCATTGAGCGCCATTCTGCTCTGTCTCCTGCTTTGATGGTGCCGGTTGTCATAGGCTGATTTGTCCATCTTTTGATGTTACTCGTCCATGTTAGTCTTGGTCTGCCTCTGCCTCTTTTACCTTGTATTTTCCCCTCCAGGATTACTTTTAGTAGGCTGTTGTGTCTTTTAACATGGCCCAAAAATCGCATTTGCCTTGTTTGAATTGTGTTTAATAGTTCTCTTTTCATTTTTAGGTGTTTTAAGACCATCGTTTGTTTTCTTTTCTTTTATCCAATTCTACCTATTCTTCTATATATCCACATTTCAGTGTTTAACTGTCTTGGGTTATTTTGCATTACTCAAGCTGACTACCTCTATAGGTTGATTTATAAATCTGAGATCAGGGTCAATGATGGTTTTACATTGTAGTGGGATCTGTGGTTCAATTGGTTCTCTTAGAACATTGTCACAAGGCTTCAGTGATCCCTTCAGCTTTAAATGCACAAATTGATTTCATTTGAGATACACTTGTAGACTGCTGAACGTTATATACATGGACAGAGGCACACTGTAGACTCTACCGATAGAAGTACGACAGCGCAGGTTATGTCATTAGAGAATAGGACACTGCAGACTATATTGACATATACAGATGACACTGTAGGCTGTAACGATGGAGAATAGGATATCGTAGACTATATCGACAGAGAATACAATACTGAAGACTATATCGACAGAGAATAGGACATCGTCCACTATATCGACAGAGAATAGGACATCGTTAACTATATCGACAGAGAATAAGAGACTTTAGACTATATCAGCAGAGAATATGTCACTGAAGACTATATCGACAGAGAATATGACACTGATACTACATCGGCAGAGAATAGAATAATGTAGACTAGACTATATTGATAGAGTAGAACAATGTAAACTCTATCGACAGAGAATGGGGCAGTTTAAACTATATCGACTGAGAATAGGGTGCTGAAACTTATATCGACAGAGAATAGGGTGCTGGAGGCTATATCGACAGAGAATAGGGTGCTGAAACTTATATAGACAGAGAATAGGGTGCTGGAGGCTATATCGACAGAGAATAGGGTGCTGAAACTTATATCGACAGAGAATAGGGTGCTGAAACTTATATCGACAGAGAATAGGGTGATGAAGGCTATATCGACAGAGAATAGGACGCTGAAGGCTATATCGACAGGGAGTATGACATTGCAGACTATCTGACTATCAATATAGAAAGATAATATGACATCACAGTGTCCTTTTCGATTGAGAATAGCATGTTGTAGATTGCTGCACTATATTGAAAGAGGAGATTCTTTGTAAGTCAAGATTACTCAATTGAGAACACACAAACACACATAGATATACACAAACACACATAGATACACACAAAAACACACGATGTTTCATTTCACTAAACGAGAGACGTGCAAAAGGTAAAACTATGTTCAACAGAGACAAATGATGCACAAATACATGTAATGACAAGAGATATATGTTTCACAACCCTGCTGTCGATAAAATAAATAAATAACACAGAGCCGTTAGACAAAAATAATTAATAATACATGACTGTGGGCAAGAAAGATAGATGATTCAAAACGATAACTTTGTTACTTATCGTGGTATCAATTTCCAGGAATTACCGAATAAACTGGAAAACAAGGTTGCTTAGTTGGCAGTGTACTATAATAGTAATTCATGGTAAGGCGCTGTGTCGAGGAGTACGATTTGAATCCTGCTTTGGGCTCTCTATTGTTCTTTGTTTACTTTTTCTGTTGTTGATTATTTGCAGATTTTTTTTCGAGTGTTGTAAACATACTTCTTTCCCTTAAATGATTCGTTGATCTGTTGCGTCGGACAGTTTCAGTTCGTAATAAAATACATTTATTATTATTTATCTAACAATTATTTGTCTTCGAATTAACAGAACAGTAAATATATGCTTAATATTTACAACGAAAGTTGTGGAGAGACATCATCACCTACGCCAGCAGGACCGATACTTGATGATAATGATGAAATATATGCACTTTTGTTTTCCGAAGATTCGATGATTCAAAACGTCCTATTCACAATAAAGGCCTGACAAGACATAAGATATGCTGAGATCTCTCTATGACCGCTTTTAGTGTGATTCAAAACGTCCTATTCACAATAAAGGCCTGACAAGACATAAGATATGCTGAGATCTCTCTATGATCGCTTTTAGTGATCCATGATGTGGGTAGGTTTTTGTTGACGATCTTGCCCGAGCAGAGAGCAAATTGATGGCCTACTTTTTTTCAATTGTAACTGCCATTGGTTCCTTAACGTGTGTGTTTGCACACGGGATTCCTGTTATCGCCGTTCTCAATAAAAAATAGAGAGAACACAGTGTTTCTGGAGTCTTGGCCCACTTAGGTCTTGAGACCTGTCACATCGATATAATCCCATAGGTCAGCGATTATATTCGGTTCCACTATACAGTTGCTACCCATACAAAGAGTGAACATGGGTTACAAGAAATGTTAGATATTATAGTGAAGGAAAGCACAAATTAAGGGCTCAGTCTTAATAATGAAAAGACAAAAGTAATGGTTGCAACAACATAAAAAAAACATCACCGCAATGCACAATAAAGACAAGTGGAACAATATTAAAACAGGTAAATGTATTTAAATTTATGGGAACAATGTTAACCTCAGATGGTAGATGTTCAACAGGGGTGTGATGCAGAATGGTTCAGGCAAAAGCAGCTTTCCAAAAAAAAATCAGGACGATACTGTGCAATCCATTTTTGACAATAGAAACAAGAAAAAGAGTTCTTAATTATTATGTAGAGCCAGTCTTAACATATGGATGTGAATCATGGACAATAGGAAATCAACCAAGAAAATCAACCAAGAAAATCACTGGAGGCTGTAGAAATAGAGGTATTTTTAACAGAATAATTTTGAGAATACCATAGATGGCTAAGAGAAGTAATGAAAACGTTCTGAAAGAGGCCAAAGCAAAAAGAGAGCTAATTTCCAATATTAGGAAGAAACAATAATCATTTTTTTAGCCATGCAATGAGAATGGAACAGCTGGAATATATTGTAGCAACTCGGGACAATTGAGGGACGAAGAGATAGAGGGAAGCAAAGAGAAAAGATAGCAAACAGCTTAAGAGAATGCCAACAACAGAAATAATAAATAACTGTCGAGATCGAAGGTTTTTGAGAGACATGATTACCTACGCCAGCAAACATGGTACTTGATGATGTTGATGATGATGATGATGATGATGATGCAGTTTACAAGTTCGCCCCATACATTCCTCGATAACAGTTGCATGTCCGTTATGCCTTACTCCTTGAACGTATAGTGTGTATAACTATACTGGTTTGACAATGAAATCATCATTGAGTCACTGCAGGAGCTCAATACGTATTCGAGCAACCAAAAGAAAGCTGGACAGGAATGGGAAAGCAATAGGATTTCAAACAGATCAAGGCAATGGATTTGCACAAATGAGGTCTCGCGCCTACCTCTGATTAAAGCCTACTGGAGTGATAAAAAAATACAGATATATAATTTTTTCCCGATTTGTGTTCGTAACCCTATGCTAATTAATGACTATGAGTAGACATACGTGAAAGACATCGCCAATGATATCTATCATTTTAAGTAGCTGAGCTGGCCGTGCGTTCGAGTGTTTTGTTCCCGTCGCGAGGCACTAGCCGAGGAGTACGGGTTCGATACTGATTCAGACTATCTATTGTTCTTTGTTTTTTTTTCCGTTGTTGATTATTTGTGGATTTTTTTCCGGGTGTTGTAAACATCCCCCTTGCCTTAAAATGATTCACTGCTTTATCACCTTGGAAGTTTTCCTCCATAATAATATTAATTCATTATTATTTGATTAAGAATAGGAATGGCAAAACGTAATTTTAATGTCATGAAGAACATACTAACATGAAAACAAATAGCACCAGGGCTAAAACTAACAATAGCAAAATGTTACATCTTCTCAATATTCCTATATGGTGCAGAAACGTGGACATTAGACAAGAAAACAGAACAGAGAATTGAAGCCTTTCAAATGTGGATATATAGAAGAATATGTAGAATTGGATAGAAGGAAAAGAAAACAAACGATGAAGTCTTAAAACAACTAAAAATGAAAAGAGAACTACTAAACACAATTAGAACAAGACAAATAACATTTTTGGGACATGTTAAAAGACACAACAGCCTACTCAAAGTATTCCTGGAGGGGAAAATACAAGGTAAAAGAGGCTGAGGCAGACCAAGGCTAACATGGACGAGTAACATCAAAAGATGGACAAACCAGCCTATGACAACCTGCATCATCAAAGCAAGAGACAGTGCAGAATGGCGCTCCATGGTAGCCAACCTTCGTTGCGGAGATGGCACTCGATAATGATGATGATTATTTTATTCCTGAAATGAGGGACTAGGTCACGAGAGTCTAGACAATTAAGGTCTCATGCCCAGTGTATTGTAAATCAGTTTGCAAGATAAAATTCCTATTTCCTTCGTCATTTACCTCATAATTTGCAAGATCATCTTTCTCTTTCTTCATCATTTACCACAAAGTTTGCAAGATCATTTCCCTTTCCTTCGTCATTTACCACACACTTTGCAAGTTCATTCTCTTCTTTACGTCGAAGTTATTAGTTTGCTGTATTGCGCTCTTTGTTTGGCCTCTTCTACTGTTAATCTTCCAAATGTTTCTAGTGCAACGTTTATCCATCTTTTTCTCTTAAGACGTCATCTCGGTCTCTTGTGTGCCAGATCATCATCATCATCATCATCATCATCATCATCATCATCATCATCATCATCAAGTACCGGGCCTGCTGGCTTAGATGATCATGTCTCTCCACAACTTTCGATCTCGGCAGTTATTTGTCATTTCTGTTGTTGACCTTCTGCCAAGCCATTCTCTTAAGCTGTCTGTTATTTTTTCTCTTTGCTTCCCTCTATCTCTTCGTCCCTCAATTTTTCCAGTTGTTACAATATATTCCAGCTGTTCTCTTCTCATTACATGGCCAAAAAACTATGATTGTTTCTTCCTAATATTGGAAATTAGCTCTCTTTTTGCTTTGACCTCTCTCAGAACATCTTCATTACTCTTCTTAGCTGTCCATGGTACTCTCAATATTCTTCTGTAAAACCACATTTCTACAGACTCCAGTGATTTTCTTATCTGTTCTCCTATTGTCCATGATTCGCATCCGTGTGCCAGATAGGATTTTAAATTTTATTTCGACCAAATAAAAATCCAAATAACCAAACCTAGAGTGAAACCGATGTCCAATTGATTAGAAAACACGTCTAATCTACTCGGTAAACCCTATCTTGACAGGCTTAATAAGCACATCTACACATAATGGATATAAATATCAATATATTAGAGAGAAAATGACGGGAAAAAAAATATAGCAATAAAATAAGCAGAGCAAAATATATCCGTAAAATAACGATGTTTAAAAAGTTTTGATGAAACCCTTTTATCAGAGTCCATGACTGAACAGAGAAAACAACTTTCCAGAAAAAAACCAATCGTGTAATTATACACGACAAAATAATTAAACGCAATAAAACTTGAAATGAAATCAGAACAAGAGTTCAGAGAATCGCTAAAGAAAAGGAAGTTCGTGTTTAAGAAAATACAAAATAAATTAATTAGTAATGACGGTAATTTTTATATGTCCTTGAGAAGTGAAGTACAAGAAGTTAATTTGGTTAGTGCTAAATAACAAAACTTGTATTATTTTTTATTGAAAAGTATAGAACCAGTTTGTCATAAACATAACAGAAAATATATAACAAATATTGTTATAATATTACTGGAATCTATACAACAAATTTTGCCATAACATAATTCTCAATATTCAAATAGATTCTTGTAATAAAATTATTAGAAATTATATAATAATTTATTTTTTAATTTGAAAAGAAAAATAGATATTCATGGAACATGATAGGAAACAACACAATAAATATTGTGTTAGCATTACAGACAATATTACAAAAATATATTTATAAAAATATGGGAAACTGCACCATAAATGTCATACAAGTAATAGAAACCACACAACAAGTGTTGTCATAAAAATATGACAAATAAAAGCAAAGCTTCTTTGTCCTGGCATTCTAGAGGTTGTTCCCATGACAAATTAGCCTAATGGACAGACAAATTGGGGTTTGGAATATCAGGATCGATGGAATATCAGGATCGGCATCATTTTATCTTCTGAGACATTAATCTTCATTACTGCACCGTATCAGAACAGGCCAATTACGACAGCAATGAGTTAACGTGATTACTTTATACATGTTACGGGTTCCATCAAAAAGAAGAATATGAGAATTGTCTGAGAAATTCCGGAATTGGGTGTTCATTTTGAGTGTATTAGCTATAGCAACAAAGGATATTTTTGCAGGAAAATTATAAGAATTACTTCCGCGTATACCCTGAGGCTGGTTATACGCAGACAATATCCACAGAAAGAAGGAAAAACATAGACTGGAATAATGATTGCTCTTACTGATATCAAATTATTAATCTTTGATCTTTTCAAATACCCATTTTCCAAAATGTCAAGAGAACAAGCCAGTGGAGCTCTCTTTCGTTGAAAACAAATAGCCTGTAACACGGAAAGAAAATACAACAAAGCAAATATAATAATCTACAGAGTGCTCTAGGTCTGACACAAATTATATTGTATCGTCTAATTATATACTAATTTGATCTAGATCATTCTCTGGATGATATATGGATATCTATTTTTTTTTCCTGCTATATTTAATATCATTACTCAGAGCGGAAATAGTGTAACGGTTAGCGCGCAGATGTAGTGATAAATGGTAATGGTTCAATTAGTGCTGACGTTAGAGTAAAGATAAGGTAATAAATGGTAGTGGTTCAATTAGTGCTGACGTTAGAGTAAAGATAAGGTAATAAATGGTAGTGGTTCAATTAGTGCTGACGTTAGAGTAAAGATAAGGTAATAAATGGTAGTGGTTCAATTAATGCTGACATTAGAGTAACGATAAAGTAATAAATGGTAGTGGTTCAATTAGTGCTGACGTTATAGTAAAGATAAAGTAATAAATGGTAGTGGTTCAATTAATGCTGACGTTAGAGTAACGATAAAGTAATAAATGGTAGTGGTTCAATTAATGCTGACGTGAGAGTAAAGATAAAGTAATAAATGGTAGTGGTTCAATTAATGCTGACGTTAGTGTAAAGATAAGGTAATAAATGGTAGTGGTTCAATTAATGCTGACGTTAGAGTAAAGACAAGGTAATAAATGGTAGTGGTTCAATTAATGCTGACGTTAGAGTAACGATAAAGTAATAAATGGTAGTGGTTCAATTAATGCTGACGTTAGAGTAAAGACAAGGTAATAAATGGTAGTGGTTCAATTAATGCTGACGTTAGAGTAACGATAAAGTAATAAATGGTAGTGGTTCAATTAATGCTGACGTTAGAGTAAAGATAAAGTAATAAATGGTAGTGGTTCAATTAATGCTGACGTTAGTGTAAAGATAAGGTAATAAATGGTAGTGGTTCAATTAATGCTGACGTTAGAGTAAAGACAAGGTAATAAATGGTAGTGGTTCAATTAATGCTGACGTTAGAGTAACGATAAAGTAATAAATGGTAGTGGTTCAATTAATGCTGACGTTAGAGTAAAGATAAAGTAATAAATGGTAGTGGTTCAATTAATGCTGACGTTAGTGTAAAGATAAGGTAATAAATGGTAGTGGTTCAATTAATGCTGACGTTAGAGTAAAGATAAGGTAATAAATGGTAGTGGTTCAATTAGTGCTGACGTTAGAGTAAAGATAAGGTAATAAATGATAGTGGTTCAATTAGTGTACAGTTAGCACACAGATAAGATAATAAATGGTAGTGGTTGCATTAGCGTAACAACGTACAAATATGGTGATGGATAAATGGTAATGGTGGTTCAATTAATGTAACAGTTAGCGTACAAATAAGGTAATACACGGTAGTGATACACTGAGTGAACCACTATTATTTATTCCCTCATTTGTAAGATAACTGATACACTAATTGAACCACTACCACCTATTCCCTCATTTGTACGGTAACTGATACACTGATTGGACCACTACTATTTATTCCCTCATTTATACGGTAACTGATACACTAATTGAACCACTACTATTTATTCCCTCATTTGTACGGTAACTGCTAGACTGATTGAACCACTACCACCTATTCCCTCATTTGTATGGTAACTGATACACTGATTGGACCACTACTATTTATTCCCTCATTTATACGGTAACTGCCACTCTGATTGGACCACTACTATTTATTCCCTCATTTATACGGTAACTGCCACTCTGATTGAACCACTACTATTTATTCCCTCATTTGTACGGTAACTGCTACACTGATTGAACCACTACTATTTATTCCCTCATTTGTACGGTAACTGCTACACTGATTGAACCACTACTATTTATTCCTTCAATTATAAGGTACTGCCACTCTGATTGAACCACTACTACTTATTCCCTCATTTGTACGGTAACTGCCACTCTGATTGAACCACTACTATTTATTCCCTCATATGTACGGTTCAATCAGTGTAGCAGTTGTGGCGTACATATAGCTCGAAAATGTTCTAGTATTCTCTGAATGATATAATGTTTAGTTTTTAAATCGTGAAAGAAAATTCGGAGTTCGGTACTTTTGATACAACCTGCATATTCAAAGCTAAACTTGTAAGGTTGTATCTGAAATTAAAATAAATATTTTCTTTTAACTAAAAACCTGGTAATTCTAACAACTCACTAAAAGTAATTGCCTGTTTGTATCACGTGTTCTATTTCTAGTACATTTCATGGATATCTTTACAATATGAGTCTCAAACTTACGATTGAGTCGTATTTATTGATTTCTGCAGCAGGCGTTAATAACAGTTGCTTTGGCTTCTAATTTATGTTTTTTTTGTGAAACTCTGGACTGTAATTCTGGAACGATTTCTTTAAATTCTGTTTTTCAGAGCTTTAAATTGGCTTCTAGTCTGTTTTCTTTAGCCAGCGGGGACCCAGTCAAGCACATTTTAAAATGATTATGAATTATTTTTACCAAAAGAATGTGTACTATCCAACTTAAGTTTTTTATATTTTAATAGACTGACTTCAAGTGCGACTGTGGTCAAGCATGACGTCATGAAGATCGTCACCATTTGAGTATCGGATATTGAAATGTCTATCGATGCGGATACAGTTAGAGAGGGCAACAATTTGGAATAGAATGTGTGATATGTAAGACTGACTCGCTGCAAGAGTATCCACAAAGCGTTTGTTGATAAATCGTTGTGTAACATTTAGTTCTTTATGTCGTATGACTTGATTAGACAAGATATATATATATGTTGTCTCTTTATATATTCAAAAGAGCTTCTTATTTTTTAACTTCTTATTTTATTTCTTAGGCTTTCTTTTTTTTCAAGCGTCTAACGCGTTTTTTTAGCAGAGGCAATGCCACTCCACACAGCCATACAAACTCTCAACACACAAGACGACCCAAGTTCACACAGCCATATAAACTCTCAACATACAAGAGGTCCCAAGTTCACACAGCCATACAAACTCTCAACACACAAGACGACCCAAGTTCACACAGCCATATAAACTCTCAACATACAAGAGGTCCCAAGTCCACACAGCCATACAAACTCTCAACACACAAGACGACCCAAGTTCACACAGCCATATAAACTCTCAACACACAAGAGGTCCCAAGTTCACACAGCCATACAAACTCTCAACACACAAGAGGTCCCAAGTTCACACAGCCATACAAACTCTCAACATACAAGAGGTCCCAAGTCCACACAGCCATATAAACTCTCAACATACAAGAGGTCCCAAGTTCACACAGCCATACAAACTCTCAACACACAAGAGGTCCCAAGTTCACACAGCCATACAAACTCTCAACACACAAGAGGTCCCAAGTCCAAAATTTGTCATTCTCACCGATGCGGTCAGTCATACAAGCAAAGCCAAGCACAATTAAGGACAGACTCATTCAAGAAACAAAGAACAATATGTATTCGCTTTCAGAAAAGACAGAACTAGTCCTGCAGTGGATACCAGCACATTGTGACATCCCTGGAGATGAGAAAAAAGATTTACTTGCAAAAGCAGGTGAAACCACCAACAGTCCAAGCAATCCCAGAGCCTCAAAGAATTAAAACTAACACTGAAGCAAGCTTAGAAAACAGAATGGAGGGAGTTGCATGGAAAATATGAGCCAGAACATGACAACCTAAACAAACTTAGCAGACAGAGCAGACCAACATATTGACTCAGAACAGGGCATAGTGGTCTCAGAGCACATCTACACAAGATAAGACTCTAACTATGTGATTTTGCAACATGCGACTGAGGACCAGGTAAACGAACTTCAGAACATACACTACAGGACTGTAGCACTCTAATTCCCTTCAGAACACCAATATGGTCCTCGGAAACAGTCCTATATAACAGACTGTGAGTAACCGTTGATGTCTTCAAACGCACCGTCTTGTTCGTGACCCAGGCTGGTCTAAATGCATAGCTATAGCTGATCGCTGAATGAAGTCTATGACATTTAATTTGGGTGGTGGTTTCTTTTTGCTTGATTATTCTTGGCTTACTGTCCATGTATGACACTGGTCAACACAAAAAGGGAGCTCTTAAAAAACATCAGAAAGAAGCAATCAACATTCTTCGGGCACATCATGAGAAGAGGAAAGTTGGAATACTTGGTTACAACTGGCAAAATACAAGGAAAGAGAGATCGCGGACGACAGAGAGAGAAAATACTGGATAGCTTGGTGTCACGGCATGGAAAACAGTCAACGACAGAACTGATACAATGCACTGTAGATAGAAGATTGTGGAGGAACATGATCACCTACGCCAACCGGTATGGCACATGATGATGATGATGCCACTGGTAGTACAACATTGGAATAAAGATTGTGTTGTAGACGCTCGATTTAACTCTAATGTTATTTCCTTGTAGGACGGTAGTGGTGACACTGTCAGATAGCTTGACAAGCGTTATTGCATCTTGAGTCTATTTCTGTTTCCGCATTGTCATATGAAACTAGATTTGCTAAGTATTTGAATTCATTTTCCTTCTTTAATTGTATGCTCCAGAGAACATTAACAGTAAGAAGCAGAGGAAAAATGGCAAAATGTAGAAATAAGAGACAATGGAATATTAGACGTGACGATGAAGTATCATAAGGGCGAGACACACAAAAAAAGTGTTGACTCAAATACTCAATTTCTCCTCCATATTGAAAGATAACAGAAGTAAGGGAAGATAAGAGACAAGCGAAGGGATTTTTGTTTTGCACAAGAAAATGACATCTTTAAATGTTTACTTTAATCCAGAGGTGGGTAAACTTTCATAAATTATTAACCAGTCTTAAATAACATGAAGCTAGCGAGGTACACACCTAGTAACTAAGGACAATACAGAAGTTAATATGCTTGGACACACTAGTACAATGTTGTAATCGTGTTATTGGTGAAACATGTAAGGCATAGAGGAAGGTGGTACGAGATAGAGACAGAGAGACAGAGATAGATATAAACACAGCTAGACAGATAGTTAGATATATTCGATAGATAGAGAGCCAAGACAGAGTTTGAGTGAGAGAGAGAGAGAGAGAGATAGATATAAACAGAGCTAGACAGATAGTTAGATATATTAGATAGATAGAGAGTCAAGACAGAGTTTGAGTGAGAGAGAGAGAGAGAGAGAGATAGATATAAACAGAGCTAGACAGATAGTTAGATATATTAGATAGATAGAGAGTCAAGACAGAGTTTGAGTGAGAGAGAGATATATATATATAAACACAGCTAGACAGATAGTTTGATATATTAGATAGATAGAGAGCCAAGACAGAGTTTGAATGAGAGAGAGAGAGAGAGATAGATATAAACAGAGCTAGACAGATAGTTAGATATATTAGATAGATAGAGAGTCAAGACAGAGTTTGAGTGAGAGAGAGAGAGAGAGAGAGAGATAGATATAAACACAGCTAGACAGATAGTTAGATATATTAGATAGATAGAAAGCCAAGACAGAGTTTGAGTGAGAGAGAGAGAGAGAGAGAGAGAGATAGATATAAACAGAGCTAGACAGATAGTTAGATATATTAGATAGATAGAGAGTCAAGACAGAGTTTGAGTGAGAGAGAGAGAGAGAGAGATAGATATAAACAGAGCTAGACAGATAGTTAGATATATTAGATAGATAGAGAGCCAAGACAGAGTTTGAGTGAGAGAGAGAGAGAGAGAGATAGATATAAACAGAGCTAGACAGATAGTTAGATATATTAGATAGATAGAGAGTCAAGACAGAGTTTGAGTGAGAGAGAGAGAGAGATAGATATAAACAGAGCTAGACAGATAGTTAGATATATTAGATAGATAGAGAGTCAAGACAGAGTTTGAGTGAGAGAGAGAGATATATATATAAACACAGCTAGACAGATAGTTAGATATATTAGATAGATAGAGAGCCAAGACAGAGTTTGAATGAGAGAGAGAGAGAGAGATAGATATAAACAGAGCTAGACAGATAGTTAGATATATTAGATAGATAGAGAGCCAAGACAGAGTTTGAGTGAGAGAGAGAGAGAGAGATAGATATAAACAGAGCTAGACAGATAGTTAGATATATTAGATAGATAGAGAGTCAAGACAGAGTTTGAGTGAGAGAGAGAGAGAGAGATAGATATAAACAGAGCTAGACAGATAGTTAGATATATTAGATAGATAGAGAGTCAAGACAGAGTTTGAGTGAGAGAGAGAGAGAGAGATAGATATAAACAGAGCTAGACAGATAGTTAGATATATTAGATAGATAGAGAGTCAAGACAGAGTTTGAGTGAGAGAGAGAGAGAGAGATAGATATAAACACAGCTAGACAGATAGTTAGATATATTAGATAGATAGAGAGTCAAGACAGAGTTTGAGTGAGAGAGAGAGAGAGAGAGATAGATATAAACACAGTTAGACAGATAGTTAGATATATTAGATAGATAGAGAGTCAAGACAGAGTTTGAGTGAGAGAGAGAGAGAGATAGATATAAACACAGCTAGACAGATAGTTAGATATATTAGATAGATAGAGAGCCAAGACAGAGTTTGAGTGAGAGAGAGAGAGATAGATATAAACAGAGCTAGACAGATAGTTAGATATATTAGATAGATAGAGAGTCAAGACAGAATTTGAGTGAGAGAGAGAGAGAGAGAGAGAGATAGATATAAACAGAGCTAGACAGATAGTTAGATATATTAGATAGATAGAGAGTCAAGACAGAGTTTGAGTGAGAGAGATAGAGAGATAGATAGATATAAACAGAGCTAGACAGATAGTTAGATATATTAGATAGATAGAGAGCCAAGACAGAGTTTGAGTGAGAGAGAGAGAGAGATAGATATAAACACAGCTAGACAGATAGTTAGATATATTAGATAGATAGAGAGTCAAGACAGAGTTTGAGTGAGAGAGAGAGATAGATATAAACACAGCTAGACAGATAGTTAGATACATTAGATAGATAGAGAGCCAAGACAGAGTTTGAGTGAGAGAGAGAGAAAGAGATAGATATAAACACAGCTAGACAGATAGTTAGATATATTAGATAGATAGAGAGCCAAGACAGAGTTTGAGTGAGAAAGAGAGAGAGAGATAGTGAGAGAAATAGAAATAGAATACATCTAGAAAGACAAACAGACAGACAGTTAGATTATATAGATAGACATGCATAGAAAGCCAGGCAGTCAAGTAGGCAGGCAGACAGATAGACAGACAAGCGGGTAGGCAGGCAGGTAGGCAGATAGATAGATAGATAGATAAATAGATAGATAGATTAGATAGATAGATAGATAGATAGATAGATAGATAGATAGATAGATAGATAGATAGATAGATAGATAGATAGATAGATAGATAGATAGATAGATAGATAGATAGATAGATAGATAGATAGATAGATAGATAGATAGATAGATAGATAGAGAGACATACAGACAGACAGACAGACAGACAGACAGACAGACAGACAGACAGACAGACAGATAGATAGATAGATAGATAGATAGATAGATAGATAGATAGATAGATAGATAGATAGATAGATAGATAGATAGATAGATAGATAGATAGATAGATAGATAGATAGATAGATAGATAGATAGATAGATAGATAGATAGATAGATAGATAGATGTGATCAATAAATTATCAATAAACAGCTTACAGATTTAACTACACAGACATGTCCAAATCTGGTGGCGCTGAACTAACTGCAAAGAGCAGTTTATTTTCTAATTGTTTGTCAGCAAATCGACTTCTTCCTTCTGTTTTCGTTCACTTCATGAAAAAAATCACACACAGAAGTACGTCCAAACAGCAAGGCCACCTTGTGGCGGAACAGGAGTGTACAGCAATTTTCTATCAATGTGGTGAACCATTTAATATCCATCGGCGTGTCACTTTTGAACTACGGGCTGTAGTTTTTTTTTTTTTTTTTACCCATGTTTATCAGTCTTTTATATTGAGGTAACAACTATCTCGTATCATCATAAGCAATAACAATAAATAAACAACGCACCTACCCATCCGTCCGTCCGTCCGTCCGTCCGTCCGTCCGTCCGTCCGTCCGTCCATCCGTCCATCCATCCTTCCGTATGTCCGTCTGTCTGTCTGTCTGTCAATGTTCTTCTCTGTATCGGCCTCTGTTCTTCCTACCTGTTGTTTCCCACATGAACGCTTGCATTGTTATTCGGTTATTATCTCTTCTCATCACATATCCAACATATGTCCAACGTCTTTTCTTGATTACTAATGATACTAGTAGTTGATTGGCGATTTATCTAATTTCCTCGGTTGTTTTGAAGTCGTTCCACGCAACACCAAGTATTTTCCTTCAACATTTATTTGTAAATGCCTTCAACTTTGTTTCTATGTCTCTTGTGGTCTTCCAGCTCTCGCATTCATACGTAAGGGTTCATAGTATGTTTGCTTGCATGCGTTCGCCCGATGCCTAAAGGAGTGCACCTCTTCATCATCCGCCCTTAAAAGGACGCTAAGTGTCTGCGTTGTGTTGTGGTTTACAGTATAACTGTATAGTATGTTTGATTTGAATAGCCTAAGTTTTGTTTTTGTGCTGATGAGTTTTGATCTGCACATGTTTTCAAGACTTCTGACAAAATAAATAAACATACTCCACTGAAAAAGAATAGGGAGCCGCGATAGCTCAGTGGTTAGTGAACTGGACTACAAAGGACAAGATTTAGGGTTTGATCTCAACCGACGGCTTCTGGGTTCACCCAGACTTAAATGGGTACCAGATTTTTTCTGGAAAAGTAGCGGCACGGGCGTAATACTGACCAGATACCCCAAAAATCATGTGCTGAAGGTCTGTAAAATTTATGGTCACTAACACCATATTCCCTATATACCTCTTGGCGTGATGGGGGTACTTTACTTTTTTACTTACTGAAGAAGGATACAGAACAAACACATATACACATAATATGTGAAGTCATATGTTGAAGCACGTTTTTCATTTATCAATGAGAGCAATGACTACACATTTGTCAAGGACTTTTGAGTTTAAAATTCCTGAACTTAATAAAATTGGCATCTGGAGATAAAAACGGATAAATTTGTTATTGACAGAGCGTATGCCAGATTTGGACATTTTTTCCAGGAAGGATTAATCATGTTATTCGATTTTTATTTTCTTGGGGGCTTTCTTTTTAAGATCTACGTGATTTTCTTCATCTTATGAGAGAGAGAGAGAGGGAGAGAGAGAGAGAGAGAGAGAGGACAAAGAGTCAGAAAGATAAATAAATGTAGATGGAGTAAGAGAAAGACAGAAAGGAGTGAATGAGCGGAAGAATGAGAAAGATCGACAAAAGGACAAAGAGAGTGAAAGCAAGAGAGAGAGAGAGAGAGAGAAGAGAGAGGTGAAAGAGTAACAAAAAATGAGAAAGCTAAATAGACACAGAGAGTGAGAGAGAGGTGAACGAGTTGAAGAAGTGAGAAAGATAAATAAATGGACCAGAGAGTGGAGGAGAAAGAGAAAGAGAGAGAGAGAGAGAGAGAGAGAGAGAGAGAGAGAGAGAGAGATAAAATATATATTAGATATCGTAGATAAGGATTATGGCATTACAATAATAGAAAGAAAAAAATTTACAAAAAGTCACATAAGTACAAACGGCATCAGAATGAACATTGTCTTTCTCATCAACGAGATGAAATAACAAGCCTCACACTTTGTGGAGACTGCTTTGATCAGGCGGCCTTTCTTTCTCTAGTCCCGCTGTGAGCCCCTCGACATACACACATAGATGTATATGGTAGATGTGTCGGAGGACAGTTTTTCTTCCTCATCAATAACATAACATCATCAAGTAATCTTTTCAGTGCAGGACATCTCCTTGCTTCATCTGTTGGTCATAATACTTCTCTTTGCCTGTATTTAATGTTTTGCTCCTATCCATTTTATAGGTAGTACCCTTCTACTAGTTAGTCGCGATAGCTCAGTGGTTAGTGAATTGGACTACAAAGGACAAGGGGTAGGGTTCGATCCCAACCGACGGATTCCGGGCTCACCCAGCCTTACATGGGTACCGGATTTTTTTTCTGGGAAAGTAAAGCGGCACGGGCGTAATACTGACTACAATACCCCAAAAATCATGTGCTGAAGGCCTGTAAAATTTATGGTCACTGAACACCATATTCCCTATACGCCACTTGGCGTGACGGGGCTCTTTACTCTTTTTTTTCTACCCTTCTACTAGGGAGCCGCGATAGCTCAGTGGTTAGTGAAAGGGACTACAAAGGACAAGAGGTCGGGTTCGATCCTGATTGACAGCTTCCAGGTTCACCCAGCCTTAAATGGGTACCGGATTTTTTTTCTGTGAAAGTAAAGCAGCATAGGCGTAATACCGACCACATTACCCCAAAAAAATCATGTTCCGAAGGTCTATAAAAAATATGGTCATTAAGTCCAAATTCCCTGTACGCCTCGTGACATAATGGATTTCTTTATTTTTTACTTACTATACATGTAACACAGAATATTCTCCTTATGTATTTTCCTATTCTTCAAAATCCACCTTTCAACGACTTAAATTTACTTTTCCGTTTTCTTGTTTAATGTCCACATTTTGGCACCATACCGGAATGTTGAGAAAATATAACATTTTGATGTTCTTAGTTTAGCCCTGGTATTATAATCGGATGGAAAGAAAAGAAAACGAATGATGAAGTCTTAAAGCAAATAAAGCAAAGACAAATTATATTTTTGGGGCATATTAAAAGACACGGCAGACTACTAAAAGTATCCTGGTAGGGGAAAAAAAGGAATAGACACAGGCCAAGACTGACATGGACGAGTAACATCAAAAGATGGACAAGTCAGCCTGTGACAACAGCACTATCAAAGCAAGAGACAGCTGAATGACGATCCATGGTAGCCAACCATCGATGCTGAGACGGCACTCAATGATGATGATTATTTTCTTATGTTTAATCTCTTCCTTCCTTCTAGTGTTTTTTTTTACCCCAGAACATGTGGTAGAGTATATTATCAATTCGCTATTTTTTTTTTGTGTGTTATCACTGTTTTCTGAATAAGATCATACATGCCGAAACGTCAAATATTTTGTATTGTTCCTTTTTGTAAATCTGTCACCATACTTTATAAGAGTGCATGTTACACCCCACCACTTGTTCCTTTTTGTAAATCTGTCACCATACTTTATAAGAGTGCATGTTACACCCCACCACTTGTTCCTTTTTGTAAATCTGTCACCATACTTTATAAGAGTGCATGGTACACCCCACCACTTGTTCCATACTCATCTAAAAGCTGGGACCTCGCACCTTAGAACAACCTCGGGAATTGGCTGGTCTCGTGTCAAGGCGCCGGTCTCGAGATAGAAAGGTTGTGAGTTCAAGTTCCGTCTGCACTAGTTTGGAATTTTATTTGTGACTTCTGTCTGCGGCAACCACCCCTGGTCGCAACAGCGAGGTCAGGCTTGAAACGTCAATTACTCATCGACTGAAAAAATATGAGTACCTCCGAAGTACCTCCGAAGACAGAGACAGACGGTGGCCTGTGTGGCGAGGGACGGGTGAGGAGAGGACGAGGAACAGAGACAGAAAGAGATGGAGAGAGTAAGAAATATGAGGCAGGGAAGGAGAGAAAGCGAGAGAGAGAGAGAGAGAGCAAGATAGAGATGTAGATAGATAGAGAGAGAGAGAGAGGATAGACATGACAGAAATAGAACAATTTACTGGCTTTTGAGAAAAAGACAATATAATGATAGATATTGATATCCGAAAACTGTGAACAATCATATAACGCAGCACAATATATATATATATATATATATATATATATATATATATATATATATATATATATATATATATATAACAGAAAATTGAAATAGTTGAACAAGATGTACGGTTATTCAGTATTAAACAAAAATAATAGACTGGACAAACTTCATCAATCAGTTCTGTTCACCAATACCTTATGTGATCTCCATCGTTCATTCCGCTGTTATTGTAATTAGAACCTCTGACCTTTGTACCAGTTTCAACTTGTATAACTTGTCCCCAGAAGTTATTCTTTTGTTGCTTAGCTCGCCTTCACCCAATGACTAAACGAAGTTAAACTTGTTTCGTCATAAGCCTTTACAAGGGCGTTGTTTGTGCGTTTAAGATTTGCGCTGTGGTTTGCAGTTGAATTGTGACATTTACGAGGAGCAAGTGGTGGGGGTGTAAGGTACACTCCTACAAGGTATGGTGACAGTTTTACAAAAAATGAACACAACAAAATACTGACGTTTCGGCCTACATGCGGCCTTCTTCAGGAAACGGGAAAAATACAAACGGACAACGAAATAAAGATAAACTCTACTACATCTAGAACGAGCGGAACTAGTAAATGAAGGAAAGATAAAGTAATATTTACACCTTTCGACTCAGCACATCCGAATGCAGCACAGTATTCTATTGATCTTCCTTTCCTCATTTTTACCCCGTGATTTCACGTGCTCTATTTTCCTATTATGTGTTCAAGAACTCCATCATTAAACGATGTAAGCAAGCAAACACCTTGCATTTTGAAGACACTATCTTTTCTCTTTTGAGTTTGCACCATCATCATTATGTTGCTCTCAATTTCTTTTGTATTTTTGTCTTTCCTTATAAAACATGGAGATCTCGCGTAGAGTGTACACTCCAAAGCTCTGATGAGGATTCATAGCCTTCAGGAAGTTGGTAAATTATTATGAGATATTCTAAATATTGCAATCGTCTTTGTTTAAAATGTGGCCCAGGCAAGGACTTGTGGCCTAGTCTTTCCTTATTTTGAAATGCCGTGTCTTAAAAAAAATGAAGTAAAAATGGAAAGGGAACTGCTAAACACAATTCAAACAAGACAAATGAAATTTTTTGGGATATGTTAAAAAACACAGTAGCCTACTAAAAGTAATCTTAGAAGGGAAAACACAAGGTAAAGGAGGCAGAGGCAGACCAAGAAAAACATGCACGAATAATATTAAAAGATGGACAAGGCAGCCTATGACAACCTGAACAACCAAAGCAAGAGACAGAGTAGCCAAACTTCGATGCGGAGACGGCACGCAGTGATGATGATCATGATGACGTTAGCTTCTAAATGTGCTTTACCTTAATATAATAAATCTTTATATCGTCCGTATTCGATAGGGTTTGGATATTCAATCTCACATACTTTGAAATCAGGAGTCATTGAAAAAAGAGGCTCTCTAAAATCATGCGGATAAGAAATGTTCACTGTCACAACTTACAAACTTACTGAGTAAAGAATGTCAGGCTCCGATATAAATGGAAGTGCTGAAAGGTTTGGCATCGCATCATTGCAAAATGGCATCAACAAAAAATCGATGATAGGGACAAGATGTTGCATAGATCTGTGACCGATATCGCCATTCTAAGCGGTACATAATGAATACAATAAAACAATTCTCCTCGACAACAAATCCAGTAATCTGCACGGCAGGTAATCTTTGAGCTCAATAAATTCACGCCCATTAATAAAATGCCAAACGGTTGACGCATTTTTCTTGCAATCATTTCGAGCTCGCAGTTATTTAGAAATCGTGTGCTGTCTAGCCAAATGTCTTTGTAAAGAGATCGGCTAATGCATTTGTAGATAGCTGTGTCGATTTGCATGCGCGAGTACTTTACAGACACTCAGAAATAGATTACACCCTCGCTTGAAATCTCCACTTAGTGACTTGAGTAAACTTTCGGGAGCCATCTCAGATAATTGTCAACAACAACATTAGCAGTTATCGACCACGAGTCAGCGCATCTGTGTCCCTTTGCATCACATCTGTTTACCACTGCTACTTTAGTTGATTTGCTTATTTGTTACTTTTCAGGAAGATAAAATACACGAGCTTCTTCTATTAAACATTCTAAGTGATTAGGAGAAGTTGTATTTTTAAATTAAAAAAAAAAACATTTTGTGGTTAAAAGTTGAATATTGCACAGTCCATACTTCCAGAATTACCAATCTTTGTGTTACGAGCACTTTTAAAAAAAAAATAATATCATTCACACATAAATATACGCTTCTGGTAAGAATCGTGTTGTGTTTGTTATCACAACTAAAACCACTTCTATACAATAGCAATGTTAATGATGAGTGGAATGTACAAGGCTCAAGACATCTTGATCCACAAATGCTGCTCAATGCTGCAGTTTTCGAAAGATTCCACAGAAGAGAGGAGACTGTGGAGCTGCGATAGATCTGGAAGATACGTACAACTGAGTATCATGTGAGTATCCCATGCACATGCTCCTCAAACTGGCGGTGCATCCTTTCCTCATTAGATGGGCAGCTGCACCACTATTTCAGAGGAAGATGTGGGTCGTCCGAGCCTTCATCAAATTGTCCAGGGTTTGCCGTAAGGATCACCATTGTCACCAGATCCATTTAACATGTACACAATAAAAACGAGACAATAATAATAGATGAAAGGAAACTTCCCAAGCGATAGATCATTGGATCATTTCAGGGAAAAGATATGTTTACAATACACTTAAAAAAACAAACAATCAACAACAACAAAAACAAAGTGGAACAACAGACATCCCTAAACATATTCGAACCCGTAAACAATAATAATTACGGAGCAACAACTGGATGGGAGGGAAAGAATGATGACCTTTGCTGATGGCGTTCTGGTATATGGACAGGGAAGAGATAGAAGGGAAACCATTTCTACACCGCAAAACGAACTCGATCGTATCTCTTCCTGGTGTGGAGTAGGAGGTACTTTTGTTAATCCTAATAAATCATCAATCGAGTGGTTCTCCGTTAACAATCATATTGTTAACACGGGAAATACCGGTGGTACGAATGTTGGCTAACGATGTGACCAGGGACTAGTTAATGATATAGTAAACAAAATGTAAAGAGCCCCCGTCACGTCTCGTGGCGTATAGGGAATATGGTGTTAGTGACTATAAATGTTACAGACCTTCAGCACACGATTTTTGGGATAATGTGGTCAGTATTACGCCCGTGCCGCTTTACTTTCCCCAGAAAAAAATCCGGTACTCATTTAAGGCTGGGTGAACCCGGAAGCCGTCGGTTGGGATCGAACCCTACCTCTTGTCCTGTAATCCAGTTCACTAACCACTGAGCTATCGCAGCTCCCTAGTTAATGACATACCTAGGAATTAAGTTTGATTGAGTCTGTATTTTAGGAACTATACCGACAACGTGATAAGAGAAGGCCGTAAAAGACTAGCCGCAATGAAGGTCATGGCAGCCGTCAACATTAAGCAGAGTCTACTTACACATCAGCACGGAGGACTGGCTTGCTGCTCGGAGCTAAGTGCACTTTAAGATACAGTTTTCTCTTTCTCGTTTTCTATTTTATATATCTTGACGCCCATCCTACCTCTCCTCATGTAGTATTCATTTCTCTCTTCTCTCTCTTTTCTTATTTCTACATCCTACTTTCCTAGCCCTCCACTTGATCATCTAACATGTTGTAGATAATTGTGCTTCACCGTTTGTTGTCGTTGTCCTTGTATTCTGAAGAAGGCCACAAGCCGAAACGTCAGTATTGTGTTGTGTTCCTTATTTGTAAAGCTGTCATCATACTTTGGAGTGTTTAGCATACCCCACCACTGGCTCCCTACTTACACATCTGTTCCAGGGACTGGTCCTCGCATTAATTGGGTATGCCCTAAAAATCCTCACTGACTGAGCAACGCAGATCGTCATGCTAGAGTAAGTACAAAATAAAGCAATGAGCATTATCTTAGGGAGTACGAGAAATACGCTCTGTTAGCAATGAAGCGTCTTCTTGACTTTCCAAACATGAATGACAGGATCAAAAGATCTGGAGCGCGAGAGCATACCTGAAGATTAGTGCAGATAAAGAGCATCCATGATACCTAGAGCTCAATACTGGGAAAGGTGACAGGCTAAAAGGAAAATCATGAGTGGGCCGTGCAGAAAATGTCATCACACAGGTCTATGGACTCACCAATTTTAACACTGGCGAGGAGTGGATAACGGTGTCTACATCATTCAGGGGCACATCCTCGTGTATTGTTATACTTGACAGGAAATACAAGGAGCAGAATCAAGTCGTGGTCGATGGGGAGGTTAAGACTATCACTTTGGACAACTCCGACGAGGGAAATGTGGTCATTAACACAGACGGATCCGTAATAGGACACGAAAAGAGCTCATGAGTATTTACAGCACCCTCTGCAGGCAGAACATCAGAAGAATTAAGCCATTCTGTTATATTCTGAAGCATGCTAAAGACGCTAACATTAACATACTATAAATAAGAATATCCAGATTATGTTACATAATGAGTCTCTTATTTTCTCGAGTCTTGTAGACAGCATTGATGGAATATCAGAAATACTACTATGAGATATAATAGCAGGAGAGGCCAAGAGAATAGCAAAAGACCGAAAATGTTATCTTCTCTCGGCGCTGAAAGGCAAATGAGGAAAGAAAGAAGAAGAAAACACTAGAACGGGGCGGGTGTCCGGTTAGCGCAATCGATAGGCGGTTGGCTTACCACGGCAACAGCCGGGGTTCGTACCCTGGCGAGGACACCTGGGTTTTACTAATTCCCTAAAAATTAGTACCTCTGAAGTCGGAGTAAATCTGCCTGCATGGCGAGGGGCATCCTGTAATGGGATAAAACAGACTTTACACGCAAAATTCAGTCCCACAAAAATTGAGTGGGTGGGACTTCGTCAGAGGTCAAAGCTGACGAAAGCGAACGAACGAACTAGAACGGGGAAAATAGGGGAATTTTTTTTTTTTTTTTTTTTTTTTTTTTTTTTTTTTTTTTTTTTTTTTTTGGGGGGGGGGGGGTAATTAATTGAGGCCGCATTCTAAGAGCAGTCCCCGCGTGGTGTACCGGGTATCGGACCTCCATTCACATAATACAAAGGTGCCTAGATGTAAATATAATAGATGGTTGATTGGTGGATGGGTGGATGAGTGGATGGGTGGATGGATGGCTGGTTTGATGTATGGCCGAATGGATAGGGTGATCGATGGCTGGATGGATAGATAATTGGCTTCGTGGATGGATAGTTGGCTTCGTGGATGGATAGTTGGCTTCGTGGATGGATAGTTGTCTTCGTGGATGGATAGTTGTTTTCGTGGATGGATAGTTGGCTTCGTGGATGGATAGTTGACTTCGTGGATGGATAGTTGTCTTCGTGGATGGATAGTTGGCTTCGTGCATGGATAATTGTCTTCGTGGATGGATAGTTGGCTTCGTGCATGGATAGTTGGCTTTGTGGATGGATAGTTGGCTTGGTGGATGGATAGTTGGCTTCGTGCATGGATAGTTGTCTTCGTGGATGGATAGTTGGCTTCGTGCATGGATAGTTGTCTTCGTGGATGGATAGTTGGCTTGGTGGATGGATAGTTGGCTTGGTGGATAGATAGTTGGCTTTGTGGATGGATAGTTGGCTTGGTGGATGGATAGTTGGCTTGGTGGATGGATAGTTGGCTTGGTGGATGGATAGTTGGCTTGGTGGATGGATAGTTGGCTTTGTGGATGGATAGTTGGCTTGGTGGATGGATAGTTGGCTTGGTGGATGGATAGTTGGCTTGGTGGATGGATAGTTGGCTTTGTGGATGGATAGTTGGCTTGGTGGATGGATAGTTGGCTTCGTGCATGGATAGTTGTCTTCGTGGATGGATAGTTGGCTTCGTGCATGGATAGTTGGCTTTGTGGATGGATAGTTGGCTTGGTGGATGGATAGTTGGCTGGATGGATGGATGGATAGTTGGCTGGTGGATGGATAATTGGCTTGGTGGATGGATCCAGAATTTTATCTTCACAATGAGTCGTATCAATTATGTTATTTACTGTGCCACAACACCAAGCTATTTGGTATGTACTCTCTTTGTTGTCCGCGATCTCTCTTTCTCTGTATTTTGATGGCTATAGCCAAGTATTACAACTTTCCTCTTCTCATGATGTGTACGAAAAAAGTCGATTGTTTCTTTGTGATGTTTTTTATGAGCTGTTTTGCGTTAACCTTTTGAGAATTTCCTCATTGTTCTTTTTAGCTGTTATGGGAACCTTCAACACTCTTCTGAGAAATTTCATCTACGTAACTTCTAGTCGTCTTTTCGTGTTTGTCAACTGTCCATGATTCACTTCCACAGGTCAGAATTGGTTCTATATAGCACCGATGAACTATTTTTCTCTCTCTTATTGGCTTAGACTTGATGCACAAGATGTTTTCATTTTTTGAAAAGCTATTTTGTCCTGAGGTATTGTGATTTTTATTTCTGTGGCGTATATTTCATCTGATGTTAATATTATGCCCAAGTTTTCGAGGCTCTGCGGCCGTTTCAGATTTGTCCTGCTTATTTTTATGTTGCTTCATGGTGATAGCTATTTTATTATATAAGACCATTTCTTCTGTTTTCTTACTGTTCAGGCTGAAATCTTTCTTATTGATTTATTTTACTGTTATGTCTATCCGAGCAAATAAAAAAAAAACACATCCATTTTCCTCTCGGGCTAAAGACACCATATGGCGAAAGTCCCAGTTCTCCGTGATTGACGATTTGCTGCTAGTCCATGTAATTCTTGGTTGTTGAGCCTTCCCTAGCAATTGTTTTGCGTAGCGATTCTCTGGGTCTGATTTATTTTCTTTTACCAGATGATTTCCACATGAATACCTTGAGGGGAAGTCTTTCTTTATCCATTCCCAGCACATGACCGATGTATTTTTCCAACGCCAACTTCTTATAAAGCTGAACAAATATTCTTGTTTAGATTCGTCTCTTTTCAGTTAATTTGAAAGTTAATCTTTTCAGTTTATATTAGAGATCATAGGCAAAACATGGATAATATTATTAATCTATATGAATATTAGTAATGATTTTGTTGTGCAATACATGGATAATATTATTAATCTATATGAATAGTTTTAATGATTTTGCTGTGCAATACATGGATAATATTATTAATCTATATGAATAGTAGTAATGATTTTTAATGTGCAATACATGGATACTATTATTAATCTATATGAATATTAGTAATGATTTTGCTGTGCAATACATGGATAATATTATTAATCTATATGAATATTAGTAATGATTTTGCTGTGTCAATTGGTAAGAACTTAGTTCTTTTTTTTTTCTTTTTTTTTTCATTCTACGTCTGTAGCAAACGGATTTAATTACATATAATTTATTGTTGATTATGTCGTCGAATTACGTTTGTTCATCGAATTACATTTGCTCTCCGATATAGCAATTAAATACAACGCCTAGATTGCTAGATCATTGTAAATGAGATACTGGCTTCTTGTTATAAATAAAACAACAGTAGTAGTAATCAATTACATTTTAGTAAACTGTTTTAAATGTAAAATTTACTGATAGGGCTTTGCCGAAAATTGACGTAAAGCTCACAACAAACACGCTCAAAATCCACGCTATCAAATTACAGGCCTGTCTGATAGCAAATTTGTTCAATATTCGGTGTAATCTAAAGGAAAAAGTGCTTTTAACCGAAATACGGTTCCAATTGTTGTCATGGGTTCGTTCTGTGGACTCAATGTTTTGTGGGTGGCAGTTAATGTCGCCATTTTGTCTACGTTACAGTGGAAATAATAGTTTATTTCTGACGTCATCAAGGCGAAAATTATATTTAATAATAAAGATATAAATATTGAATTAGAAATATGAGAAACATAAATACACATGCACCAAACATCACAAAGATATAATGCAATATGCACACCACCCTAGTGTTTACAATTTTTTTTTTTACCGCGCCGCTGCTATGTTGTGTGATTTTTTTGGTGTCCTATTGTTAATTTTAGTCTAATGTTTGCATATTTATTCATGTTTGTCTGACTCATCTTGTCCATTATTTCTGCGTGTTGCCTCAGTTTTATTTTTTTTTCCATTATATGATTTTTTTTTTCCTCAGCATTTATCTGTTATTTGTTTGTCATGCATCAGAGATTATATTTTCATGTCATGGAGTTTATTCATAATCTCTGTATATTTTAAATATGTTGTTTATAATCTCTGTATATTTTAAATATGTTGTTTATAATCTCTGTATATTCTGAAACAAAGTTTATTTATTATCTCTGTATATATTAAACGTATTTGCTCATAATCTCTCAGTTCACAGTTTAACTCTGTACATTTTAAAACAGTTTTTTTTTTTTCATTACGACTTTTTTTTTTACATGTTCAAGGCAATGATAAAGACGGTACAAGTAATTAGAAATAAAGAAAACGTTAAAATGGTGTTGCGACAGCTTTGAACTGACAAAACAAAACTCAATACGGTCTGATGTTGCCACCTAAAACCTGTTATTCTGTTGAACATAGACAGACATACACGTACGCACATACACACACAAACTAGAGAAAAGTGTTACGTTAGTCTTGGATCAGACTTACATACAAACTATTATATATATATATATATATATATATATATATATATATGGTCTTTGGCGTCTTGACAGACGGTTGGTAGCAAACAATCATGGTAAGTCAGTAGTTTGGTAAAACATTAGTGTCTCATACTGGGTGCTGCTTTACTGAACATCTTTTCTCGTGGCTGAATTTGCCAATCCTAGACAGACAGATCCATCCACAGAACGAGCAAGGTGTACACACGGTACCCGGCCTTGTCTCCTTTCTCTTGCGCCTTTAGTCTGCTGAACTTGACATCAGCACTGTCTCGAAATTTGCTGTGTCATTTTTTTATGTTTGCTTTCCATGTGCTACGATCCGCAGCCAAATTTGTCCAGTTCCTTTCACTTATAGAAGATTCCCTCAAGGAAGCCTTGCAAACATCCTTATATCTCAGCACTGGTCTGCCCTTTGGTCTCTTTCCGTCCTTAAGTTCGTCATACAATATTTGCTTGGGAATACGAGTGTTTGCCATTCTTCTTACATGTCCCAGCCACCTTAGTCTACGAATCCTACGTGTTGCCATGATCGATGAAAGTTTGGCTCGTTGTAAGACATTAGAGTTAGTTACTTTGTCCTGCCATTTGATGTTCATATTCTTGCGAAGGCAACGTACATGAAAGCTGTTTAACCTTTTCTCTTGCCCTGCATAGGTAGTCCAAGTTTCTGATCCATACAGAAGTGTACTAAGCACACAACTTTGGTAAATTTGAATCTTAGTCCTGAGTGTTAAATTGGTGTTGGTCCATGCTCTGTCTTTAAGTTTACCAAATGTGGAAGCTGCCATTCCGATTCAAGAATGTATTTCTTCTTCAAGGGAGACATTGGCTATGACCATAGAGCCGAGATAGGTGAACTTTCTCACAGGTTCAAGGAGTATATTATTTAATGATATAGCTGCGGGGCTGGCTACACCTTGTTGAAGTACCACAGTCTTTAAAATTTAAAATGTACAGACTCATATATATTCATATTATATAAACTATAAATAGAAAAGAATCATAGAATGAGAGTTATAACGTGTATGGGATATGTTAATAGTTACCCATAAGGGAGTAGAGGAAAAAAGTAACATAAATAGAAGAACAGTAGCGATTTTTTGAATGGGCATCTAAAATTGTAGCTATAGGTCGTTTCAAAATATTTTGAAGGTGTTTAAAATTCCATATCTCTGCAACCAATTGATTGATAATGCTGAAATTTTGCATATGGTCTTGTGATTTTTTGGTCCCAAGAAGTACATTCATTTCCTCACCAACAAACGTATAGTTTTAAATATTCTTTATTTGAAGTATACAAATTTAAGGCATTTTGGTCAAACCATATATTTGGAGGAATTACCGCTTCATATGAGTGAGCACCCACGGACTTGTCATCTTGAACGTAATGCGCGCCAATTTCCCTGTTTTAAGCACTAAAAAACACATAAAACGCGTCATAGTTATAATTTTATATCCGGTGCATCCCATTTCCTGTCGTTTTGTTGTGATTTATGTGCAACGGCGTATCCTAATTATTGGGTAATTTCGTTAAATTTGTGATCTGTTAGTCAATGGGTATAAAAGTAAAGTTCACTTACATTGCAATCAGTGGCAATAAAGGTGTATAAATATTTTTGCATAGAAGCTAAGCGTGGAAAACTGTATCGAAGCATCTCAAAGCCAGAAAAGAGAACTATTCACGCATTGGGTATAAGCAAACGCTTTTTCAAACAAGTGCTTAAAGCTAACGGAATGTCCAGTTCAATCAAGACTAGGACGCTAGGAAGAAAGAAAGTAGTAGATAGTTTTGACATGGAAGTGATTAGAAGAGCAATTTGTAAAATGTTCGATTCCAAAGAAACTGTGACTTTAAGAAAACTGAAAATTCGACTGAGAGCAGAAAATGACATTGTTGTGTCGAAAACAACATTATGGAGAACTGTTAGAAGCATCGGTTTTACGTTTAGAAAGTACGATAGTGGTAGAAATGTCATCTGCGAGAAGCCGCACTTAGTTTCTATGAGGAGTAAATATTTACGTGAAGTACGGGAAATGCGTAACCAAGGTTATGATATTGTATTTCTAGATGAATCTTGGATAAATTCTCACCACACAAGTGCAAAGGAATGGCAGTTATCAGATGGAAGTATTAAAAGATGTGTACCCACTGGAAAAGGACAGCGTATTATAATGGCACATGCAGGCAGCCGAAAAGAAGGGTTGGTGAAAAATGCAGAACTTATATTCACCTCTAATTATACTGACAACAGGGACTATCACACCGAGATGAATGGCCATATATTTAGAGAGTGGATTGAAAATACTCTTCTTCCAATTCTAGACAGACCATCCTGTCTGGTAATGGACAACGCGTCGTACCACAACGCTGTGGCAGAAGAAGACAAAATTCCTACATCTACCAGTACAAAAGATGTTATAAAGATCTGGCTAAGAAAGGAAGGAATTCCATTTAACGAGGGATTTTTGAAACCTGAATTACTGTCACTTGTTAAGAAATCGCAAAAGACCAAAGTATTCCAAATAGACAAAATCATTCAACAGCATGGTCATACGTGCTTGAGACTGCCCCCTTATCATCCACAATTAAACCCCATTGAACTCGTTTGGGCAAAAATTAAAGGGCAGGTGGCAGCTGAGAATACAAGTTTTAAACTATGCGATATAAAAGGACTGACATATGCTGCTCTATCACAGATTGACAAAGATTTTTGGTGCAAATGTGAAGATCATGTCTTAAAAGAAGAAAATGACTATTGGAAAAAAGATGGACTATCGTTCGTTCAGCCCAGATTAGTAATCAATATGTTAGACTCCTCTGATTTAGAATAAATGAAATAATAATGGACGTTTTTATATGTCCGCATGATCAATCTTTAGCTAAAGTTGATAACGTTTTGAAAATGTAAAGATTCTTGATATGTGTACTGCAGGCATGCAAAGAAACTAAATCACTTTCATATGTCTTGTTTACGTAAAATAATGAAAGTCACATGGAAAGACATAAAACGAACAATGTAGCTCTTTACAGTGAAGAGGATCCCGTGCTTACATCGGACTCTTTAGTCACATGCGTACCCATAAACAATAACTTTGCTTGATATGTCATGCTCATTATCGCTCGCAACGGATAATTAATTTTTTAAAATGTATTCTTTGTTGTATATTGTTTAAATAGTTTTCATTAATGGAACTGTTTATACGCTGATTTGTTTTAGACCGTCTGTAAAGGCTATAACATTGACATTCTCATAGTATTTTAAAGAAAGTAAACAATAGAAAGTAAACAGTTGATAAACGCCTCCAACTTTCAAGTTGTGTAGAGACGCCTATGTCGAGAAGCTGATTTCCATTAATGTACGGTAAATTATTTTCTCCAGGAGCAAAAAGATCCGTAAATTCACTGAGATCAAAGGAAAGTGCTGCTTCATGATGAAGCATACTTCCTACATCATTAAATTTTGTGAAATCGGTGGGACCTTGGAAAAACAAGGCCAGATGCAAAAAATCAAGTTTGTAAGTGCAGGGAAAGAGGAGATATTTCATGTTAATCGTGAACATTTAGATTTGAAACGACCAATACTAGAGAAATTAAACTGTACTTGACTTTTCTCCCAAAGGTCAATGCCACAAGTCCAGAAATCAGGTTCGGTAAACAACTGGGAAACTGAGGAAAGGAGCAATTTAGATTTGAAAGAGAGAAATACGTTCTTATAGGAGATGCTATGTCATTGTTTTGACAGCCAGGGGTTAGCCAAATGTCAAGATGGAGTTATGTTGTTCACAAATTGACATAAACGTCATTCATTTCAGAGTTGAACATTGTCTTTTTTGATTGACCGAGAGAACAACACTCAACCACTCAGCCGATAAATTAGGCAAATGAGAAAGGGGCATTTAAGCACAAGCATTAGCAGAATTAGATAGAGGGCACTAAGAAAAACAGACCAAGAACACATAGAACAGATAGAAAACACGCAGAGAGAGACAGAGAGACAGAGAGAGATGTAGAAAATATAAAACGATAATTTCTAAATGATAACAATCAAGTTAAATATATTAGTCACGAAGACATAATTTAGTTCAGAAGTATGCCAAAGTTAGATTTGAGAGTTTTTTGTGTTTCAGAGATGTATATAGTTAATTGATTCCAATGATTGTGTAGAATGCCAGTAAGTAGATAGAGAGTAACATAGCATAATTCAAGCCCAGTTATAATATGTTAATGAAAGGTAGGATGTAAAAGATATCACAGTCAAGATGTATGAGGAGGTGCTTCAAATAAATAACGGTGTTAACCTCTTGAGCGCATCAAGTCAAGAACTTAGAAATAGAAATTGTTTCATAATGTACAACACTAGGACTAACATAATTTTATAAGACAATGATCTAATATAGTTGAATCAATCATATGTCACAGTTAGTGCTTATTTGATTACGTGTGTTTGTGTCAAGAACATATTGTGAGTCGTCGTATAATTGTCTTATTGTTATGGTTATGGAAGGCCCCGGTATCGCTGCAAACGGATTAAAATCCATAAATGCTCAATCGTCCGTGTCAGTGGAATCATCCGAATTAATATCTCATCTTCCAAACAAAGAAAGGTAGCTGTAGTCCCCATCATGTTAGTCTCAGCACCCGCAAAAGACATAAGGCGAAACCGCGCTAAAAAGTGAACACAACCTACTGTTCCCTGTCATACGATATCATCATTCATCGTAAACAATCGGGATATTGAAAAACGGATGAAACGCACAGCTCACGGTGTGCACAGAGCACTTAACTCTGTATCACAGAACACTTAGCTCCTGCAGCAAGTCGGACTTGGAATATGAGGAAACTGCAACAAGGAACACTTTTCATTCATAGCCTTTAATTGTTCCTGTCACCTATCCATCATATTGACCGGAAGTTCATAATTGTCTTATATGTAACCAACATGATGAATATATCACAGGCCGTAACAAGACTTTATTAATTGTTTATGTTGTTCTTGCCTCGGAGTTTATTAATTATTTATGTTATCCCTCCTTCAGAATTTATTCATTGTTTATGAATCAGTGTTTATGTTATTTCTGCCCTAGAATTTTGTTCATAGTGTAACTAAGGCCTGTCTCTGAGTTTATTAAAATATTTATTTTAATCTTGAATTTTATACATAATTAATTTAGTTCAAATGTTGTACAGGTTTAATATAATATGTATTTGAAGCACTGGACATCGGTCTCAGCACGTTTGTGTCTCGTCTCGTCTTGTCTAAGCTCTAAAGTCTGCACTGCTTATGTTGGCTAAAATCAAATGCAATTTCATGGAGAAAAACAATTGTTTACTGATATCATTGACCTCGGAATATCTGGTATCCTGCTTTATTTAAACATATTCTGTTCAAATATCGTAATGATTTTTTTTATCTATTAATGCTATAACCATCGGGAGCTGTGATAGCTCAGTCATTAGTGAACTGGACTACAAAGGACAAGAGGTCGAGTTCGATCCTGATCGACGGCTTCTGGGTTCACCCAGTCTTAAATGGGTACCGGATTTTTTTCTGGGAAAGTAAAGCTTCACGGGCGTAATACCGACCACATTACCCCAAAAATCATGTGACGAAGGTCTGTAAAAATTATGGCCACCAACATCATATTCTCTATACGCTACTTGGCGAGACGGAGCTATTTACTTTTTACTAATATAATCATCACCATCATTGAGTGCCGTCTCCGCATCGAAGGTTGGTTAACATGGAGCGTCATTCCACTCTGTCTTTTGCTTTGATGGTGCAGGTTGTCATTGGCTGACTTGTCCAATCATGTGGCATAGCATGATACAAGCTAAAAACTCATTTTTCAGTAAAGGTAAATCAAAGTACGAAACTTGAATCGGCGTCTTCGAGGCGGAATTCCTCACCTTCCCAGAGTAATAACCCTGATACCCATTTCTGCCAGCGGTTGGGTCGACCGCGGAGGTATTTTTTTTTCCAACCACGAGTACAACTCACGCTGCTTCCAGCGGGACACGAACACAGGTTGTCACGAACGTCGGTAGCCCAGTCGGGTGGTTTTCCCAACTAGGCTAATGAGACACCCTCCATTTAAGTGTTAAACGTTACATAGAGTTCAAACTCTGAGTAGTTGAAGTTCGAATCAATAATTACATTAGAAATAACTGAGAGTGAGTTGACCCGTTATCAGACCCTGAACATACCAATTTTAATAAACTTGAATTTGAATAAATGAAGGCTGCGATACCATAATCAAACACCAAAATAATCAACTTAAACATGAAAAGGAATAAATAAAGCAATAAATAAAATACGTCTATATTAGATTTTGAAAAAAGATGAGAATTTAATTTGCTGAAATTTAGGGGTAGCAATGTTCTGTTTGGATAGTGGAGAGGAAGAGAAAGTTTATATCAGCAGCACCAACTAGTATCATTACCAGCTACCGATAGTTCCAAAGAGTAATGTTCCCAGACCGTGGTAACGTTATCACCTATTGTCAGTTGCCGACCCATCCCAACCACGTTCACTTACTCAATGACAAAAGCAGCGTGTTTAGGACTGTATATCATCATCATCAAGTACCGGGTCGGCTGGCGTAGGTGATCATGTCTCTACACAACTTTCGATCTCGACAGTTATTTATTATTTCTGTTGTTGACATTCTGCCAAGCCATTCTCTTAAGCTGTCTGGTATCTTTTCTCTTCGTTTCTCTCTATCTCTTCGTCTCTCAAAATGCTCCTCGAAGACTATATAAACACACACAAAAACTGTACTTCTGGTGTTCATTCTCTCTCTCTCTCTCTCTCTCTCTCTCTCTCTTTCTATTCCTCTCCATCTACCCATTCATTCACCATCAGTCAATATATCCATCCGTACGTCCATCCGTCCGCCATCCTTCCATTCGCCCATCCGTCCATTAATAATTATCATCATCTAGTACTTCCCTGTCGGAACTAAGATACCATGAGAGCTGTTCTGAAGTTGTCTCTGTCCTGTACGAGCTGTCCAGCTTTTACAGCAATCAATCTCAGCTCGTCTGTGATATCCTTGACCCACCTTATATTGTTCTACACTCGTTTTTACCTAAAACTATGCCCGCCATATTTATCTTCCAATATGTCCTTATATCAGACCAAAATATTCTATTCTTCTTCTTTTTAACTTTTTTTTTATTAATCAGTGTTCTGGAATACTAAGTTCTTACAAATTTGATATGTTTATTCTTGTCTCCATTAATGGCATTCTTAATAGTTTTCTGTAACACTTGCATTCAAAAGGTACCGATGTATTTCTCAGCAGATCTCTGCCGAGTGTCCATGCTGCACGACCATATGTAGCTATTAGAAGAGTAAACGCTCATTTACTCCTCTTCCTGTTTTCTTTGTATCCTGTGGGACACCTTTCATTTTCCCAATTTATCGTTGTTTAGCTCCTTTGGTCTAATTAAATCCCACCTGGCCTATTGTCTATTAATCTTTTAACACGGCTCTACGAAAATCATGGCCACTGTCTTTTCCGCCATTTTTTATATCTGTGTAGTTGTTGTGTATTCTAACTCCGGATTTTATGTTTAATGTGTATAGTTTGTTTCTTATCCCAACGTTGTGCTACCAATGCCAGTTCTGGGCCCTAGATGCAAGAACAACAACAAAAATAACCTCTACGGAGATGAAATGTGTTAGACGAATAACAACAGGAAACAGCCTGAGAGATAAGATCAGAAATGAAGAGCTGAGAAAAAAGATAGGAAAAGCCCCCGCCATTAATATGTAAAGAAACAACAGATAAAATAGATTGGCCACGTGACAAGGGAGAGTGATCAAAACACAACACAACGAGCCCTCAATAAACGTTGCGAGGAAACCAGACCCAAGGGTCGACCACGAAAAAGATGGATCAACGGAATATTAGAAGCACTAGGAAACATAACAGCAGCAGAGGTGAAAGAGAAGGGCAAAATACCTCAAATTATATCTCCCATCGACGTTGAAATGCAAATGAGGAAGGAAAGAACAAAACGTTTGTTTCTTATCCCTCATGAAGGCTTTTGCCGAAACATTGTAGCTTGTCTTGTCTTTCTGTTAGTTTACCTGCTCAATAACATTTTGTGTTTATTTTCTTTGTTACAAAAATTGTTTTATTGCTATATCAGTTACTGACTATATTAAGCAGTTGTTTTAATATATTCATAGCTGTGCTCAGTCTTACTTTAAACATGATCTCCTTTTCCCATCGTTATAGTTACGGTCAGTCGAAGGCCTCGATATTACTGCAAACGAATTAAAATCCATAATTGCTCAACCGTCCGTGCCAGTGGAATTATCCGAATTAAAACTCATCTCATTGAAGAAGGATCCAGACAAAGAAAGGTGGATGCATACCCATCATAGCAGCTACAGCACACGCCAAAAAACATTCTGGGGGAGGGTAGTATTGTGTTGTGTTCCTTCCTTGTAAAGCTGTCACCATACCTTGGAGTACTTATCACAGCCCACTATTGGCTCCAAAAGACATACGGCCAAGCGTCATCATTCATCGTAAGCAATCGGAATATAGAAACATAAACTTTTTCATCGTTTCTTTAATAAGCCAAGCTTTTCAAAACTGTCATTCAATTCAATATTTTCTCCTTTAATCATCATCATCATCATCATCAAGTACCGTGCCTACTGGCGTAGGTGATCATGTCTCTCCACAATTTTCGATCTCGGCAGTTATTTATCATTTCTGTTGTTGACCCTCTGCCAAACCATTCTCTTAAGCTGTCTGTTATTTTTTCTCTTTGCTTCCCTCTATCTCTTCGTCCTTCAATTTTTCTAGTTGTTACAATATATTCCAGTTGATCTCTTCTCATTACATGGCCAAAAAATGATGATTGTCTCTTCCTAATATTAGAAATTAGCTCTCCTTTTTATTTGACCTCTCTGATAACATTTTCATTACTCTTCTTAGCTGTCCATGGTACTCTCAACATTCTTCTTTAAAACCACATTTCTACAGACTCCAGTGATTTTCTTGTCTGTTTTCCTATTGTCCTATTTCCCTTAATACACACACCATTAAAGAAATATCTGTTGTTGCAATGTTTTATTTGGTTGTTACTATTCGCGTAGATGTACTACCTTTCACAATTATACTGGACCATATTATCAATTTGTTGAAGCTAGGTTTTTTAGGTGAATACAAATGAAAATAACCAAACATATCACAATTAAAGCAAAAAATAAGCATGGAAAACAAATGAGTGTAAAACCTTAAATGAGTTGAGCGCAAAACAAGATGCTTGAACGGATGTACCAGGCACTCACAGTTCGAACAAATAAGATAGTTCAAACTTTGAATCAAAATTCTCTCGCATTTAGCGTTCGAACTCTGGAACAATCGATATTAGGGTTGTTCGAAAGTCGCGGCATCACTGTATTATATATGAAATGTACAAAATATGAAGAAAAATTCAATTGTACCAAGTAAATTGAATAAAAAAGAAATCAAAAAAAATATTAATATATTTATATCATTCAATTCTCGAGAAGAACTGAAAAAGAAATGTAAAAAGACCAAGAGGAAGACCTAGAAGAAGATGGATAGATGCAGTGATGGAAACATGTAACAACCAAGGAAAATCACTAATTCAGACAGTTCGAGCAGCTCAAGAACGACAAATAATATAAACCACTACACCTTTCGGTATCAGTGAAAAGACAAAAGAAGAAGTTACTCAATATCCATTCATTTATCATGCTAGAATCTATGACAGGATCGCTTCTCTAAGATTCATGTATTAATAAGGAAAAGTGGTCTTCCATGAAATAATTTCTTAGACGAAACTCATTCCTGCCAGAGTAGGAACAGACTCATCATCATCATCATCGAGTGCCTTCTCCGCAACGACGGTTGGCTACCATGGAGCGCCATTCTGCTGTTTCATGCTTTGATGGTGCAGGTTGTCATAGGCTGATTTGTCCATCTTTTGATGTTACTCGTCCATGTCAGTCTTGGTCTGCCTCTGCTTCTTTTACCTTGTATTTTCCCCTCCAGGATTACTTTTAGTAGGCTGTTGTGTCTTTTAACATGGCCCAAAAATCGCATTTGTCTTGTTTGAATTGAGCTTAGTAGATCTCTTTTCATTTTTAGTTGATTTAAGACTTCATCGTTTGTTTTCTTTTCCTTCCATCCAATTCTACCTATTGGTCTATATATACACATTTCAAAGGCTTTAATTCTCTGGTCTGTTTTCTTGTCTAATGTCCATGTTTCTGCATCATACAGGAATATTGAGAAGATGTAACATTTTGCCATTCTTAGTTTTAGCCGTGGTGTTATTTCTTTGATGTTGGTATGACTTCATGACATTAAAATTACTTATTGCCACACCTATTCTTTTGTTTATTTCAGTTGTACATTTTCCATCACTGGTTATAGTATGTCCAAGGTAGTTGTAGTTCTGAACGGTCTCCAGGTCTATTCCTTCTATATTAGAACAAACTACAGAGTTGTTAAGAGAAAACATATTTCACTTGTTCTCTTATCGAGCCAACTTCAATAGACTCGTCGC